>SRSE01000487.1:1037500-1577562 GCA_005024645.1 Planiliza haematocheilus
CTTCATGTGATCAGCAGCTTCACAGATTCTGGCACGGACAGTGGGTCTGGAGATGACTTTGGCTTGAGGTTGTAATGTCGTAACCAATTCTTTAAAAGCCGGCTGTTCTACCACTGCAAATGGCTGTAGACCTTCACATATGAAATTCATGACAAGCTTGTCAATGTTTTTTTGTGGAACATTTTTGTTTGCAGCTCTCAACATCACGTCTGGTAACTTGGCTTGTTTATTTGCTGAGAGCTTGTTGGTCTTTTGTTGACGAGCCACAGTGATGTTGTGGTACTGCTCAATCTTCGATGGATGTTTCCTCTGTAGAGATAAATATTATCACACATCAGGTTCAAAAATTACTTCATCACATTACTGTGACCAACACAAAAGGTTAACACATTGAGCTAATCTCTGATTGTTTAGCATAGTATAAAAGAGTGGTAAATTTGATGATTGATAAACTAATATCCATCATTCCAGTCAGCCCCAATTTATCCAACTGTAATACTGTTTAAGGACCTCAACATGCAGGAATAATAAAATACAATGGAACATTTTTTAATAAATACCACATAAGAAATAACTTTTGCACAAAACTACAAGGGATTAATGTTAGAGTGAATTGGATGTGTCTGTAAAGAGGTAGAACTTACTAGTTACACTTATAGTACATTTACAATAATGAAAAATATTCAGGTATCTTGAAGAGAACCATATTAAGAAACATTTAGAAACACTGGTTTCTAACGTTAACGGCAATGACGACATCCTGGCAGACTTAGCCGATAGGCTATTAGGCAAACTAATTATTACCTTAACACACGTAAAAAATAAACAATGCTTGCATTGTAAAACCTCTTACCGCAATATGTTTGTTGAGATTAGACGTTGAAGTCTTGTAAGCTGATATCATTGTCAAGGTCAAACAAAGTTTGCACTTCATCTGGACGCTGTCTCCCTTTCTCCCTCTGTAAATGAAAAGTTCCTCCAGGTATGGCCACGGGCACTCGTCCTCCATCTTTTCTTCATCATTTTCACTGTTCACTTGAACTTCTGTCTCCATTTTGGCTTTTTTCCCCTCCAAATCTTCATTCAATTAAACTCTCTGGCTGTGTACTGCCGCAGCTGCGGAGTTGTCCTTTCCTTACGTCATCACGTTAAGCCAATTGATTAATTAAAATTGGGGACGTACTCAGTAGCGACTTTTAATTCTAAAAGTAGCGGAGTAGATTAATCAATCAAGGCTAACAACGAAACAGTTGCGCGCTAGAGGGGGTGACACCAACAGCTAGAGTGGAGAGGAGAGAAGAACATTAGGCAAAAAATAAAATAGAAACTGCTACCGTGGCCACAAACTTCCCACCACAGACATAATTTATACATAGAAACGTAGGAAAATTTGTCTTCTCGCTCACAACTCGTCTGCTAAAGCTGTAAGTCTTATAGTTTTGGCGTCAGACGCAAAGATGCGCCAGCACCACCCATCCACAGCTCCATAGACTGTCATGTTAAATTTCTGGAGCAAAGCAGAAGCAATCCTTTCTTTTAAATCGCTTTAAATAGCTCACATTTCTTCATTTTACCCAAAAACTGCACATCTAGACGTTCAGGGAGGCCTCAAGATGCCCAAAGTGAAGTCGGTTCAACGATTGGACACACGGTTTGGCCGTGGTTTCAGCATTTTCGCTCGCTCTAGCCGTTTTCTAACTGAAATTCAAACTGGTAACCGTGACAACCAGGGGCTCCACAGAAAGAGGCGGGAAAACATAAGTAACTGGTCTGTAGGGCGGCCATTTTGGGGCAATGTTAATGGAAACGGCCCACTCGGGAAACTTCTAACTGAAGTAACTGGTCTGTGGGGCGGCCATTTTGGCTTTTGGCACCCAAGTTGAACAATGACAGGTGTCTGTCTGTCATTGGCTAGCGCGTCATGCTAATTGCTAATATTAGCGGCTAATGCTAATTTTTAGTAGCTAGAAATTGGTGGTAGCATTAGTGGCAGCATTAGCATGTTAGCGAATAGCATATTAGCAATTAGCATGTTAGCATAAGCATGTTAGCAATTAGCATCTACTTAATTTTTAGTGGCTTAAAAGTCATGCTAACACTAAACCAATGTTAAAATAATTGGCTAGCGCATTATGCTAATTGCTAACATTAGCGGCTAATGCGAATTTTTAGTAGCTAGAAATTGGTGGTAGCATTAGTGGCAGCATTAGCATGTTAGCGAATAGCATATTAGCAATTAGCATGTTAGCATTAGCATGTTAGCAATTAGCATCTATTTCATTTTTAGGGGCTTAAAAGACATGCTAACACTAAACCAATGTTAAAATTGGTGGCTAGCGCATCATGCTAATTGCTAACATTAGCAGCTAATGGCAACAGCCCACTCGGCACTTCAAAATTTCCACGGGAATTTTCTAGTTAGTGCCTCGTGCCAATGACCGGGCTAGAAAATTAGTTAGTTAGGATTAGCGTTTTCTGTCGCTAACTCGCCCCGCACAGTTCATCGCACATACACGAATAATACATCAAAACATGCGGCTCGATCGGAGCGGGTGTGCTATTACTTCCTAAACATATGCTAACATAGCTAACATAGAATCATTTTTCTAATATATGCTATGTTAGCATATGTTAGCATATGTTAGCACTTATACTACAGCCTCTGCAATAGCAACTGCGAGGAAAAGATTAGGTGAAAAATTGTAGCATGTTAGCATCGTAGCATCATAGTATTGTATCATATCATCTTGGCGCAAACTGCTGCCGACACAGCACCACTCTCGCGATTTCCCGCAGGGGAATTGTCTAGTTATAATTCCGCCATGGGAGTCTATGGCAGCCCCTAGAACCGTACAGTAAAAAGTTTTGAAATTTTGCACACAGCTTAAGGACAGTCTCAATATTACTTTGACTGAGTTTCATGTCAGCACTAAGCACGGTCTAGCGCCACCAACGGGTCAAAGTTTGAAGTACATTTGTGCGTGTGACTTTTGAACCGCGTGTCCGATAATTGAAAACAAGGTATCGCTGGAATCCTTGGACCAAGCCGACTTCAACGCACACTATGGCGTCAATTAGATTAGATTAGATTAGATTAGATTCTTTATTCATCCCAAACTGGGAAATTTCTCTGTTGCAGCAGCATTCAACTCCATACATACATACATATAACAAAAGCTAAAAATCAACAATATGAGCAAATAGAGAACTATAAGAAGAAAAAAAAGTATACACAGTATACAAAGTATAAGAAGTGAATATTAAAGAAGTGTTAAATTAGTATACACAAGAAATATATTACCAGGTATTACAGGTGAATATTGAAAAGAAGTGTTAAATTAAATGTCCAAGTGTCATCTGTCACACACAGATGAGGAGTTGTACAGACTGATGGCATGGGGTAGGAAAGATTTCCTGTAGCGTTCTTTGAGACAACGAAGTTGTCTGAGCCTTCTGGAGAAGGTGCTCCGTTGTCTGTCTATTGTGTGGTGGAGAGGGTGGTCAGGGTTATCCATGATTGATAACAGTTTGTTCAGAGTCCTCCTCTCCACCACCGATTCAAAGGTGTCCTGTCTGCAGCCAATAATATTGCCAGCCTTCCTGATCAGTTTGTTCAGTCTGTTGGCATCACTGGCTGTAATGCTGTTCCCCCAGCAGACCACAGCGGAGAAAAGTGTGCTGGCCACAACAGACTGGTAGAAAATCTCCAGCATCTTGCTGCACACATTGAAGGACTTCAGTTTCCTCAGGAAATAGAGTCTGTTGCAGCTCTTCTTGTACACAGCTGTACTGTTGGTCCTCCAGTTCAGTCTGTTGTCGATGGTCACTCCCAGGTATTTGTAATCCTCCACCATCTCCACATCCCTACCCAGGATGCTGAGGCGCAGAGGAGCTGGTCCCTTCCTCCTGAAGTCAATCACCATCTCCTTGGTCTTGTCCACATTAAGCAGCAGGTGATTCCTTCCAGCCCACCCCACAAATCCGTCCACCAGCCTTCTATACTCCTCCTCATCCTGTCCACCACTTATACATCCTACAACTGCGGAGTCATCAGAAAATTTCTGTATATGACATGACTCTGAGTTGTGCTGGAAGTCAGTGGTGTATAAGGTGAACAGGAACGGAGAAAGTACAGTGCCCTGAGGGGCTCCCACACCACTCACCACCACATCAGACAGGACATGACCCAGACGCACGAACTGTGGCCTGTCTGTCAGGTAGTCAGTGATCCAGGAGACAGTGGATGTGCCAACACCCATCGACTGCAGCTTATCACCCAGCAACAAAGGCTGGATGGTGTTGAAGGCACTGGAGAAATCAAAGAATGTGATTCTCACTGAGCCTCCACCACCATCCAGGTGTGAGTGAGCTCGCTGCAGAAGATAGATGACAGCGTCATCCACCCCAAGGCATGGCTGGTAGGCAAACTGTAGAGGGTCTAGGAACGATCTCACCTGTGGCTTTAGGTGGGCCAACACCAGCCTCTCCAGCACCTTCATCACATGGGATGTAAGAGCAACTGGACGGTAATCACTGAGGCCAGATGGAGATGACTTCTTAGGCACAGGAACCAGGCAGGAGGTCTTCCAGAGAAGCGGCACCCTCTCCAGGCTGAGACTCAGGTTGAAGAGCCGTTGGAGAACAACAGACATCTGGCTGGCACAGGTCCTCAATATCCTGGGGCTGATGCCATCCGGGCCTGCCGCCTTGCGTTGGTTTAGTTTCTCCAGCTGTCTCCTCACCTGGCCGGTCGTCACAGTCAAGCAGGGGGTGGGGGGAGTGTCTGTGGGGGGATCAGTCGTGAGCTTAGATCCTGTTGTCTGATCCTGGAGGCTCACCGCAGGGGGAGGAGTAGGGGGCAAGAGATGTGGGAGCGTTGGAGGCAGTGGGGAGGTGTGGGGGGAAGGGGTCGAGGAGACAGGAGTCTTGGAGCTAAACCTGTTGAAGAAGGTGTTAAGCTCGTTCGCACGCTCCAAGTTGCCTTCAGACAGCCTGCTTCTCCCCCCACAGCCTGTTATGTCCTTCATCCCTGACCACATCTCCCTCATGTTGTTCTGCTGGAGCTTGGCCTCCAGCTTCCTCCTGTAGGAGTCTTTGCACTCCCTGATCTTGTCCCGCAGTCGGTGCTGTACCCTCCTTAGCTCCTCCTTGTCTCCAGACCTGAAGGCTCTCCTCTTGTCATTCAACAGAGTCCTCAAGTCGCTGGTAATCCAAGGCTTGTTGTTGGAATAACAACGAGCAGTCCGGGGTGTAATGACAGTATTCTCACAGAATTTAATGGATTTTCCGCCATTTTGGATTATGTCAAAAACACGCAAAAAGTTTCACGGATCGCAAATTTTGTTCGATTCTCACGAAAATCAACACAGACCGTCTTCTGACCAACGCGCACAAACGATACTATCAGCCTTCTTCGGAAATATAAGCGTTCGCCCGTAACAGCCAATCGAAATCGGGGGCGAAGTCGCCGTTTTCCGTTTGAGCTCATATCTCGGCAACGCTTCGGTGCAATGGAACCAAATTTGGTAGCACGCTTCCAGACTCGGTCCCAAGTGCACGAACAAAATCTGGTGTCTCGTGGCCACTAGGGGGCGCTATAATTGGGAAAACATTGTTTTTGCTCATATCTCTTGATGCGTTTTTATTTGAAATGAAATTGAGACATCCGCACATACCGTGGGTTGCCCCGGTGACAGCTGATGGCAACTTTTCGCGTTAGCCAATCACAGTCGGCGGCGACGCCGCAAAGGGGTTTCAAGCTCGTATCTCAGCAACCCTTGCAGGTATCAAAGCCAAACTTGCTACAGCTTCTCAGGAACGCATCAGGACGACGCTCGAAGAAATTGGTGACCTTTGACCTCTAGGTGGCGCTGCAATTAGCAAAACATGCATTTTGGCCTGTAGCCGTTGGTGTGTTTGGAATTAAAAGGTACTAACGGTACTAACTTGTGACGTCATCGTCATCGATTCGGCCGCCATATTGGATTTAATCAAAAACATCAAAAAGTTTTCACGGGCCACAATTTCATCTGATCTTCACCAAATTTGGCACGGGCCACCTTCGGACCACGCCTCATCAATGCCTTGATTTCTGGAGCGACTGGCAACAGCTTTCGCCCGCGACAGGACGTCGAAATCGGCGGCAAAGCCGCCAAACGGGAAACGACCCCGTATCTCGACCGATCCCGGGTCGTTTGGCTCGAAACCTGCTGCGACCGCTCAATGCCGCGCGTCTGACGCGACCGCGTTGAGTTTCACGGCAAATCCGGGCTGCCGAACTGCCTGCTTGGCCCCGTCAATGCTGCTTGCAGCTTCAATTCTATTTGTATTTGCTTTGTCACTTTGCACTTGCAATGGGAGCAATGGAAACAAAACAGTATTCTGATTTTGATTTATCGTGTACTCTTGTTTATATCTTATTTAGATGTTGCCTGTATTTTTTTAGTCAGAAGTATGTATGTGTTAGAGGTTATCTTTTTCTCTCAAGAGTAGCTGGGTCCCTCCATATGAGCTGGCTGCTGCTCAAAGTTTCTTCCTGTTATTTCCAGTATTTCCATGCCACTACCACCTTAGTGTTTGCTCTAACGTTCACTCTTCTGGTAACTCACACATCATTCTGTCTCCAGTTGACGGTGCATGTAGCTCCAGTGGGGTCGGGGGCATAACTGGCCCAGCCTGCTATTGGCATAGAAGACCAGAACACAGCATTCAACCATGCAGCTAGAATTAGAAGTTTGTATGACTGAAGTGTCATTTTCTGCCCTGAAAAAGAGAAAATACATGTACAAAAACAACAAAGGTAAGGAGAGTCAGTATCTGTAAGAATAAATGCAATGTGGAGTTGTTTGAATAAAGTAAACATTAACAACTAAACAATACATAAGTGTACCTTTATCCTGCTGAATTTCAGCTCTTTAAACTTTTTAGCAAACTGTCAAAAGGTGAAAAATGGTTCTTTATATGCCTACAAAGACCCAACACTGGATGTTTTTTATAAATATATAAGATCCACATAAAAATGGCTGGAGTCAGGTGGGAGTAAAAGTATATACATGATGGTAAATGAAAGAACATGAAATGACTGCAATCAAACATGACAGATGTGTTCAAATGAAATAGGACTTTCTCCATTAAAAGGGATACTTGATGGTACATTTGCACAGATTTTTTAAATAATGCATTAGATGTCAAGGAGATGTCCAGTCACCACCCTGGTGGCTTTAATAACATAATAAAATCTGTTTCTGCTAAAAAGAAGTACGTACTGTACATAGCAGTCCATGAAATTCTAAACATCAAGAGCAGAGGATCTATAAATAGATACCTATGTTTGGTCTGCAGATCGTGAGATAGCGATCAATGGCCACCACAGTCAACAGGCCGATACTGGCCATGCCAAAAAAGATGTTGAGCGCTGCATATATCTGAAGACAGAAACACGGGAAATGTAAATTCATTGTGTATAGAAAGGCACATTACTCTGTAATTTCTATGCTCGCCTATCCAGACTTTGCCTTGAGACACACTGCTAGACATTACGTTCATACTTGTGACACATGGAGTTCTAGTTTAAAATTTCTGTTTCTGCAGTTAAATGTATATTTTTCCTTTCCGTGAATACTATATGTTTTCCTTTGTGGACAAATTTTCTCAGCATTATACGGTCACATCTGCAGGATGAAGACACAAAAACTTGGCTGTGTCTAGCTGATATTAAAATGAAAGTGTGTGTGTGTGTGTGTGTGTGTGTGGGTTTAGAATGCATTCGCATCATGGCTGGTGTGATCCCATAGCAAGATGGTCTGTAGTGAGATATGTGTATCTACTGTATGTCTATTTGTGCAGGTGTAACTTTGGAAAGTTTTTATGGAAAACTGACACTGAGCTAGGCTATCTAACCTAGTGGAGATCATGATTTTGACTGACACTTCTGATATATAGTATACTATACTCCAATCAGGTAGTGAATAACATTGACCATCTTGTGACAATGCAATGTTCTACTGGAAACTTTTATACCTGGCATTCATGTGGAATGACCCCATAAAATCCAACCTAAGGTGTGATTCTGTGTGTACTTAAATACAAAAGAAGGTAGGTTGTTCTATCAATGGATAATGTACGTCTATGTAAAGGTGTTCAGATTCAACCCACTTGGCAACCAGTGTAGCCAAATTTCCAGCTCCCATGGATATCTGACGCAGCCGACATAGGATAGCCAATACCAGCCACTCCGATGTCAGTAAAAGCCAGGTTGATTATTATGAAGTTGGTCGCAGTGCGGAGCTGCTTAAACTTGACAAACATTAACAGTACCACAATGTTGCTTGCTAAACTGATGATACCTGAGAAGAAAAAAAGAAATAGGGAAGGTTAAAAGGTAAACACTGAACACTTATTTATTCTAAACAGAAATTATAATAGCAAAAAACAACAAGGGCAAATGTAATGGTAAATGGCCTTGTTTTCATATAGCACCTTTCTACCTCAAAGCGATTTAGAAATAAAAATAAAATAAAAATAATATAAGCAAAACATTTACATAATCAGCATATAAACAAATGTACAAGAAATTTAGATGGAAAAATATATTTATATCCACTGAAAAAATAAAAACCTTGGATCAACATAAAAATTTTTGAGGTGATCAATCACACGACATATCTGACAATCACTCAAAGCCAATAATTTAGTTTAACCTGAAAAATTTAACACCTACGGCCAATTTAAAATCACCAATTAACCTAATGAGCATGTCTTTGGATGGTGGGAGGAAGCTGGAGTACCCGGAGAGAACACACGCAGACACAGGGAGAACATGCAAACTCTACACAGAAAGGATTCGAAACGGTGACCTTCTCACTGTGAGGTATCAGTGCTAACCACCTCACCACTGTGCCACCCTTGAATTAAATTTAAAAAAATTGCGTTTAAAACATTTTGATCAATGACTACTCGAACACTTTTCTACACTTTTATTGTTCCATAAATTGACAACACTGAAATTGTGCTTCAATGTATGAAGAACACCAGTAACACGACTAATGATGTCATCAGAAGACAAATCATTGAGCTGCAATAGTAGCACAACTCCGAAGACATCATGGAGTACCCATGGCAGATTTACCAGGACATACATTTTCTTATTCAGGTGTAAATCTTACTATCAACTAAACACAAAAGCTGTTGCAACTGAGGGAAACTCCTTCCATGACAATCTCAATGTCTTTGGGTGGATGGAGAGGATCGCCATGGTTTGCTCCAGCTCCTCAACCTCATTTTCCTGCATTAAAAAAAAAAGAAGAAAAGAAAGACATGTTATTGTTTCAAAAATCTCCAGATTTGATTTTAGATCATAATATCCTTGACATTGTAAATAGAACTTACCACAAGCAATAATCACTGGCAGGAGCTTCCAAATGCACATGGTTGCACAGCAGAAACACGACTGATTGGTGACTGCTTCCTCTAAGTTGAAAGAGAATACATTATTTAGTTTTTAAATTAGCCATCAAGTGTGTTAGCTACTATTATGATGCACAAATTACCCAACAGATATACTTTATTTTATGATTTTAGGGAAGCTGGCATTTTGGTACTTTTCTACCACATGTAAATTCTGTGAGCAATGTAGTAAATCAACATAACCAGCAAGAACTAGCTGGACCTTGTAGTATTATGGCTGATAAATACTGATCACAAGATAATTAGGAGGGCGAATAAAAGATCACAGATGCCCTTATGGTGACAGCAGAAATAGCTCAGTCAAGATCGCACCTTGAACCTGGGGATTAACTAATGTTACCACTTGTCAAGTGTCAAAAACGCAACAACAACAAAAAAACTGGAGCGTTAACCCCCTTCCTGACAAGCTAGCATGTCATAGTTGGTACTATCTTCAATAGCTTTAACACAGAACGCTTTAAGACAGTAATGTCGGCAAATAAAAAATTTGCGGCACTGTTAACAATTAAAAACACTAAGCAGAGCAAACGCATTTTAAGTCACGAACATAATATTAGCTGTAACGTTAACTAACGTGGTAACTACCATCAATGCCGCCACAAAATAACATTACATTTACAAATGATAGCTTGAATTTCTTAGTTAGCTAGCGAACTGTGAAAACATAACCCACCCACGACCAGAGGACGGCTAACGTAAGTTAACTTTATAGTTTGAATGAAGAACGCTAACGTTAGCGCTAGCTTAACGTTATAATTTATCATATTAAGATATCAAGCGGGAGTGCTGAAATTACGGCTAAAGTCAAGGCCAGCCAGGTATACTTGAAAAAAAAAAAATGTCAACAGTAGACAAAATGTAATGTTTTTACCTCACCAGTGTCAATGTTGCTCATTGTGTTCTTCTTTGTCGCAGCCTGGCTCGAAGGGTCTGTTGGAGTGTACAGTTGCCACCGCGGCCCACTGATTGTTCAGTGACGGACGTTTTATTTATTTTTTTCATTCATTTTTTTGGACGTACACTGATCAGAGAACAGGATCTCAAACTCAACAATGTGTATGTGCAAACCATGCTTAATCTAATAACGCTTTGATCAAATGCATAAATTCAGTTCAGTGTCCCACTTATATTGTATCCAAATAAAGAAAATCTGTTTCAACCGTACATAAATTAGAACGTTTAATTTAAATGAAAAAAATGAATAAATTTAGGCTATTAGAGCACGTAAATACACATTAAACGAACAACAGCAATGTTATATATTAAACGGACTGCACATATAGTTGGGGGAAATGGGAAAGGAAATTTACCTGACCTTTTTACAGCTGTACCTCACTAATAATTTCTGAGTGAGAAACATCACTAATGCACGTTGTTTCCCTGTGTTATTCCTGATTTGACAAATCAAACATCTGCTTTTAAACCTGCTCGCTTAGAATTACAAATGATATTGATGTGATTGGAACAAGGCTATAATAGTCAGGTTCAAGAGGTTGTGATAAATAGTAAATGATCTTGTTTTTTTATAGCGCTTTTCTGCCTGTTGTTACTCAAAGCTCTTTACAGTCACAGTAGCACATGTTCCCATTCACTCACACAAGCACATGCATTCATAAACCAGTACTGGGTTCATTGTCATGCACAGGGAGACTTTGGCATGTGACGTGTTGTGGGGATTAAACCGCTAACGTTACAGTGGTGGACAACCCACTCTTCCACAGATTTAGATGAGACTAGCAAAGCCGAACAAACCAAACATAGTAAAATCTTTATTGCTGTAGCTTTATGTTTCACTGTCTTAATGAGGATGTTAGGTAGAACAAATATTAAACACCTATGTTCTGGTAATGTACAACGTCAGTGTAATTAAGCATCTAATGTGGACTTCATTGCCAAGGCCAAGCTATATTGCATAATGCAGAACAGCTTTTGAAAGGATAATTAGATTAATTTGTTTCACAATGATGGTCTTGAAAACTCGAAGCTTAACGTGTAATGCCAGAGTAATACAATATAAAAGGTGATATTGGTAAGTAAACAATGATATTTTATGCTAGAAATAGGGTCCAGGTTGTAAAAAACAGTAGTACCCCTTTAACTATTTATTTTACAGTCATGTTCTTTTTACCCTGAACAGTATCATGCTTTCGTAAATGAAGGACAGTAAACATACAATAAAACAGCAGCAGCAGCTTCTGAGTGACAAGTAACTACAACAGTGTCTTTTTAAACTTTGTGATTCAAGACGGACTTCCTGATGTTGTTTCCTCAACAGTATTCCAAATTCTAAAACCAGGTCATAATGAGTGGTTTGAAATTCATGTCAGAGCTGTGTATTGTGCATTGAGAGAGGTTCTTATGACATGCATGATATCTAATCAGTATTTAAACAATAGCCAACAATGTTATAAAAACACACAGAACAATAACACTGACACATAATGACGTTCTTGTATTTGTTACCTGCAGTAATAAGATACCCAGCTACTATGTTGTGCTCAAGTTGGGTAAAAGCACTTTTTCCCCCGTAAGGTGCTGAAACATTAATGCTAGAGTCACTTCCCATTTCCTGTGTTAGGTCTCAGAAAAAAAGCAAAAGTAGATTACGCTTAACTGGAGTGAGCAGCAGGGATTAAAAAATATGGAGAATCCCAGAAAAAAATAAAAATCTAAAGAAATTCAGAGAGGTAGTATTGCTGCCGCTAAACAAAATCTGCTGTAGTTGAAGAGGAGTGAGGTTAAATGTGGAGGGATGGGATGTAGAGGATTATTACATACCACTGTTCCACGCAGCTTTCTGGACGTAACACTGAAAGCAAGTCTCCACAAGAGGATTACTGTTCACGTGGAGTTGCTTGCAAGTTAGGTTCTAGCCAGTAAGCCTCTCTAGCCACTCTAGCCAGTGGTATTACAAGTCTTAATATGAGATAGAAACACCTCTTTCTCAGTTCACTTCATAGAGGACAAATACACACAATATGCACAATCCAAAACCAACTCAGTCAGACACTGGTGATAGGAGCTAGACTACTTGTGTCACTTAGATATTTGGCCATTGTGAGGTCATGGAAAATTGCCTCTGTGGCGTTTGTGTATAAGCAAATGTCATTATAGTGATATCTGTCAATGTTGTAACCAAATTTAAGGACATTAATAGTTACTTTCATGCCAGGATCCAATGCAATAAGGGACAGTTTGTCACGGTTCTGTCCAGGGCGAAGGTGGTTGGACCCAGGTGCAGGACTAGAGACGCAGAGGTGTTGGCAAAACAATGTTATTTAATAAAGAAACGAAACAAACTTACAAAACTAAAGTCACTGCGGACCAGGCAGGAAATCCAAAAACCAAAAAACTGGCCGCGAGACGACCCTCAGTGCCGGGACAGGGACAGGAGGCAGCGCTGGAGCTGGGCGCGAGACGACCCTCGGTGCCATGACAGGGACAGAAGGCAGCGCCGGAGCTGGGCGCGAGACGACCCTCGGTGCCGGGACAGGGACAGGAGGCAGCGCCGGAGCTGGGCGCGAGACGACCCTCTGTGCCGGGACAGGGTCAGGAGGCAGCGCCGGAGCTGGGCGCGAGACGACACTCGGTGCCGGGACAGGGACAGGAGGCAGCGCCGGAGCAGGGCACGAGACGACACTCGGTGCCGGGACAGGAGGCAGCGCCGGAGCAGGGCGCGAGATGACACTCGGTGCCGGGACAGGGACTGGGAGCAGCGCTGGAGCAGGGCACGAGCGGATCCTAAGAGCAAGGACAGGGACTGGGGAGTCCGACCTGGGAGCCGGAACAGGAGGCGCAGGAGAGTCCGACCTGGGAGCCGGAACAGGAGGCGCAGGAGAGTCCAACCTGGGAGCCGGAGCAGGAGGCGCAGGAGAGTCCGACCTGGGAACCGGAGCAGGAGACACAGGAGGCGCCGGGGAGTCCGACCTGGGAGCCGGAGCAGGAGACACAGGAGGCGCCGGGGAGTCCGACCTGGGAGCCGGAGCAGGAGGCGCAGGAACAGGAGCGGGGTATGGAGTGGCTAGCTGGGAGCTAGCAGTCCAGTGGCTAGCAGTCCGGTGGCTAGCAGTCCGGTGGCTAGCAGGCCCAGGGGAGTCCGACCTGGGAGCCGGAGCAGGACGCTGAAAGTTGGCTGCCCGATGGTCAGCACGCTGGTGAATCTCCACTGCATGGATAGCAGGCTGCCGGCCTGCAGGCCTGCCTCCATGGCGACCACGAGGGCCTGACCTCCCTGTTGGGGCCCTCATGGCCAAACGTGTGCGAGGAAACAATGGTGAAAACTCTTGGGTGAGCCACGGCTTGTACTCGAGCATTTGGTCCCAGTAATAATCGAGTACTCGCCTTTTGTCCTCCTCATTAAAGGGAGTGTAGTCCGCTGGGTCCATTTGTGGTGAAGGTGGTTGGACCCAAGTGCAGGACTAGAGACGCAGAGGCGTTGGCAAAACGATGTTATTTAATAAAGAAACGAAACAAACTTACAAAACTAAAGTCACTGCGGACCAGGCAGGAAATCCAAAAACCAAAAAACACGCAATAACATGAAACATGGTCTACACAGAGAATAACGGAGAAACACAGAGAAACACAGAGAAACACAGAGTACGAATAACAAGCAACGAGTATGACATGACAAGGAACAAAGGGAAGGCAGGGCTATATACAGTGGTATGCAAAAGTTTGGGCACCCCTTAGGAAGATCATTGCATCAGTTTGTCACTTGCTGAGCTTTTGAAGCAGCAACTTTATTTTAACAAATGTTATACCTTATGGAAACAGAAACATCTCAGTAGTGAAATCATTTTCATTGGTCCAACAGAAACATTTTTATGATTATTTAAACAAAAATAGGCATGTGCATAAATTTGGGTACCCCCAAGAAATAATTCCATTAATATTTAATAGACCCTCCTTTTGCTGCAAGAACAGCCTGTAGACGCCTCCTATAGCCACTGACAAGTCACTGAAGTCTGGCAGGTGGTACTTTGGCCCATTCCTCCATACAAAACGCCTCCAGTTCAGTCAGGTTTCTTGGCTTCCGTGCGTAAATAGCCTGCTTCAAATCAATCCATACATTTTCAATGATGTTAAGGTCTGGGGACTGGGATGGCCATTCCAGAAGATTGTACTTGTGCTTCTGCATGAATTCCTTGGTGGATTTTGAACAGTGCTTGGGATCATTGTCCTGCGGAAAGATCCAACCCTGGCGTAGCTTCAACTTTGTGACAGATTCTTGAACATTCTTGTCAAGAATCTGCTGATACTGAGAGGAATTCATGTGGCCCTCAACTTTAACAAGGTTTCCAGTCCCTGTGCTAGCCACACAGCCCCATAACATGATGGACCCTCCACCATATTTCACAATAGGCAATAAGTTCTTCTCATGGAATTCAGTGTGTTTTTTTCGCCATGCATACCTCCTCTTGTTCTGACCAAATAACTCCATCTTAGTCTCATCTGACCACAGTATTTTTTTCCAAAATGCTTCTGGCTTGTCCAGATGTGCTTTTGCATACCTCATGCGACTCTTCTTGTGACGAACACTCAGGAAAGGCTTTTTGCGCATCAGCCTTCCAAAGAGCTTTTCCTGGTGCAAAGTGCACTGGACTGTGGAACGATGAACAACTACATCATCAGTAGCCAGATGTTCTTGTAGTTCTCTGGAGGTGGTCTGTGGCTTGTCTGTGACCATTCTAACCATCCTTCGCCTGTTACTTTCCAGTATTTTTTTTTTTGGCCTACCACATCTTTCCTTCACAATGACTGTTCTTCTGAACCACATTTCTGACTGTGGAAATAGACATCCCAAACCTAATTTATGATAATGAATTATCTTAGTTTTTTGGTCAGTGGAGAGTTGTTTCGATGCCCCCATGTTGCCAGGAGCCTAGGACAAGCACAGCCAGCAATTGCCTCTGTTAAATAGCCTTTTTCATGATTGGTTTTATCTGTCTTTGTAATTGAAGGTCTCACAAGCTAATCAAAGCAGTTTTGGGCTGCAACATGTCAGCTACAAATCCCTACAGGTCTTGAAATCAATGTGATTAAAAGGGTGCCCAAACTTTTGCACGTGCCATTTTTTACATTTTAATTTCTTATAATAAAACTTTGTAATGATACTCTAAGAATTTTGGTCTGGAAAACACTCAAATGTCTACATCTCTGTAGGAAATAAAATCTTGTTGCTGTGATCGTCTCTTCTAAAGTTAGAGCAAATTATTATGAAATCTTAGAGGGGTGCCCAAACTTTTGCATACCACTGTATACACACATGAGGAACAGAGGGATGACGAGGCACAGGTGAAACAAATCAGGAGACAGGACAAGGTGAAACCAATGAACTAATCAAAAGGAACACACAAACAGGAAATCAAGAACCTCGCAAAATAAAACAGGAAACAGAACAGAAACCAAGACTATGAAAAACCAAGGCAGAAACAAAAGACAGGAGACATGACAGGGGACATGACACAGTTGCCCAAACCTAAGTTGCTGGTTCACAAACTGGACAAGGTCGGCTAACATAGACTCAGTATATGAAAAAAGTCAGCACCGTCTCTATTTCCTTAGGAGACTAAGATCATTTAATACCTGCCGGAATCTGCTGGACACTTTTTTACATGGTCTTAATGTAAGGGATACTCAGGGGCGCTGCTGAGGATCTTGGGCCTTATGAAAAGAATCTTTACAGGGCCCCCAAACACAACATCATTTTTTTTTTTTTATGCTATTTTACATACAATTATGCATTTTAATGGTATTTTTGATTATCATTACCTGTGACTCTGTGTGACAAACCGCTGGTGCGTAGCGGTGGAAAAAAGATTCGGGAACCGGGCCCATTGAACTGGCCACCAAAGAAGACTCAAGATAAGATAAGATAAGATAATACTTTATTGTCTGTTACACAAGGTTACAGAAAATTGTCTTTGACAAGGCTCCAGTCCAAGAAAAACATTCACACACACATATACAGGACATGGAGTGTTGAGGTATCGGCTGATTGTGGTGTTCATTTTGTGCTGTTCAGTATGGCTATTGCAGAGGAGATGAAGGATTTCTTATAGATGTTTTTACAGGCCAGTGGTACAATAAAACGTCTACCTGATGGTAGTAGCTGGAAGGAGTGATGGATGGGATGGGAGGGATCCTCTGTGATCAGGTTGGCTTTCCTGATCACAGAGCGGCTGTACAGCTCAGATACAGGGAGATGGGGGGAGCCAGTTATTTTGGCAGCCTGATTCTCTATGCGTGACAGTCTTGTTTTGTCTTTGATGGTGAGTTGGTTGTACCAGGAAGAGATATTGAAAGTGAGAACTGATTCGATGAGAGAGCGGTTAACCAAGTTTAACACCTCCTTGCTGACCTGAAAAGTTCTGAGTTTCTGAGCAGGTGGAGACGTTGTTGTGCTTTTTTGTATATTGTGCCTGTGTGTTGTGCTCCAAGGAGAGCTCAACAAAAGTTTGGGACAGGTTATGTACTATCTGCTGGTAGCAAGTTAGGGCATCAATATTGGGCATTTAAGCTACTTGATATGATTTAGTTGAGATGATTACTAGTGGCTGCGTTTACATGATTAACAAATGGCAACAAGAATGTAGCTCGAGTTATGTACTATAATATAATATAATATAATATAATATAATATAATATAATATAATATAATATAATATAATATAATACCAACAATAATAATACATAATGTCCAATACTAAGGGGCCTACTGTAGAAAAAGTAGCAAAACACTGTCAGAACAACTCATTCCTCGCACGGCCGACAGGTCACAGCAAAAGTCTATAAAAACATGTGCACTGTGATGAAGACCAGACTTTGCATCATCACCACCTCAGTGCCCTCACTTTTTTTATCTAAAACAGGACAAAATGTGACCGATAGGAGGTGCCACCTCACCACTGACAAGGTGTGTCAACTTGTATTTTTAAATGCCAACCTCAAAACGTCCAGTAAAATGTCCAGTAAATAGTCTTACTGTCCATTTCCCTGCCAGCTTTTTATTTCCATTGTCTTTATTCTTGGATTATTTTCTTCATATTTTTTCTATTTTACCAAACTGTAGAAGGCATTTTTGTTATATTATATTGTATTGTAGTTTATTCTTAGTTAAGTCCCAGACACTGCCATGGCGATTTCCGGTCAAGTGACTCAAGTGACTCGCAAAACCCGGGTCATATCAGTGAGTGATTCAGACTGATCCGAATCCCTCAAAAGATCCAGGTTTTCTACTACTACCAGTAACAAATAAAGTTATTGTTACCAGGACATTGAGAATAAAACATTTGTGATTATATGTTAATTAATAACTTAGTGTCATTATTTTTTCTGTATTATAATTTCATCATCTTTACCCCCCCTTTTCGGCACCCCAGGGGATACTTCCCGACAAGGTGTCATGAGTCCCTGCGGATTCATCACATCACATTCATTTATCTTCTATACCCGTTTAGTCCTGTTAGGGGTCACGGGGGTCTGCTGGAGCCTATCCCAGCTGTCATCGGGGTACACCCTGGACAGGTCGCCAGTCCATCGCGGGGCCAACACAGAGAGTCACCAATTAACCTAATTAGCTTTGGAAGCCGGAGTACCCACGCAGACACAGGGAGAACATGCAAACTCCACACAGAAAGGCCAGCCGGCCCATGGATTCAAACCAGTGACCTTCTTGCTGTGAGGCATCAGTTCTAACCACCTTTCCACTGTGCCACCCTTTATAATTTAAAACTGAACAATTTAAAACAGAAATGTTAATACTGAACTAATTCAAAAGAAGCTTTAACCTATTCAAGCCATTAACCATTAATAGAGGCATCCAAGAACCCCAGATTTCCCAGCAGGGGCTGCCTCAAATCGTGGCGTCTGCAACTAGCAGAGGCATTTCAGTTTGATCACTAAAATTGCATTGACTTGGCATGCAGTTTGATTAACTGAAAGTAGCTACTAATGTAGCTTATCAAGCTACTTTTGACAGATTGTAACTTGCTACATTTTTATGGGGAGTAGCTGGTAGCTTAGCTTACTACACATATCAAGTAGCTTGCCCATCACTGCTCATTTAATGGTTTTAACAATCTTTATTTTCATGATTATTTACATTGTAGTTTCTATCTGAAGGCATCAGAACTATTAATGAAGACATATGTTGTGAAAAAACAGTGTGAAGTACACTGTCTTGCAAATTATTATTCAAATTATATTTTTCTGATTTTCCTAAATAGTCTATGCAAATGACAGTCAGCATAATTTTCGAGTCATCAACCATTATTGTTATTCAATAAACAGCCCAATGATAATTGGGAGTATTTTTTCAAAAATAAAAAACTTAAAATGCACTGTTCCAAATTATTACACACAACAGTTTCAAAACATTTTAAAGGTTCTAAAGAACAGAGAGAGCAGCATAAGATGGTGCATTGTCATGCATGAAGATGATTTTGTTACAAAAAGCATGGTTCTTCTTTTTGTAGCATTTTAAGAAAATGGTCAGTCAGAAACTCCACATACCTTTCAGAGGTCATTTTCACACCTTCTGGGACCCTAAAGGTTCCAACCAGCTCTCCTCCTTGCTGACGTTGCAGCCTTGTTGGGACATGGTGGCCATCCACCAACCATCCGCTACTCCACTGATTCTCACCCGGGGGTCCTCGGACTCCTAGTGGTCCATGGTGTAATTGCAATTGGTCCGTGAAAATAAAATACCTTTTAAAAAATATCCTATGACATTTATACAAAAAGTATTCTATTATTCAAATGTGACTGAGACTTTTATCCAACTAAACTGCAGTGGGTAACATGACTTTTTTCTCTAATTCCATCTGTTTCACAAGTGTTATTCATTGTATTTTAATAAATGGTAAATGGTAAATGGCCTTGCTTTTATATAGCGCTTTTCTACCTATTGGTACTCAAAGCGCTTTTACAGTCAGAGACACATCTACCCATTCACTCACACAAGCACGCACACATTCACACACCAGTGCCACGCACTGGGAGCAACTGGGGGTTCAGTGTCTTGCTCAAGGACACTTCGACATGTGGCACATTCCGGGGATCGAACCGCTAACCCTCTGGTTCGTGGACAACCCGCTCTACCTACTGAGCCTCACCCGTTTGTATTGCTAAAGGTACTGCATTACGCTGTTAATACAAACTTAACAGGATCTGCATTCTTTTCAAATTACGATCCCCCTAGTGTTTCAGTGGGCAGAGACCTTGCTTTTACTGTGAAATATTTGCAGGAGGCTGCTGTGGTAAAACTCATCAGTTGCAAGGTTCAGGTTAACGCTTGAAATTATGCTAATGTTACAAACAAACGAAGATACGACGGAGTATTAGGGCCACATTAAGGGATATCACACAATCATGTGTCCAGCGGGGAGAGGTGTGATAGAGAGGCCGAAAAAAATCACAAACCTCGAGAATAAAGTCATAACTTACGAGAATAAAGTCGTTATTTATGAGAATAAAGTCATATATTACGAGAATAAAGTCGTTATTTACGAGAATAAAGTCATAATTTATGAGAATAAAGTCATGATATTGTAGCCTGTTGTTTTAGAGGATGACAGTTGGTCAAATGAGGGCCGTGTAGGATATTGTGGAGTTGTACTTTAGGTTTCACAAACAAGGAGATACTTCATGTTTTGGCACATCAGCATCACATCATTATTAGGCATTATATATATAAGTATTAGGACTTCTAAAAAGAATATGCAAGAAAATGCATCTTTTCCAGAGAAAGAACCAGCTTTTGTGGAGGGGGAAATGGCTGGAACTGGTCAACTGCAGGGTTATCGGTGGATGCATCAGCGGGCCATTCAGAGGGGTTTCGTGGTGTCTCAGGAAACAATCCGACAAATAATTAAGATTCTGGATCCAGAAGGAGTCGAGCTCTGGCGAGCACGGCGTCTCCGACGCCAGCAATACACCTGCAGGGACCCCAACGCCTTATGGCTGCTAATGATAAACTAAAGCCCTATGGCATTGCTATTAACGGCTGCATTGATGGATTTAGTCTCCACATAATGTGGATGGAGGCATATACAACTAACAGCAACCCCAAGGTAATGGCTGAATACTTCATAAATTTGTGATGCGCATTGGAGGCTGTCCACAGCGGCTGAGGGCCGACCCAGGTACGGAGAATGGACACGTGAGGGACATGCAGATGTTCCTGCGGAGGAATCACACGGACCATCATGCGGGAGATGGGAGCTTCATTTATGGATGCAGCACTGCTAATCAGCGGATGGAATCGTGGTGGGGGGTCCTGCGTAGACAGAGTGTCCAGTTTTGGATGGACATACTTCAGACCCTTAAAAATGATGGGCTCTTCTCGGGGGACTTGGTCCAGTTCTGTTTTCTCAACCTAATCCAGGTGTTGGATGAAGTTATTCTTAAATTATAAGTATCGCCATTAGTGTAATTTTTAAATGATAATTTGGTTAAAGTGAAAGTAAAGTATCTGACATTAAAAATGTATAGTATTTTTTATTATATATTGTATTTATTAATAGGCCTAATTATTCCTGTCAGTGTATTTCCTGCTGTAGCAAAGGGAAATTCAAAATACAGTGCATTTTCATTGTGATCAACAGCGGTTGTATATAGTAGTATATATATTACAACTAGAAAATTCCCGCGGACATTTTTGAAGTGCCGAGTGGGCTGTTGCCATTAGCTGCTAATGTTAGCAATTAGCATGACGCGCTAGCCACTAATTTTAGCATTGGTTTAGTGTTAGCATGTCTCTTTAGACACTAAAAATTAAATACATGCTAATTGTTAGCATGCTAATGCTAATATGCTATTCGCTAACATGCTAATGCAACCACTAATGCAACCACCAATTTCTAGCCACTAAAAATTAGCATTAGCCGCTAATGTTAGCAATTAGCATGACGCGCTATCCACTAATTTTAGCATTAGTTTAGTGTTAGCATGTCTTTTTAGACACTAAAAATGAAATACATGCCAATTGTTAGCATGCTAATGCTAACATGCTAATTGCTAATATGCTATTCGCCAACATGCTAATGCTGCCACTAATGCAACCACCCATTTCTAGCCACTAAAAATTAGCATTAGCCGCTAATGTTAGCAATTAGCATGACGCGCTAGCCAATGACAGACAGACACCTGTCATTGTTCAACTTGGGTGCCAAAAGCCAAAATGGCCGCCCCACAGACCAGTTACTTCAGTTAGAAGTTTCCCGAGTGGGCTGTTTCCATTAACATTGCCCCAAAATGGCCGCCCTACAGACCAGCTACTTAAGTATTCCCGCCTCTTTCTGTGGAGCCCTTGGTTGTCACGGTTACCAGTTTGAATTTCAGTTAGAAAAGGCTAGAGGGAGCGAAAATGCTGAAACCACGGCCTCGAACAGGAAGGCCTTGTGGCCAAACCGTGTGTCCAATCGTTGAACCGACTTCACTTTGGGCATCTTGAGGCTTT
This sequence comes from Planiliza haematocheilus, assembly GCA_005024645.1. Lineage (NCBI taxonomy): Eukaryota > Metazoa > Chordata > Actinopteri > Mugiliformes > Mugilidae > Planiliza > Planiliza haematocheilus. Next base: position 1,059,429 of record SRSE01000487.1, read on the forward strand.
CCTGAACGTCTAGATATGCAGTTTGTGGGTAAAATGAAGAAATGTGAGCTATTTAAAGCGATTTAAAACAAAGGATTGCTTCTGCTTTGCTCCACAAATTTAACATTGCAGTCTATGGAGCGAGGAAGGGGTTTGCTGGCGCATTTTTGCGTCTCACGCCAAAAGTATAAGACTTACAGCTTTAGCAGACGATTGTGAGCGAGAAGACAAATTTTCCTACATTTCTATGTATAAATTATGTCTGTGGTGTGAAATTTGTGGCCACCGGAGCAGTTTCTATTTTATTTTTTGCCTAATTTTCTTCTCTCTTCTCACTCTAGCTGTCCCTCTAGCGCGAACATTCCGCGCAATACACACCCATTATAAACCCCGAAATTTGAGTAAAAACCTACACCGCTTTGAGGCTTCATAGTTTAAAAACAGTAAAAGGTGTCGATAAGTGGAGGGAATCTCTGAAGAGAAGACAAGAGTGCCTTCATTTTAAAGTTTAAATGAAGTCTCTGGGTGAAAGTATGCCAGAGCAGTCGATCGTTGAAAATGCCTGTTGATTTTTCGGGGTCTCCCATTCATTTGAATGGGAAATTTTCGCGCTTTTTCGCGAATAAATTCGCGAAAAACTCGTCAATCGCTTATCCAAGTAATAGCATAGGATTCGGGATCAAAACACACGTTTCGATATGTCATGTGTTGGGGTCCTCTGGCCGGTTCGGGCCGCATTAATTGCTGAAAAAGGGCGGAAAATGAATAATATTAAGTAAAAAAACTGCAAAGAAACACGCAGAAGATCAAGAGTTGCCTCGTGCCTATGGCACTCCTCCCTATGGAGGAGGGGCCTCTTGACATAGGCACTCGGCACTAACTAGAAAATTCCCGCGGAAATTTTTAAAGTGCCGAGTGGGCTGTTGCCATTAGCTGCTAATGTTAGCAATTAGCGTGATGCGCTAGCCACTAACTTTAGCATTAGTTTAGTGTTAGCATGTCTCTTTAGACACTAAAAATTAAATACATTCTAATTGTTAGCATGCTAATGCTAACATGCTAATTGGTAATATGCTATTCGCCAACATGCTAATGCTGCCACTAATGCAACCACCAATTCGTAGCCACTAAAAATTAGCATTAGCCGCTAATATTAGCAATTAGCATGAGGCGCTAGCCACTAATTTTAGCATTGGTTTAGTGTTAGCATGTCTTTTTAGACACTAAAAATTAAATACATGCTAATTGTTAGCATGCCAATGCTAACATGCTAATTGCTAATATGCTATTCGCTAACATGCTAATGCTGCCACTAATGCTACCACCAATTTCTAGCTACTAAAAATTAGCATTAGCCGCTAATGTTAGCAATTAGCATGATGCGCTAGCCAATGACAGACAGACACCTGTCATTGTTCAACTTGGGTGCCAAAAGCCAAAATGGCCGCCCCACAGACCAGTTACTTCAGTTAGAAGTTTCCAGAGTGGGCTGTTTCCATTAACATTGCCCCAAAATGGCCGCCCTACAGACCAGTTACTTATGTTTTCCCGCCTCTTTCTGTGGAGCCCCTGGTTGCCATGGTTACCAGTTTGAATATCAGTTAAAAAAACGACTAGAGTGGGCAAAAATGCTGAAACCACGGCCTCGAACAGGAAGGCCTTGTGGCCAAACCGTGTGTCCAATCGTTGAACCGACTTCACTTTGGGCATCTTGAGGCTTTCCTGAACGTCTAGATATGCAGTTTGTGGGTAAAATGTAGAAATGTGAGCTATTTAAAGCGATTTAAAACAAAGGATTGCTTCTGCTTTGCTCCACAAATTTAACATTGCAGTCTATGGAGCGAGGAAGGGGTTTGCTGGCGCAGCTTTGCGTCTCACGCCAAAACTATAAGACTTACAGCTTTAGCAGACAAATTGTGAGCGAGAAGACAAATTTTCCTACGTTTCTATGTATAAATTATGTCTGTGGTGTGAAATCTGTGGCCACGGGAGCAGTTTCTGTTTTATTTTTTGCCTAATTTTCTTCTCTCTTCTCACTCTAGCTGTCCCTCTAGCGCGAACATTCCGCGCAATACACACCCATTATAAACCCCGAAATTTGAGTAAAAACCTACACCGCTTTGGGGCTTCATAGTTTAAAAACAGTAAAAGGTGTCGATAAGTGGAGGGAATCTCTGAAGAGAAGACAAGAGTGCCTTCATTTTAAAGTTTAAATGAAGTCTCTGGGTGAAAGTATGCCAGAGCAGTCGATCGTTGAAAATGCCTGTTGATTTTTCGGGGTCTCCCATTCATTTGAATGGGAAATTTTTCGGGCTTTTTCGTGAATAAATTCGCGAAAAACTCGTCAATCGCTTATCCAAGTAATAGCATAGGATTCGGGATCAAAACACACGTTTCGATATATCATGTGTTGGGGTCCTCTGGCCGGTTCGGGCCGCATTAATTGCCGAAAACGGGCGGAAAATGAATAATATTAAGTAAAACTAGACAATTCCCCTGCGGGAAATCGCGAGAGTGGGGCTGTGTCGGCAGCAGTTTGCGCTAAGATGACATGATACAACACTACGATGCTACGATGCTAACATGCTACAATTTTTCGCCTAATCTTATCCTCGCAGTTGCTATTGCAGAGGCTGTAGTAGTGCTTCGCACAGCCCACTACTGGCCCTATAGCTTTGCTATATGGGTCAGTAGTACATGCAGCAGACCCCTCCCAGCTCCACCTGAAAGCCAGCATCAGGCTAAGTCATTGGTCGGCTAATAGTTAACATATATTAGCAGTGAAGTTATGTTGGGCACAAACACACTTAACACATGGATAATTCTAGAAATCCCAACTGATTGGGGAAGGGGGGGGGGGGGGGGGGGGGGGGGGTCATAGAGTCATGTTCTGGCACCCTAATATAGTCCTGTATTGAGTGAAGTGGTCATAATGTTTTGGCAGCCTGTGACTGTCATGTAAAAGTGGAGTGGAGGGGTCATAGTGTCAGGTGTGGCCTAGGCTAAGAGGAATAATAATTAAAACATATGTTTATTGAACTTCTTGTCGTTCACCAGTTTCTGATATTTATGTCTGCACCGACCTGGCGCCTGTATAAAGCACTAAATTAGGTTTTGACCACATAATGAATGTAGTAACCTAACAAAAACATAGACTATAACCTATAACATTTCATAAATGTTAATGTCAATTTTATATTTCCATTGAGCTATCACTTTTGTACAGTAAATGCATGACTTGAACATTTTCTGTTGACAATATTGTTAGGTTAAAAATACAAGGCAATGCAGATTTAAGATTACACAATTGCTGTAGTAGCCAGGCTAAGCCCAGTGATAGCCTCGTTTTTTTGTCCTATAGTTTAGTTTATCCTACAACATGAACAGAAGGGATTTGGAAAATGAGATAAACGGGTCCAAAACGGACCCGGGCCGGATGAGCCTTTATGAGTCCGCTGCGTGTCCGCAGCGGATGTATGGATCAATTTGCGGGTCCCAAACGGACCCGCCGCGGAGGTGAAGCTTTAATCGCGGATGCGGAGCAGTGCGGAGCCACGGCGGAGTTCCTGAGTGCATCTGGACCCCGATACGGGTCCGTTCCGGAAGCCGACATACATCCGCGGCAGGTCCGCTGCGCAGTCCTTTTGCTGTGTGGGATGATGCACGTTTATGCTTGTTGAACTAGTGGTACTTATTGCCTCTGCGAAGGAGGTTATGTTTGTTGACTTTCAACTTGTGAAGGTTTTATTTCACTTACACTGACACGTGTTGTCGTCCAGTCGACTTGTCTTCTCAACAGATCACTTAACTCCTCTTTGCTGCCGCTGCACACGCTGCGTTTCTCTTTTCTCTCTCTCTCCCTCGCTGTGTGTGAAGAGCAGCCCCGCCCCTCAGTGATCAGAGCGACAGAGCGGAGGTTTTATTTTTATTTTATTTTTTTCAGAGAGAGACCGAGAGCAGTGCAGGGACATCTAATATGTTAGCATGTTGGCATATGTTAACGTATGCTAACTAACATATGCTAACTTCCGTCGAAGTTAGCATATGTTAGCATATGCGCCACAAGCCTCGCTCCGTCCTTTTTTTTTCTTTTTTTTTCCCCAAGCCTCGCTCCCTCTGTGTGTGTGCGCGTGCGTGACGTCAGTGAGACAGAGCGGGAAACAGCCCTCCCCCTCCTTAACTGCTGCTGCGCAGGTGCTTTGATTAACCAAGAAGCCCAGAACCACTCCCTCGAACCACTGCCATTTACTAAAAACGTATGCCAGTTACTCACAAACTTTTTTCACAGTGACTACCACAAGGCTTCCATGAACACAGACATGTATTTTTTATTCTTCCTAGTGTAAAAAAAGTGGACATTCTAGCGAGTTGAAAACTACCGTCCGTTAAACTTTTGTGACGAAAAACTTTGCTGAATTAACATTGGGTCCTATGGAGCAGTTAGGCTGTCCACTCCTCACTTCTAGGCTTCTCATTCAAAAACTGTGAATCCTATCGGTTAGGTAGACACATTGTAGGCATCAGGACAAGTATGACTACTACTTTGGAGAAAATTTTGTGTGTAGAGTGAAATTTGTGGAAGCAATCACAGTTTTAAAAAAATATTTTGAACATTTTTTCAGAGCAGCCCGCCCTCTAACTGTTGGGCCTCTCACTCTAGCGCGAACATTCCGCGCAATACACACCCATTATAAACCCCCAAAAAACAATATTCGCGACTATGTCGCGAATAGCTCCGACCTGGAGAAACTGAATAATAGCACACCCGCCCCGATCGATACGCACGTTTTGATGTATTTTTCGTGTATGTGCGATGAACTGTGCGGGAGGAGATAGCGACCGAAAATCCGTGGGAATAATAATAAAAATAGACGACAATAACAAGTAGTGGGCTGTGCTTCGCACAGCCCACTACTGACCCCTATAGCTTTGCTATATGGGGGTCAGTAGTGGGCTGTGCTTGCACAGCCCCACTAACTAGAAAATTCCAGCGGAAATTTTTGAAGTGCCAAGTGGGCTGTTGCCATTAGCTGCTAATGTTAGCAATTAGCATGACGTGCTAGCCACTAATTTTAGCATTGGTTTAGTGTTAGCATTTCTCTTTAGACACTAAAAATTGAATACATGCTAATTGTTAGCATGCTAATGCTAACATGCTAATGCTGCCACTAATGCAACCACCAATTTCTAGCCACTAAAAATTAGCTTTAGCCGCTAATGTTAGCAATTAGCATGACGCGCTAGCCACTAATTTTAGCATTAGTTTAGTGTTAGCATGTATTTTAAGCCACTAAAAATTAAGTAGATGCTAATTGCTAACATGCTAATGCTAACATGCTAATTGCTAATATGCTATTCGCTAACATGCTAATGCTGCCACTAATGCTACCACCAATTTCTAGCTACTAAAAATTAGCATTAGCCGCTAATGTTAGCAATTAGCATGACGCGCTAGCCAATGACAGACAGACACCTGTCATTGTTCAACTTGGGTGCCAAAAGCCAAAATGGCCGCCCCACGGACCAGTTACTTCAGGTAGAATTTTCCCGAGTGGGCTGTTTCCATTAACATTGCCCCAAAATGGCCGCCCTACAGACCAGTTGCTTATGTTTTCCCGCTCTTTCTGTGGAGCCCCTGGTTGCCACGGTTACCAGTTTGAATTTCAGTTACGAAGACAGGGAGAGAGAGAAAAAATGCTGAAACCACGGCCTCGAAAAGGAAGGCCTTGTGGCCAAACCGTGTTTCCAATCGTTGAACCGACTTCACTTTGGGCATCTTGAGGCTTTCCTGAACGTCTAGATATGCAGTTTGTGGGTAAAATGAAGAAATGTGAGCTATTTAAAGCGATTTAAAACAAAGGATTGCTTCTGCTTTCCTCCACAAATTTAACATTGCAGTCTATGGAGCGAGGAAGGGGTTTGCTGGCGCAGCTTTGCGTCTCACGCCAAAACTATAAGACTTACAGCTTTAGCAGACGAATTGTGAGCGAGAAGACAAATTTTCATACGTTTCTATGTATAAATTATGTCTGTGGTGTGAAATTTGTGGCCACCGGAGCAGTTTCTATTTTATTTTTTGCCTAATGTTCTTCTCTCCTCTTCACTCTAGCTCAGTGGTTCTCAAACTTTTTTCGTCATTCCCCAATTTGAACAAGTGGGGATTTTCAAGCCCCACTTCCCCCCGTCGCCCCAACAAAGATCTTGACAAATTACTTCAAATTATTTCAAATTTATTGAAATTACTAGCAAGTATATCAGTCATATTTGATACTGAATCAAAATCAAAAACAACAAATAACACGTTCAAAAAGAGAAAATAAAATGCAGTTGTGCCATCATAACTTCATTTGCAATCTGTGCAAAAAACAAGAGAACTTTCCCTGCATTAGTGGCTGCAGTGTGCCTGTTTTGCACTGCACAAAGTTCAAAAAGAGAAAATAAAAGTGCAGTTGTGCCATTATAACTTAATTTGCAATCTGTGCAAAAAACAAAAACATAAACAAGGTGCTCTGGCACAACTCAAGTGAACTTTCCCTGCATTAGTGGCTGCAGTGTGCCTGTTTTGCACTGCACATCCTTTCAAAACGGGGTTGCAGGCTGGAAACTGCCACTCTCAAGTCATGCTCAATGTTGAGCTGAGATCTGTACTTCGTTTTCAGAGAAGCAACAGCTGAAAAGCCAATCTCACAGAGATATGATGTGGCAAAGGGAAGAAGGATGTACAAAGCTCTCTGTCCAATGAGGGGATATTCCCTCTCCACTCCAATCCAGAACTCACTAAGAGTGTGAGCTGCAAACCTCAGCCTCAGGGTGGAGTCAGAGGTCATGTCAATGAATTGGTCCTCTTCAGCCTGGCTCAAATCAGCAGGCACTGCAGATAGAATAAAAATAGGATTACTTTATTTGTCATTGCATAATAAACATGAAAAAAAATCTGTTGAATAAAAATATATTTCAGTATACAACATAAATAAAATATATGATTATGATCAATAAAATCTACCTGCTGCACTGAATGGATCCATAACCCAGGCATACTGAGCACTGTTGTTCGGGAAGTATTTCTGAAACATTTCTCTCAGAGAAGAGATGTGCTGCTTTATACACGGGATCACTGTGGTGGCTCCAGTATGAATGGTTTCAGCAACTTCACTCAGGTTCTCAAAGACATCTACATTTTGTTGATCGAGGCGTCTGCCCCACGCCTCGAGTTTTCGGGAGAATGCAGTGATCTTGTCTGCCAGGTGAGGTAGGTGCTTGTCTTTGCCTTGAAGCTGAAGATTTAATTCATTCAGCTTGCCAAACACATCGCTGAGATAGGCCAGCTTCAACAGAAATTGTTCATCGCTGAATTTGCTTGCAGCCTCGTACATGCGCTCCTCCTCCAAAAAAAGCCCAATCTCCACTCTCAGCTCAAAGACGCGCGACAACACTTTGCCCCTGGAAAGCCACCTTGCTTCGCTGTGAAACAGCACAGATGTGTGATCAGCTCCCATCTCCTCACAAAGTGCAGAGAGCAGTCGCGCTTTCAGGGGTCGAGTTTTGATGAAGTTTACAATGCCCACAACCTCTGTTAAAACTTCGTTTAGTTCGGGGCTGAGCTGTCTTGACGCGAGCGCTTCCCTATGAATGACACAGTGCGTCCAGTGCGCATCTGGAGCAACCTTCTTGATAAGTGCCTGCAGCCCGTTTCTTTTCCCTGCCATGGTCTGTGCGCCATCAGAGCAAAAGCCCACACAATTGTCCCATTTAAGATCGTGTTCTTTTAAGTAACTGTCCATGATCTTAAATAGTTCATCAGCCGTGGCTCTCTTTTTTATGTATTTGCAAAACAGCAAATCCTCACACATTGACTCGCTGTTCACAAAGCGGACATATGAAATAAACAAGCTGTCTTTATTGCTGTCGGTAGCCTCATCCACTTGCAATGCAAAACGTGTTTCTTTTATTTTTTGAATGAGTTGATCTTCAAGATCATTTGAAATGTCACATATGCGCCTCGCAATTGTGTCATTTGAAAGAGGGATAGTTTTCAATTTGGCTGCGCTTTTCTCATCCATCATAGCTGTCACCATGTCAAGAGCAGCGGGCAAAATCAGCTGCTCAGCAATTGTATGTGGCTTTTTGCATTGCGCGATTCTGTATGCAACTTTGTATGAGGCAATTTGTGCTTGACAGTTAACTGACGCAGCCTTTACCATGCGTTGCTCCTGCTGTCGATATTCTGCCAATTTTCTTTTAAAGAAATCCAGTGGCTTGGTAGCGTGACTGGGGTGTGTTGTCTCCAGGTGCCTCCGTAATTTGTTTGGTCTCATGCTGTCCGCTGCTAACGGCTTCAGACACAGAACACACATTGGTCTCTCCTCTGCACCGACCACTGAAACCGTAAATCCGAGACCAATATAACTTTCGTCATATTTTCTTTTTGGTTGGATTTTTGGTTGACTTGGCCCCTCTCTCTGGTCTTGTGTGTGTGATGGTGGCGCTGGCTCTTTTGTGGTCCGTGTCACAAATTTATCCATGTTTCTCACAGTTACCGGCTACTACTTTGTTGTCCCGCTCATGGATGTATCAACGGTCCCGCTGCAAATATTGGCCCGCTGCAATTAACATTCCGACGTCAATCATTGTTTTTGCACTTTAGTTCCAGGTTACATTTTTCTCCGGTCTCCTAATTGTAGCTATTCATTATTAGGCTATTAGGCTACTTTGTTTGTGTGTGTGTGTGTGTGTGTGTTTTGTTTAGAGTGAATTATCTTTATTGTCAATAGCATTTACAGTAAGATGGGCGTGAAATTGAAAATTTCCTCCCGTTTGTCGCGCCCCACCTGTCATGTCTCCGTTCCCCACCAGTGGGGCGCGCCCCACACTTTGAGAAGCGCTGCTCTAGCTGATGATGTCATCCACTCTAGCGCGAACATTCCGCGCAATACACACCCATTATAAACCCTGAAATTTGAGTAAAAACCTTCACAACTTTGAGGCTTAATGATTTAAAAACCGTAAAAGGTGTCGATAAGTGAAGGGAATCTCTGAAGAGATTTTTCGCGAATAAATTCGCGAAAAACTCACCGATCGCTTATCCAAGTAATAGCATAGGATTCGGGATCAAAACACACGTTTCGATATATCATGTGTTGGGGTCCTCTCGCCGGTTCGGGCCGCATTAATCAGCGAAAAAGGGCGGAAAATGAATAATAATAATAAAACTGCAAAGAAACACGCAGAAGATCAAGAGTGGCCTCGTGCCATAGGCACGAGGCCCCTCCTCCCACTAATGCAACCACCCATTTCTAGCCACTAAAAATTAGCATTAGCAATTAGCAAGACGCGCTAGCCACTAATTTTAGCATTGGTTTAGTGTTAGCATACGGAGCCCCTAAAGGGACATGGGTAAAAAAAAAAAAATGAAACGTATCTCGTGCGCACGAGAAAGTATCTCGCGAGCACGTGAAGGTATCCCGCGAACACGAGAAAGTATCCTGTGCGCACGTGAAAGTATCTCGCGAGCACGTGAAGGTATCCCGTGCGCACGCGAAAGTATCCCATGCGCACCCGAAAGTATCCCGTGCGCACGTGAAAGTATCTTGTGCGCACAAGATAGTTTTCTGGTGCGCACGAAAAAGTATCTCGTGAGCACGTGAAAGTATTGCATGCGCCTAGGAGACAATCTACTGCATTTCGGTTTGGTGTTTCTGTGTCAAAATGACAGTACAGGAGTTAGTTCGGCTATATTTTAACCTGGGACTTCATTATAAGGATATTGCTGCTTTACTTGCAAGTCGTCACAGTCATATTGTGTCTGAAAGACATTTAAAACGAATTTTGAAGTCTTGTAGTCTGTTTCGGCCCAAGGGATACGTCGCTTTGGAGCACGTAGTTAATTTCCTTCACGAACAATTACAGACGTCTGGCCAACTCTGTGGGTATAGGTGGATGTACACGAAATGTAAGGATAATGGATTACACGTCAAGAAAGAAGAGGTACGCTTAATTCTAAAAGAACTTGACCCGAGGGGTGTTGAACTCAGAAGAAGGAGACGACTCCATCGCCGAAGCTATTTTGCAAAAGGGCCCAATTATATTTGGCACTTGGACTCTTATGACAAACTGAAGCCATTTGGTATCTGTATCAATGGCTGCATTGACGGCTTTTCCCGAAAAATTATCTGGATGAATGCATTTACCACCAGCAGTGACCCAAAAATCATCGGAGGCTACTACATGGAGGCAGTCCAGAGATTCGGTGGTTGTCCAAGGATTGTCAGAGGCGACCGGGGCACAGAGAATGTTAAAGTTAGAGACTTTCAGCGTTTTCTCCATCGCAACATTGACGACGGATCCGCCATCGACAGCTACATTGAAGGGGCAAGCACAACAAATCAGCGAATAGAGAGTTGGTGGGGCTTCCTCAGAAGGGAATCAATGGAATTCTACATCTCTCTGTTTAATGATCTGAAGGACCGTGGCTTGTTCGATGGTTCCCCTGCCATCCAAGCATCTCTTGAGGATGATGAAGTAAACTTTGGACCTGTTTCTGATGATGATGCTGATAATCAAGACTCCACCCTTCCCTGGAATCCATATGACTTCAACAGTATGCAGGTATAGTGTAGAACTAAGTAATTTCTAACAGTGGTGCAAAGAATATTACTGCCATTATTGATTCTTTTAAAACGTTTTCCCTATTCATCATTCTGTCTATAAAGTGTACAAAAACAGTGACTACGTGTCATCCCAAGTTCTCTCGCACCAAGCTGGCGAAGTCGTTGATACATTTTCTGTTGACCAATTGATTAAACCAGTGGTTCTCAAACTTTTTTCGTCATTCCCCAATTTGAACAAGTGGGGATTTTCAAGCCCCACTTCCCCCCGTCGCCCCAACAAAGATCTTGACAAATTACTTCAAATTATTTCAAATTTATTGAAATTACTAGCAAGTATATCAGTCATATTTGATACTGAATCAAAATCAAAAACAACAAATAACACGTTCAAAAAGAGAAAATAAAATGCAGTTGTGCCATCATAACTTCATTTGCAATCTGTGCAAAAAACAAGAGAACTTTCCCTGCATTAGTGGCTGCAGTGTGCCTGTTTTGCACTGCACAAAGTTCAAAAAGAGAAAATAAAAGTGCAGTTGTGCCATTATAACTTAATTTGCAATCTGTGCAAAAAACAAAAACATAAACAAGGTGCTCTGGCACAACTCAAGTGAACTTTCCCTGCATTAGTGGCTGCAGTGTGCCTGTTTTGCACTGCACATCCTTTCAAAACGGGGTTGCAGGCTGGAAACTGCCACTCTCAAGTCATGCTCAATGTTGAGCTGAGATCTGTACTTCGTTTTCAGAGAAGCAACAGCTGAAAAGCCAATCTCACAGAGATATGATGTGGCAAAGGGAAGAAGGATGTACAAAGCTCTCTGTCCAATGAGGGGATATTCCCTCTCCACTCCAATCCAGAACTCACTAAGAGTGTGAGCTGCAAACCTCAGCCTCAGGGTGGAGTCAGAGGTCATGTCAATGAATTGGTCCTCTTCAGCCTGGCTCAAATCAGCAGGCACTGCAGATAGAATAAAAATAGGATTACTTTATTTGTCATTGCATAATAAACATGAAAAAAAATCTGTTGAATAAAAATATATTTCAGTATACAACATAAATAAAATATATGATTATGATCAATAAAATCTACCTGCTGCACTGAATGGATCCATAACCCAGGCATACTGAGCACTGTTGTTCGGGAAGTATTTCTGAAACATTTCTCTCAGAGAAGAGATGTGCTGCTTTATACACGGGATCACTGTGGTGGCTCCAGTATGAATGGTTTCAGCAACTTCACTCAGGTTCTCAAAGACATCTACATTTTGTTGATCGAGGCGTCTGCCCCACGCCTCGAGTTTTCGGGAGAATGCAGTGATCTTGTCTGCCAGGTGAGGTAGGTGCTTGTCTTTGCCTTGAAGCTGAAGATTTAATTCATTCAGCTTGCCAAACACATCGCTGAGATAGGCCAGCTTCAACAGAAATTGTTCATCGCTGAATTTGCTTGCAGCCTCGTACATGCGCTCCTCCTCCAAAAAAAGCCCAATCTCCACTCTCAGCTCAAAGACGCGCGACAACACTTTGCCCCTGGAAAGCCACCTTGCTTCGCTGTGAAACAGCACAGATGTGTGATCAGCTCCCATCTCCTCACAAAGTGCAGAGAGCAGTCGCGCTTTCAGGGGTCGAGTTTTGATGAAGTTTACAATGCCCACAACCTCTGTTAAAACTTCGTTTAGTTCGGGGCTGAGCTGTCTTGACGCGAGCGCTTCCCTATGAATGACACAGTGCGTCCAGTGCGCATCTGGAGCAACCTTCTTGATAAGTGCCTGCAGCCCGTTTCTTTTCCCTGCCATGGTCTGTGCGCCATCAGAGCAAAAGCCCACACAATTGTCCCATTTAAGATCGTGTTCTTTTAAGTAACTGTCCATGATCTTAAATAGTTCATCAGCCGTGGCTCTCTTTTTTATGTATTTGCAAAACAGCAAATCCTCACACATTGACTCGCTGTTCACAAAGCGGACATATGAAATAAACAAGCTGTCTTTATTGCTGTCGGTAGCCTCATCCACTTGCAATGCAAAACGTGTTTCTTTTATTTTTTGAATGAGTTGATCTTCAAGATCATTTGAAATGTCACATATGCGCCTCGCAATTGTGTCATTTGAAAGAGGGATAGTTTTCAATTTGGCTGCGCTTTTCTCATCCATCATAGCTGTCACCATGTCAAGAGCAGCGGGCAAAATCAGCTGCTCAGCAATTGTATGTGGCTTTTTGCATTGCGCGATTCTGTATGCAACTTTGTATGAGGCAATTTGTGCTTGACAGTTAACTGACGCAGCCTTTACCATGCGTTGCTCCTGCTGTCGATATTCTGCCAATTTTCTTTTAAAGAAATCCAGTGGCTTGGTAGCGTGACTGGGGTGTGTTGTCTCCAGGTGCCTCCGTAATTTGTTTGGTCTCATGCTGTCCGCTGCTAACGGCTTCAGACACAGAACACACATTGGTCTCTCCTCTGCACCGACCACTGAAACCGTAAATCCGAGACCAATATAACTTTCGTCATATTTTCTTTTTGGTTGGATTTTTGGTTGACTTGGCCCCTCTCTCTGGTCTTGTGTGTGTGATGGTGGCGCTGGCTCTTTTGTGGTCCGTGTCACAAATTTATCCATGTTTCTCACAGTTACCGGCTACTACTTTGTTGTCCCGCTCATGGATGTATCAACGGTCCCGCTGCAAATATTGGCCCGCTGCAATTAACATTCCGACGTCAATCATTGTTTTTGCACTTTAGTTCCAGGTTACATTTTTCTCCGGTCTCCTAATTGTAGCTATTCATTATTAGGCTATTAGGCTACTTTGTTTGTGTGTGTGTGTGTGTGTGTGTTTTGTTTAGAGTGAATTATCTTTATTGTCAATAGCATTTACAGTAAGATGGGCGTGAAATTGAAAATTTCCTCCCGTTTGTCGCGCCCCACCTGTCATGTCTCCGTTCCCCACCAGTGGGGCGCGCCCCACACTTTGAGAAGCGCTGGATTAAACAATCAATAATCACACCTAATGACCTTTTTAAAAAATCTTGCAGCACTCTACACTGAATGACGGACCTGTATCATCAAGCAGTCTTCCAGCATCACCAGACCCATTTGAAAACAAACTCCTTTTTGTAAAATTAAGACGAGTAAACATAGTTGATGATGTCCTTAATATCTTCATGGAACCAAAACTACTGAATGCTAATATAAAAATGGAATTTATAAATGAGAAAGCTGTGGACAGCGATGGTGTGTCAAGAGAGGTATACTCCATGTTCTGGGAACATTTCTTGGAACAGTGTGAGGGGGAAGATGAACGAGTACCCAGACTACGACCAGACTATTCTGAGAAGGCATGGCAAGCTCTTGGAAGAGTGTGGTTGAAAGGATACCTGGACCACAAAATCATACCAATCAGACTGTCACCAGCTTTTGTTCTTGCCTGTTGTCAAGGAATTGGTTCAGTGGATGAAGAACTCTTGATGATGTCATTTGCCAGATTTCTTTCAGGGAATGAGCGTGCATCACTTGAAAAAGCACTACAGGGCAACATTGATGAAACTGTTGAAGAGGACTTACTCGACGTCTTCTCAAGAATGGGCTCATCTATAGTTTTTATCTCAATTATTTAACATCATGAAATTATGAATTAATATTTGAACACAAACATAACAGCACTTACACTCCCACCAAATCACTCATTAACTTGAAATGAGGGATTTCTAGGACAAATAGAATGTGTAAATGAGTGAGTCTGTATGAATGTGAAGTTGTGTGTGTGACTTAGTTGGACTCTATCAAGGTAACTACTTTGTGGATGGGCCTTTCCAGGGGAATAGCTCTAGTATGTAGTTTTCCTTTCTCAAATGTAGTGTGCCAGGAGAGTGTTTTTGAGCTATTAAGGGGAATGGATCAAGAACAGCAAAGAAAGATTGGCTGTGAATTTGTAATGAATGTTCCATCAGCGAGCCACATGGGCGACGAAGCATCTTGACCAATCTGCAAGCAGACTCGATACTGCAACTTCATCTGTGGTTTGTTCTGTGGAATCAGATTCAAGAGCCTTGATTATGTCTGTTGGACTGATTTCCTTGACCTGAGTTTTACATGCAAAGTGCATTTCGCTTCTTAATTTTAATGAAGGTTGCATGACAGGTGTCACTTGATGCACTATGACTCTGTGGCTTGTTCCTATTGCATCACTGTAATTACTTGCTGTATTAAAGCAACCAATGATGCTCCAGCCAAGATCTGTGCGCCGAGCATAGGGATAGTTTTCTTCACCAGACAGGATCTCCCTTGGAAGGAGGGCTTGCTGACAGTTATAACCAATTAGGAGGCCTACTTCACAATCTAAAGGTGGTGGGATCTTGTCAACAAGCTGTTCTAGGTGAGGCCACCTTTGAGCGGTCAGGGAAGTTGGAATGTGTGTCCTGTCTGCCGGAATAAACTCTCTTGTGAAAAGTGGTGGCAATGGAATTCTCTTGTCTAGGTTATATCCTCTGACTTGCAAATTTGTCAACTTCTGACAAGGTGTGTCTGTTAACTTGTTAGACATCGTGGAAAGCCGCAAACAAACATTCTCCTTCCTTGTGTCGAGGTCAAGAGCCACTTCATCCAGAATGAAAGTTGTATCGCTCTGCGTGTCTAAGACCGCATGGACCAGAATTTCTTGATCGGGTTGCTTTATGGATGAGACCCAGACTGGCACAATTGAGGATGTCTGTGTGCTTAGGCCTTCTTGCATGACTCTATTAGCAGTTCCTTCAGTGACTGCTTTGTCCTTTAAGTTGTTGTCTCCTTTTGGAGATACACATGTTTGACGTTCTGGAGGCTTGTCAACATGTAAACATGTTGGATGTTTTTTCTGACATCTTTCACATGTACTTCTGTTGTCACACCTTCTTGAGTGATGACCTGTCTTCAAGCACCCAAAGCAAAGCCTCTCTGTCTGCACAAACTTAACACGATCTTGGACCGTCTTTTCACAGAACGTTCTACAGTTGCCAAGGACATGTCCTGTTCTTTTGCAGAAATCACACATTAGAATATTATGCTGTGCTGTGTTTGTGGACAGTGTCTTTGCTTGAATATCCAAAAAAGGTTTTTTTAAAAAAAAAAAAGGCAACTGGACTTGTAGATTTTGGAGAAGACGTTTCACCACTCATCCGAGTAGCTTCTTCAGTTCTGAGGGACTGGTGGGAAGTCTGAGGTTTAAATAGGAACTCCTCCTGAGGAACCTTGCTTGTTATGCTAATAACCTGAAACTGGTGCAGCTATTCCCACTAACGACTGGGTACTTACCTGTTGTGAGGGGGGGGGGACTGTTTTGGTCCCTGTCCTCTTCCCTATGAATGGTTCTCTAACGACTCTTGTCCGTCTGAGGCTCCAGTGTCAAGGTGTGAAAGAGACTGAAACTTCTTGGGGACAGAAGTTAACACTGTATTGTAAATAGATGGCAAATTGAATCTCGGTCCACCTCCTCTGTTTAGTGAAGGTTTTTCCAGTTTGACATAGATGGCTTCCTTAACTCCTCTTTCAAACCATCGGTCTTCTCTGGCTAAGATTTGGACGTTGTTATCCTCAAAAGAGTCACCTGTGTCCTTCAAATGTAGGTGGACCGCTGAATTGTTACCTGATGAGCTGGCTCTCCTGTGCTGGTACATGCGTTTGTGGATAGGTTGTTTAGTTTCCCCAATGTATAGGTCTGTACACTCCTCACTGCACTGAACAGCATACACCACATTACTCTGTTTCTGCCTGGGTGTTTTTTCCTTTGGGTGGACCAGTCTCTGCCTAAGTGTATTTCCTGGTTTGAAGTAAACTGGAATACGGTGATTCCTGAAAATCCTCCTGAGTTTCTCGGACACTCCAGCCACATAGGGGATGCCAATGTTTTTCCTCCTGTCGTTCTCCTCCTCTCTGTCCGTTATGGGGTATCTTTTTGAGCCTTTCACAAAGGCCCAATTAGGATACCCACATGTCTTGAGTGCCCGTTTTATGTGTTTCTGCTCCTTCTCCTGGCCATCTGGTCTTGTGGGAACCGTCTGTGCTCTGTGTTGGAGCGTTCTGATGACCCCTAGTTTGTGCTCCAGGGGGTGGTGGGAGTCAAATAATAAGTGCTGATCCGTGTGGGTGGGTTTCCTATATACTTCGATGTTGAGGCTTCGGTCTTCTTCCACATGCACCAGGCAGTCCAGGAAAGCTAGACTACCCCCGCTGATATCCTCCCGAGTGAACTTGATGTTGCCGTCCACTGCATTGATGTGCTCTGTGAAAGATTCCACTTCATCCGTCTTGATTTTAACCCAAGTGTCATCCACATACCTGAACCAGTGGGTGGGGTTGTTTCCAGTAAACGAGTTCAGGGCTCTGGTCTCGACCTCCTCCATGTAGAGCTTAGCCACAATAGGTGACACTGGTGACCCCATAGCGCAGCCGTGTTTTTGCCTGTAGAAACCCCCATTAAACTGGAAATAGGTGGTCGTCAGGCACAGATCGAGTAACACGCAGAGTTGGTCTGGGGTGAGAGTGGTCCTACCAGTCAAAGAGTCATCTTTTAGAAGTCTTTCCCTTACTACTCTTGTGGCTTCTCCGGTGGGGATACACGTGAAGAGGGAGGTAACATCATAGGATACGATGGTTTCCTCTTGAATAGTTTGACCACGGTGTTGCCTTTGTCTTTCACTTTCCACCCTCTTGACTGCTTGAATGGATGAGATGGGATCACAGGCGAGATCTGTTTCTTTTGACAGGAAGTCAACCAGTTCCTTGAATGATGGGTATCTGGCATTTGCTAGTCTGCTTTCCATCACCTTGCGGTTCCAACTGGACACCAACGAGTCTGGCAGTTTCAACAGAATGTTTTGACTTTCATTGTAATCATTTAGGACTTCTAATGTTTTGATGTGGGGAATTGCAGCTTCACAGCTCTGAAGGAAGTCTGCAAATTCTCTTCACTCACAGCCATCTTTAGAGCTTATTTTTGGCCATCCGTGCATCTTATCTCTGAATGAATTCCCTATTATGAATGGGTCTCCAAAGTGTTTTTCCAACAGTTGCCATGCTGAGTCATATGCTGCCTTGGTTCCTAGAAGGAAAAATCCTTCCACAGCCTTCCTTGCAGTGCCACCTAGATACACTATATTACCAAAAGTATTCGCTCACCCATTCAAATGATCAGAATCAGGTGTTCTAATCACTTGGCCTGGCCCCAGGTGTATAAATTCAAGCACTCAGGCATGCAGACTGTGAAACAAGACATTTGTGAAAGAATGGGCCGCTCTCAGGAGCTCAGTGAATTCCAGCGTGGAACTGTCATAGGATGCCACTTGTGCAACAAATCCAGTCGTGAAATTTCCTCGCTCCTAAATATTCCACAGTCAACTGTCAGCTCTATTATAACAAAATGGAAGCGTTTGGGAACAACAGCAACTCAGCCACGAAGTGGTAGGCCACGTAAAGTGACGGAGAGGGGTCAGCGGATGCTGAAGCGCATAGTGCAAAGAGGTCGCCGACTTTCTGCACAGTCAATTGCTACAGAGCTACAAACTTCATGTGACCTTCAGATTAGCCCAAGTACAGTACGCAGAGAGCTTCATGGAATGGGTTTCCATGGCCGAGCAGCTGCAGCCAAGCCACACATCACCAAGTGCAATGCAAGGCGTCGGATGCAATGGTGTAAAGCACGCCGCCACTGGCCTCTAGAGCAGTGGAGACGCGTTCTCTGGAGTGATGAATCACGCTTTTCCATCTGGCAATCTGATGGACGAGTCTGGGTTTGGAGGTTGCCAGGAGAACGGTACATTTCAGATTGCATTGTGCCAACTGTGAAATTTGGTGGAGGAGGAATTATGGTATGGGGTTGTTTTTCAGGAGCTGGGCTTGGCCCCTTAGTTCCAGTGAAAGGAACATTGAATGCTTCAGGATACCAAAACATTTTGGACAATTCCATGCTCCCAACCTTGTGGGAACAGTTTGGAGCGGGCCCCTTCCTCTTCCAACATGACTGTGCACCAGTGCACAAAGCAAGGTCCATAAAGACGTGGATGACAGAGTCTGGTGTGGATGAACTTGACTGGCCTGCCTGAACCCGATAGAACACCTTTGGGATGAATTAGAGCGGAGACTGAGAGCCAGGCCTTCTCGACCAACATCAGTGTGTGACCTCACCAATGCGCTTTTGGAAGAATGGTCAAAAATTCCTATAAACACTCTCCTCAACCTTGTGGACAGTCTTCCCAGAAGAGTTGAAGCTGTAATAGCTGCAAAAGGTGGACCGACATCATATTGAATTCTATGAGTTAGGAATGGGATGGCACTTCAGTTCATAGAATGAGTAAAGGCAGGTGAGCGAATACTTTTGGTAATATAGTGTATTTATTGCCTTAGGTAATACGATTTTTCATTCTTGGGAATGTTTTTCCTGTCAATTAATGTTTCACTGGAACCTGTGATGCAGGCTGCAGGGTTGAAATGTGAGCTTGACTTGTGTTTGGTGGGAATTGAGGAACAAATGAGAGGCTTGAGGCATGAAGGGTTTGGGTTATCACTGGCTTAGATTGTGGAATGAAAGGTGGACTTGAAGCATTAAGGGTTTGGGGTGTGATTGGTTGAGGTTGAGGAGTGAATAATGGACCTTTGGGGTCAGAAACTTTAAATTCTACTGCTGGTTCAACATCATTCAGTAGGTTAAGTGTACTGCAGTTTCCAGCTTGATCATAGACCTTTGCTCGAGCTCTTGCAGCATTTAGTTTCTTTACTTCTTCTAGGCGATCAAGCTTTCGGCGCCTTTCTTGAATTGCTTGTTGTCTGGCTAGCTCCTCAGATTCAAACTGTGCTAATAGCTTCTATCTTTGTAATTCTGTTGTTTCCTTTTCTTGTTCTTCCAGAACCGCCAGAACTTCTTGAGCAGCTGGAGTTTAGGATTGATCCAAAATCAGGCCACGGTTCTTCCTCTTCCTCCTCTGGGTGTCCTGACAGTTGTCGTTGTGCTCTTAGAATAATGTGATCTGAGAGTGATATGCATGTCTCCCACTTCTTCGTGGCCTTTCTACTTCTGCTGATTCACTTGTTGTGGCTTCAGGTTTAGCAGGTGATCCTGTATTTTCATGACGGGCTGAGTGCTTGTGTCAAACATTTTGAGATAGCTCAAATGACCTTGTGATGTGTGTATGTTTGATGTACTGACTTGGATTTCTATGGGACTATGTGTTAATACAAGGTGTAGCAAGCTTAAATGTTAGTAACTCCAAAAATTCTTGATTACTGTGTGCAAACCATGCGAGTCTACTTAACTCTGAACACAAATGGCATCAAAGAATTTTCTTTTTCTCTGGCACAGAGCTCCTGCCCTCTAAATTCCTATCTGCTACTAGTCATGCAATTCTGTGCTATTACTATGTAGAATGTTTACTGCTGCTCTCCCTTCTTCCGAGTATCTCTGGCCTGGAGTTGAGTGTTTCCTGTGGAGCTCCATACTACATCTGCTGTCGTGGTCTCATCAGCCTGCCCAGTCTCCGAATCCTGCTGTTATCCACTCCTACCTGAATGAACAATTCTCCAACCTGCCGATGATTCCCCTTATATTTTCAAACTGTCATGTAACATCATTAGTTTGAATCATAGCATCCAACTTGTATGCTTTAGTCAGATATGTGTATTTATGACAGATGTACGTTTATCTTGCTGTTCTCTTTCTCTGTCTGTACCCGGCTGGCCTTAGGCAGATGGGTCCCTCCATATGAGCTGGGTTCTGCTCAAGGTTTCTTCCTGTTAAAAGGGAGTTTTTCCTTGCCACCGTCGCCTTCAGGCTTGCTCTGGGGGTTTCAGGCCGGGTCTTGTAAAGCGTCTTGAGACGATTTGTATTGTTATTGACGCTATATAAATAAAATTGAATTGAATTGAATTGAAAAGAACTGTTTTAGAATGAGCAATTTATCAAATGTATAGTTTGCTTCAAATAGAACTAGTGAAATACTCAAACGCGAATATCAAAGAATAAACCTTATAGAGGGAATATATTAAAATAAATGGTTTTACATGTAGATCTCTTTAAACTGCATTACTTTCCATAAACATATAGATTTACACACCTTTGGTTTCAACGTATAAGTTCACTTTAATCTTTGTGGTAGTAATACACAAAATACCAAATACTTAATCTTCACTTAGTTGATATTTGAAGGGTTAAAGGTAGAAAGTGATATCATTCTATTATCGCAAATAAACGTCTTTACATCTGATCCATCCCAAAGTATGTGGGCTAAGCATAGTCTTCAAAGTCCTTGATTGCAACTTTAATGTTCCGCCACTTCTCGCACCACGTTAACTTGAAGACTGGTGGAGCACTTGCTGGCTTTACCTTGAAAAGTTGCACTTTCGACACGGTATAATCGCCGTTGCTACTTGCTGCCACACCGACAATGTTTATGGGCTTCATTTCTCTGATGCGCATCGCGATGTTACGCTGTTTTTTTCGTCTCTCCTACCCGTGTTGAGCAGGCGATTTTCCTCACTGTAGCTCTCGTTACGACAGACACAGATTGGTTTCTCTTTGACTGGCATTTATTGACTTATTCCATCATTCAGAACTGTTAGTACAGTAATACAAATACAGTGGTATGAAAAAGTTTGGGCACCCCTTAGGAAAATCATTGCATCAGTTTGTCACTTGCTGAGCTTTTGAAGCAGCAACTTTATTTTAACAATGTTATACCTTATGGAAACAGAAACATCTCAGTAGTGAAGTCATTTTCATTGGTCCAACAGAAACATTTTTATGTATATTTATGTACTTGTGCTTCTGCATGAATTCCTTGCATTCCACATTTATAACATGTGTCGAGATTATTGGGGTTAAATTTATTTAGCCAAGTTGGCGTAACATTTGTTCCATTATCCACTTATACTGTCACGGTCAGTCCGGGGTGAGGTAGGACCCAAACGCAGGACCAATAGAAGAGGAGGCAGGTGGAGGTGAAATGAATGTTTAATAAAATCAAAAGGGAACAAAAGGCGCTGCTCAACTGCAGGAAAAACCAAAGGGGCAACAACAAAAACTGAAGGCAAAAAACACAAGACGCTGGAAGACAACAGAGGAACAAAAAACACTGGAAATACTTAGAAACACGGGGGAACCATACATACAGAGACACGCAGGGAAACCGACCATTGGTAAGGAATGACGCGACAGGAACAAAGGGGAAGCCAGGGCCATATATACAGACACGAGGAACCAAGGGGTGACGAGACACAGGTGACAGAAATCAAGACCAGGTGACACTAATGAACTAATTAACACGAAACACAAGGAGAGGAAACACAGGAAATCGAAAACTTAACAAAGTAAAACAGGAAACAGGACACGAAACGGAACGTAAAACACAGAAAAAAACCAGAACCATAACATATACTGAGTAATTTAAAATGAGTATTTGTGTTTGAGATTTTAAACAAGTCTTCTGCAGTCCTCAGTTGAGATTGCAGAGTTTAAATCCTCACACCATGCCAATCTTTTACTCTCCGAGGAAACCTTTGATTCACCTATAATTACTGCATAGAAAGTTGACGTCAATGCCCTCGTAAGGTGTTGATTTGTTGCTATTTTTTCTATACAACTAAGATTAGGTAAGGATAAAGATTTCTGTATCTTAAATATAAAACTTCTTATCCACAGGTATTTTAGTTGGATGTCATACTTTTGTCTCAAATCTTCAAACGACATAAGAGTGTTACTGTTAAATAAATCTGCAATTTTACTTAAGCCTTTGTTTGACCAACTTTTGAAGCCCAAGTCTTGTTTGCCAGGTGTAAAAGCGCTGTTTCCCCAGATTGGTGTAAACTGAGATAGGGTAGGTATCCCATCAGCATGTTTATGAACCTCATACCATACCATGATTGAGTTTTTAACAAAGGAATTATGTGTTAATGTCTTTAGTTCTTTTAATGTAGCTGAATATAAATATGAACTGAGTGGCAGAGGGGATGTCATATGCCTTTCCAGACTCATCCAGGGACGTGGCTTTTCTTGTGAGAACCAACAAGAGGCAGTAGTAAGTTGAGCAGCCCAATAATACCATTGGAAGTTTGGGATTTTCAAGCCTCCTCTATCATAGGGGAGATAGAGCAAAGATAGGCGAAGTCTAGCCCGTCTGTTGTTCCAAATGAAATTACAAAACATGCTTCTCATCTTTTGAGAAAAAGTGAATAGAAGGACCAAGAGGAATGGAATGGAAGAGGTAAAGAAATTTCGGAAGAACATTCATTTTAAGTATACTGATACGCCCTATCATGGAAATTGGTAACATGGACCATCTATTAATAGATTCAGAAACCGACTCAATTACTGGATTATAATTTGTCGCTACTAAATCTTCAATTTTAGGGGTAATTCTAATACCAAGATAAGTAAAGCTGTCTCTTACTATTTTGAATGGTGTTTGAACTGGGGGGGGGGGTCAGAATGCTTAAGGAAAAGAATAGCATATTTGGATTAATTAATTTTATAACCGGAAAGCTTACGGAAAGAAGTAATGGTATTAAACAAGTGATGTAGTGACTGTTCTGAGAAAAAAAAAAAAAACACAATATCATCGGCAAATAAGCCTATTTTATCAGAATCAGAAAAGACTTTATTGCCAAGCATGATCGTACATACAAGGAATTTGCCTTGGTGTTGTTACGCCTAAAATAAAATAAAAAATAAAATAAAATATAGAAACTATATTATAGAATAAATATGGTGGAATATGTATATTCCACCAGAACATTTACTGTGGGATGGTATTGGGTTAGATGTGTTCATGGGGGGGGGCTTATCAGTCTCATTTATTTTAATGCCAATAATATTCTGATTACTCCTACTGGCAATGGCCAAGGGTTCAATTGCAATCACAAACACAAGGGGTTAAAGGGGACATCCTTGGCGTGTGCCTCTTGAGAGTTTGAAAGGTTTAGATATAATATTGTTGGTTAACACTGACGCAACCGAATTATTATACAACACTTGAATCCAATTAGCAAAGTAGTTACCAAAGCCAAAATAAAACACTCATAACAGCACTAAACCCGTACCCCACCCTACCCCCTGTGATCTAATATGCACAGATAACCCTTGTAGCAACTTGGTTATGTTCACTTTAAAGGGAGCCAGAACAACAACAACAAAAAGAGAATGTTCGCGCTAAACTATAGGTCGGTCTCTCCGACCCAGTGAATATGACACCCAGCTCACACTCGTGTCAGATGTGCAAGTCCAAACATACAAATTAAATGTACTTATGTTCAGGATAAGCAATCTTTAAACACTGTGGCAAGGCTCTTAATTGTCCCTCTATGAAGTATAGGTGTGTTGTGGCGATTTAACATTCATAACGCCGGCCGGCCCATCTTTCTGCTGATGAATCCGCTGAATGAAGACTTCCACCTCCTCTGACGTGTGGAACAAATGTCTGCTGCCCTCATGAAAGATCCTCATCTTTGCTGGAAATATAAGTCCAAAGCTCAGGTCTAACTAGCGGAGTGTCTGCTTCACACTGTTATATTGTTTCCGCTGTACCTCCACGATTACATCACTTTTCCTTTTTGTCGAGCTGCTCTCATTATTCGAACTTTATCTTGATAATTATTCTGTCCTCAGTGTGAGTGTCTGTGTACACATCGACAGATAGCGAACAAGCTTCAAGATAAACTCAGAGCCTGGAGTAAAGTTGAATGATCTTTACTGACGTCTTCATTTTCATGAAACAATTTTGTAAAACTGAAATGATACAAAAATATAGCACTGATTACTGACTGGTTTCCTAAATAATATAACATATTCACAAATACCATAATGCGGCTAACTGTAGTTATAGTTTACTACCAAAGCAACATCTACATGTAAATAAACTAAACACTTACTACACAAATACCTGCATAACAACAGAATTCTCTAAAAATGTGAATACAACTTACAAGCGATAATTTTCCTTGGCACGAACAGCGGGAGGAAAGGAGATGATAGCTGAAGCTACAGGCAGACCGCATGGCACGTAAAGCTAATGCTTCTTCTTCTTCTTCTTCTTCTTCTTTTGTGTTTTATGGCGGTTGGCAAACCAACTTAACGGTGCATTACCGCCACAGACTGGGCTGGAGTGTGAATCAAGAGATATTGGAATTTACTACTAACTAACTTAAAAAAAAAAAAAAAAACACACAATAAAGCAACTTAATTAAATCCTTTTAACTAAGTCTGTATCTCTCAGGAACTTAATAATGAAGTGATAAATGTTACTGGCTCTTTTCCCTAATAAACCTTTCAATGTAAAATTGTTCTGCTTGACCATTCTGAGTGACTGAAAAAGCTGATTTCTTTCTTGGCTATACCTTGTGTTAGGGCGACTATGGATGGAATTAATGGTCGCCGAGAGACTAAGCGAGGGAAGTGTGTTTTTTCAATTGTCGGACGCGCTTCAACAATAAACTAAGCTCCAGAGGTTGTCGTTTTACAAAAGTTTATTAAACTAAAAACATATCAGTGAAACAACCCCACATAAGCCTAAAAAAACATCCAAAAACAGCGTAAATTAGCGGTCAGCAAAAAGTAAGACCTTCCCCCCTCACCCTCTCAGTTCATTCATCCCCAGGTGAGAAACAGCTGATTTTACTATGCTTGGTGACGTGCATCCCACCTGACTCCTCCCCGGATGTGACACACCCACACACACACCAAACACTACCTGGCATCTACATTCCGGCCCCATAATTATTACACTTACCCCAGTAATAATTACAAATACATAACCCACATAGAAAAGCGCATTACATTTACATTCCTCACTATTTTGCACATTTAAATCACATATAGTTCATCATAAAGTTCATTGTAGATCTTCATCCAATCTTCTTAAGTCAAGTCAAGTCATGTCTAGGACAGAGGTTACCAGCAAATGTTCTTAATGAATCATCACTCATGTCAAGTCTGAGTCAAATATGTCAAAAAAAAAAAAAAAAAAATCATGACTGTGCAGCCTCCTGAAGAAGGCAGATCTTGGTCACAGGTCTGCAGAGGTTACTGGTCCGGGTCTTAACCTGGACCTGCCGCACCAATCCCCTTCTGTCTGTAACTGCTTCAGTGATTATTCCAATGATCCAGGAATTCCGAGGCGCAGAATCGTCCACAATTAGCACGATGTCTCCAACAACAAAGTTCCTCTTGACCTTTGTCCACTTCTGGCGCTCCTGTAGTTGCGGTAAGTACTCTTTAGTCCACCTCTTCCAAAATAAATCAGAAATATATTGGACTTGCTTCCATCTGCGACGTGCATAACTGTCCTCCTTGCAAAACAGACCAGGTGGTAAACAGGGCTTAGTTTTAAGAAGCAGAAGATGATTCGGTGTTAATGCTTCTAAATCATTCAGATCTGTAGACTCCTGTGTAAGAGGTCTGCTATTGAGAATTAATTCAACCTCGCAGAGGACTGTTTGGAGCCCCTCCTCATCCAAACTCTGTGCTCTCAAAGTGGAATTGAGAACCCCTCTGATGGAACGAATTAACCTCTCCCATGCTCCACCATGATGTGATCCGGTAGGAGGGTTAAAGGTCCATTTGATTCCTTTCAATGAGAGTGTGTTGTTGATCTGTTCCAGGTTCCATCCTTCAATAGCTCTTTTCAACTCACGCTCTGCACCAATGAAGTTAGTGCCATTATCCGAGCGGAGCTCTTTAACCTGTCCTCTTCTTGCAATAAAGCGTCGTAATGCATTTATAAACGAATCTGTGTCCAAAGATGTAGCAACTTCAATGTGTACAGCTCTTATCACCAAACAAGTGAAGATGACTCCGTATCTTTTAACAAAACTCCTTCCACGCTTGATGTCAAAAGGACCAAAATAATCTACCCCAACGTAACTGAAAGGAGGTTCATCTGGTGAAATCCTGTCAATGGGCAGATCCGCCATTTGTTGTTGACCAACAGCTCCATGTAACCTGCGGCAGACAACACATCTGGATAAAATCCCTCTAATGGAGACGCTGGCAGAGGGAATCCAAAAGCGTTGACGCAACCTTGACAAAACATGATTCCTACCACCATGGCCGACCTCCTGATGAATATGGCGTATGATGAGATCTGAGACATGAAGATCTTTAGCTATTATAGCTGGATGTTTAGACTCTTCAGGCATGGCCGCCTTACTAAGCCGACCTCCAACCCTCAAAACACCATCATCCAGTATTGGATTGAGCTTGTAAATGTGACTGTTTCCTCTCACACTCTCTCCCCTTTGGAGGCAAGACAGCTCTTCTTTGTATTTTTGTCTCTGACAGATCTTAATAATTTCCAACTCACTGGCCTTGATTTCCTCCAATGAGAGATGACCACGACGTATCATAACATCCTTGTGCTGCTTTGCATTTGATGCAGGCTGAGGAGAATGTACATTCACTTCCTTCCTTTTCCTGATATCCAATAACAAGGCCTTAAGTCTCAATATCCAAGCCATCACTCTTATGAGACGTGTCCAGGATGAGCTGCGGTTTATCAAACATGTCACAGCATTCTCTTTCTCTTGTTCCACAGATACAATGGCAGATACCTTGACTTCTGGGTCTCCTGGCCGAAGTCCTCCCATGTCATCGGGATCAGCAGGCCAGGTTTCCTTTGGTTGCAGGAGAAATGGGGGACCACACATCCACATTTCATTCTTTAGAAAAGATTCCACTCTCACACCTCTGGAAGCAAGGTCTGCATTTGGTAGACACATACCTCCATTGAGATGGGTTAGACGTCTTGAGAATCTCTGTGACTCTGTTAGCTACAAAGATATGAAATCTTGTAGTTTCATTTTTGATATATTTAAGAACAGAGGTACTGTCTGACCAGAAAACAGAGTCCAGCAGCTCCATCCTCAGCTCTCTTTTCCACAGTTTGTCCATACGAGCCGCCACCACAGCTGCTGTCAGTTCCATACGTGGGATTGTCACAGGCTTTATAGGTGCAACCCTGGATTTTCCCATTATGAAAGCAATGTGTACAAGACCTTTATGATTGTTCAGCAGCAGGTAGGTGACGGTCCCATATCCCTCCTCACTTGCATCCGCAAAATGATGTAACTGGGCGGTGGCTATTTCTCCAAAGTTGGGGGGTTTCAAACATCTGCGGGTGCTAAAGCTATCCAGTGTTTGTAGCTCTTTCACCCAGCCTGTCCATTCCTCAGCAGAAGAGGCTGATATAGCATCATCCCATCCCAGCCCTTTGCGGCACAGATCTTGTAGGATCCTTTTAGCTGTAAAAATCACAGGAGATAAGATGCCAAGAGGATCATAGAACGAGCTGACAGTCGAAAGGATTCCTCTGCTGGTCAGTGGCTTATCTGGAAAGGATACACTGAATCCAAATGTGTCAGACTGCGCACACCATCTCACTCCCAGTGCTCTCTCCACTGGCAAAACATCTTGGTCCAGGTCCAGGTCCTTGACCTCTTTTGCTCTTTCTTCCTCTGGTATTGCTGCCAGCACACGGCGGCTATTACTGGTCCACTTGGTCAAATTAAAGCCTCCTTTAGCACATATCTCTTTTAGATCTTCATACAGGCATATGGCTTCCTGTTCTGAGGCCACCGAGGCAAGGAGATTGTCAACATAAAAGCTGTGCATGATGGTTTCAATCACCTGCTGGCTAAAGAGCTCTTTGTTGTCTTCAGCACACCTCCGGAGAGCAAAATTAGCACAGCTTGGAGAAGATGTAGCCCCAAACAGATGGACAACCATCCTGTACTCCACCATACACTGGCTAAAGTCTCCATTGGGCCACCATAGAAAACGTAATAAATCTGCATCTTCCTCTGGCACTTGGACCTGGTGAAACATCGCCTCAATATCAGACATCAGAACAATGGGTTCCTTTCTGAACCTGGTTAAGACACCAATCAATGTGCTTGTGAGGTCCGGTCCTTGCAGGAGATGTGCATTGAGTGAGGCCTCTTTGAACGATGCTGCACAATCAAAAACAACACGTATCTTCTTTTTTTGAGGATGGTATACCCCATGATGGGGGATATACCAAACTTTGCCATCACTGCGCTCCAAATCTGTGTCTGGCACTCTCTCTGCAAATCCACTTGCTATGAGGTTATTCATGAATGCAATGTAGTCCTTGTGAAATAATGGCTCTCTTACAAACCTCCTCTTCAGGTTAAGAATGCGTTGCTCTGCAATTATGCGGTTGTTGGGCATACTGATATTTCTGTCTTTAAGAGGCAAAGCAATGCTGTAATTACCATTAACCAGTTTCACAGATCTCTCAGCCATTTCCAGGAACCTGCAATCCTCCCTTGACATCCCCAGCAGTTCATCATGGTTGTTCTCGGGGAAGTCTGTTTTAAACTGTTTGTTCCAGAGCTCATCAAGTGCGAAGGCTGAAATCCTATTGACTGAAACTGCTGATTGACATCCAGGACTATCACTGCATCCACCAAGCGGCCCATTTACTGTCCAACCCAGCACCGTCTTGACGGCATATGGTCCTCCATCCATGCTCCTGATAACTTCCAGGGGCTCCAGAGCACGAGGAACATTTGTGCCTATCAGAATCTCCACATCTGCATCTATTTCTGGCAAACAGACATGCTTTAAGTGAGGCCATTTTTCCAAGTCTCGCTGCTGTGGGATGTTGCTTTTATCAACAGGCATCCTATTTTGTACAATAAAATTTTGGTATTTCACAATAAACATCACTTTCCAATCCAGCCACTTCCAAATAAGATGCAACATGACTGTCCACTACTTTCTCTTGTCCCATCGTGCGCAGAAGAATCTTTGTTTTCCTCCCAGGAAGACCAAGCTTATCCATCAGACCCACTGTGCAGAAAGACGCAGTACTTCCTGGATCTAAAAAGGCGTACGTTTCAACTGACCTTTGACCTTTACTTGATTTGACTGTGACTGGTACGATGGCAAGTTTACAATCCTGGTCACCGGCCCCAGTGAGACCACTAGTTTGCACTTCAACCACACTGTCCTCTGCTGCCTTTACAGAGATGCTCCTGTCCTCCTGTTCATTTTCCCTTTGATGGATGTGCAACATACTGGGGTGTCGTGAGCCACATATTTTGCATGAAAGACGCTTCCTGCACTCTCTGCTGATGTGCCCAGTGCACAAGCAGGCAAAGCAAACTCCATTAGTTTTCAGGAAATTCATCTTTTCACCATGAGCTTTCCTCTCCAATAGAGTACACGACTCCAGTGTGTGTCCATGGTTCTTACAGTAGAGGCAGAACCTCTCATATCCATCCCTCCTGTTGTCTGGTGGAGCTCCTCTTTGAACTGTGGTAACGGTGGTGGCAAAACTGCTCCCCCCAACCTTTAAATGATACATGGATTTTACTCTGCCGCTCTCATTGACTGTTGGAACATCCTGTATGTTTCCAAATACAGGGTCCATAACAATCTTCACTTGACGTTCAATGAAAGTTACAATATCAACAAACATAACTCTGCGACTGCACCTTTCCTGTATGTCACAAGCTGATGTACGCCACTTGTCTCTTAGCCTGTATGGAAGCTTCTTAATCACAGTGAGCATGTTTGCTGATGTATTCAGGTCACACAAGTTATATACGTCTTTCATGGCATTACAACATCCACGTAAGAACAGACCGAATGCTTGTAAAGCCTTTGTATCTTCTGATTTAATTGATGGCCATGATAATATTTTATTCATGTAAGCAGATGCTATGACATGATCATTTCCAAAATGTTCATGGAGTAAAGCCTTTGCTGTAGCATATCCATTTCCATCAGTCATATGTTGACAGCTTCTGATTAACTGCTGTGGCTGCCCCCTGGTGTATTGCTCCAGGTAGTGCAGGCAGTCCATTCCATTAGCAGCCTTTTGTTCTATTGTTTGTTCAAATGACTGCATAAAGGCATGGTATTGCAATGGATTGCCGTCAAAGATTTGAATGTCCCTTTTTGGCAGTGATGCTTGACTTTGCTGCTGCACCAGCATTGATGTTATTTCATTTTGTTTTTCCATTATAGAAATCATGTTATATTCACTGCTGATGTTCCTGAAAGAAGGTGCATTAACATTTTGAAGATGAAACACAGGGGGCGCTGCATCCTTAGAAACTGTGATCTGTGGTTTTGTTGGCACCAAAGGCCCCTGATGTAGATAGTTGGCTCCTTCAGAGTGCTTTGATCTTGCACCTCCAAAGCATGGATTTAAAGTTCTTACCACAGGCGGTGGTCCTCCTCCATCCTTTTCAACTTTGTATGGTACAAAGGACTCTGCATGGATATTAAGTCTTTTCTCAAAATATGACTCCATGCCATCCAGTTTCTTAGAAGAAGCACTCCTTACACTTGATCCAGAGGTTCTCAAACATTATTTGCCATAGATGCGCTATCTCTTCAGTTGAGCCGTTCCTTTGTTTCCTTATTTGCTCTTCCTGCTGTTCAAGAGCATGCTTTTCATTGAGCAACCTTTGCCGAGCGAGCAGGGCAGCCATGTCAGCCTCAGCTCTAAGACGTGCAGATACAGTTGATGACACATTAGATCTTATGCTATTTTTCACACTGCCTTGATTTGAAATGCTGTCATGTGGTGCTATTTCATCATCCAGATCATCATTTTGAGGATTTTGATGAAATTGAGGCTGTTCTCCATTTTCCACACCCTCATGTGCATCCTTTTCCACTGATGAGGCCTCCTGTTGCAGGGGCCTTTCAGCCATGAGAGTTTCCAACAAAGGTTCACCTTGATGTATATTGATTATTTTAAACCATGCTTGAACATCCTCAATGCATCCTTCTGTATGTTTATTGACCTTTGAAAACCATGGCTCTTGTTTTTGTTGTTCGTCATTAGGAATTAACAGCATCAGAGATTCATGCAAAGCAGTAGCATTATCAGACAGTTGTATTAAAACATTCAGTTGAGATTTGACCAGTGAAACATTTTTTTCATCCCCCATGAGCTCTTTCAGAGACAAAATCAAGCCTTTTATTTCATCCACTTTCCTTTTACGTTCCTTTTGAATTGATTCAATTTTATTCATCATGGCCTTTTCAGTGAGAATTATTTTTCTTTTCTCTTCAGGTTTGCCAACAGTTGAACCAGCATTTGTAGCACTCATTTTTTAATGCACAGAATAGTGATCACAATGAGAATCCAATGCAAAGCCAGCAATATCAACATCCACAAGAATCGCGTGGGAGAATAACTTAATCAATCAATCCAGCACTGCACAAACACACACTGACCGGACGCATCAGTTCAATCACTGCATCAGAACTCCTCTTCATCAGCGTCAGTGAGAACACAAAGGCAACACGCTGACTTCCAGTCATCAGCAACCATTTAAAAACTGTTTCCAGCAGACCAACGTAACAGCAGAAGAGATTACATACCGCTGATCACCATGCGTTGTTGCCGGCTGATGCGCTGTGAGGCGTCCATGTTGCGGTCAATCATTCAATTTCCTTTGCTCCGCGTTCATACATACGTGGCTTGTCGACTCGTTTGTGGCTCCGGTCCAGTTCAGTTTGTCGTTTTTTGCTGACAATGTTAGGGCGACTATGGATGGAATTAATGGTCGCCGAGAGACTAAGCGAGGGAAGTGTGTTTTTTAATTGTCGGACGCGCTTCAACAATAAACTAAGCTCCAGAGGTTGTCGTTTTACAAAAGTTTATTAAACTAAAAACATATCAGTGAAACAACCCCACATAAGCCTAAAAAACATCCAAAAACAGCGTAAATTAGCGGTCAGCAAAAAGTTAGACCTTCCCCCCTCACCCTCTCAGTTCATTCATCCCCAGGTGAGAAACAGCTGATTTTACTATGCTTGGTGACGTGCATCCCACCTGACTCCTCCCCGGATGTGACACACCCACACACACACACCAAACACTACCTGGCATCTACACCTTGGGCAATGGATTAAAATATGCTCTACTGTTTCTAAATGACTGCAATGTTGACATTTTCCTGTTGGATGTTTTCCTATTAACTTCAATGAAGAATTGAGCCCTGTGTGTCCTATTCTTAATCGCGTAATCATGCTCTCCTCCCTTCGACTCCTACACTCTGTCTTTCCAATATTCACTTCTGCTTGAATATTATATAAATGTCTCCCTTTTCATGGTCCGTCCAATACTCCTGCCATGTTGTTCTCGCATATGTTTTAATGAACATTTTAGCTTCAGACTTGCTATATGGAACCTGTAATATTCTATTGTATTTCAGTGTTTGTTTTGCAAGTTTATCAGCCTCTTCATTCCCTTTCACTCCAACATGTGCAGGTACCCAAAGAAATCTGATTTTTAAACCCTTTGCATTTAGATTATACAAAATCATACTAATTTTATAAATTATATCATTTTTTATAGATTTCCCAGATTCTATGCTTTTTAATGCTGAATAACTATCAGATACAATCACTGGTTTGTTTAAATCATTTCCCTCTACCCATTCCAAGGCCAACAAAATTGCAACCAGCTCTGCTGTGTATACTGACAAATGATCTGTTATTCTTTCCTGACATATTACCCCATTCTTTGGAGTATGCACTGCTGACCCAACACGTCCTGTCTTTGGATCTTTGGAACCATCTGTAAATATGAATGTGTGATCAGAAAAGTGTACATCCAGATAGTATTGAACCATATCCCTCACTGCTACTTCCTTTGATTTATTTTTGATTTCCTTATGAATGTCTAAATCTACATCTGGCATAATGAAGAACCACGGGGGAATAGGAGGGACTGAAACCATTGAACAGTACTGTAATTTATGTAACCCAATGCTCTCAGCTTTGCCATCACCAATCCACCCAAAACTTCTATAATTGGATTTGCTATGTTCCCAGCAGTCTTTTAAAATAGCTTTAGCTGGGTGACTATCAACTTGCCCCTTCACATTGATCCAGTATGCTAACATTAGTTGTACCCTTCTGATACTCAATGGCATCTCATCCATTTCCACTTGCATAGAAGACACTGGGGATGTTTTAAAAGATCCACTACATATTCTTAGAGCCTGAGCTTGCATAACATCCAGCGCTTTGAGATTACTCTCTGCAGATGACATATATGCTATACAACCATAATCAAAGACAGATCTCATTAATGCCCAATATATATTTTGTAAAGATGCCCTGCTTGCTCCCCATGCTTGTCCTGATAAACAGCGTAGGATATTAACAATCGTTTTACATTTACTAACCATTTTTTCCAAATGAGTCTTCCAAGTCAATTTTTCATCAAACCACATTCCAAGAAATCTTATAACCTTCATTTGCTCAAGTGGATAACTGTACAATTTTAAAGATATAGGTGTGATCTTGTGCTTTTTTGAAAAACATATGACTTGTGTTTTAGACACTGATAGTCTAAATCCCCATTCATTTACCCATTTTTCCACTTCAGTAATTGCATCTTGCATTTTTGATTTAACATAAAGTTCATTACGGCCTCTAAACCATAATGCTCCATCATCGGCATACAAAGATTTCCCAATTTTATGGTCAACTTTCGAGAATATGTCATTAATCATGATCATGCTACATACACTACCTTGTGGAGTTCCATTCTCAACTGGGTATTCTTCAGATAATTCTGCACCTACCCTTACCTGTATTTTCCTATCAAACAGAAAATCCAAAATCCAATTGTATACTTTACCACCAATTCCCAGTCTTTGTAATTTGATTAGTAACCCTTCTTTCCAAAGCATATCGTACGCTTTCTCAACATCAAAAAATACAGCTATTACCACCTCCCTATTGGTCTGTGCTTTCCTGATATCAGATTCTAAACATAATAGTGAATCCATAGTGCTTCGGCCTTTACGAAACCCACTCTGATATGGAGAAAAAAGGTCATTGCTCTCTAAATAATGGGTCATTCTCGCTGTAATTATTCTTTCCATTATTTTACCCAACTGCGATGTTAAAGCAATCGGTCTATAACTAGCCAGGTCAGAAGGGTTTTTCCCTGGTTTTAAAATAGGAACTATAATCGCATGTTTCCACACTGATGGAAGATGACCAATTTCCCAAATTTTATTTAAAAAATTTAACACTATTTCTAGTGTTCCATCTGTCATATTTGCTATCATTTTGTAACATACCATGGGGGCATCCGTGGCCTACTGGTTAGTGCTTTGGGCTTGTGGCTGAAGGGTTGCCGGTTCGAACCCCCGACCAGTAGAAAGCGGCTGAAGTGCCCTTGAGCAAGGCACCTAACCCCCCACTGCTCCCCGAGCGCCGCTGTAGCATGGCAGCTCACTGCTCCGGGTTAGTGTGTGCTTCACCTCACTGTGTGTTCACTAATTTCACGGATGGGTTAAATGCAGAAATCACATTCCATGTATACACAAGTATACATGGCCAATACCACTAATTATTATTATTTTCCTGGAGTGGTTTGTTTTGCATTAAGGACTGCTTTTTTCAACTCAAACATATTTAAAGGTACGTCTAATGTATTTCCTGAATGTCCTTTCTTCACTAAAACATCTGGGAACCTTTCTAACACTTTCCTTCTATTCACTTGTGCTTCCTTACTGAGATTCTCAGAACTATGCACTTTCCTAAATGTTTGAGCTAACATTTCAGCCTTTTCTAAATTAGTAATTGCCACTTTATCACCACTATTTAATACAGGTAATTCATAATTCCTTCTAACTCCTCCCATCCTCCTTATCATACCCCATATATCAGCTAACTTCACATCCCTTCCTATACTATTGCAGTATTCCCTCCAAAAGTTGCGTTTTTGTGTCTTAATCATCTTCCTAACTACTGCCTGTTTTCTTTTATACTCTATTAAAGCATCCTGAGAATGATATTTCTTGACATGTCTAAAGGCTTTGTTTCTTGCTTTAACTGCTTTACTGCACTCATCATTCCACCATGGTACATTTTTACATTTCCTATTTCCTTTACTTTTAGGTATTGTTTTCTCAGCTGACAATATTATTTAATTTACCAATGCCTTATTAAACTAATTTATTTCCAATTCTTTAACTTTCTTAAGTTTAAGACATTTTACTGCACAAATGATCTGAAAATTTCCCCAATTCGCATTTTCTAGCTTCCACCTTGGAATGTTTTTAATCCTTTCTTGACACACTACTGATCCAGTTTTAATTAGAATAGGGAAATGATCACTACCTATTGTAGTTTCCTTATCTACACTCCATGTACTAATACCTGCTATTGCACTGGACACAAAAGTTAAATCTAATACTGATTCAGTATTATTTATACAGTTAAACCTTGTTCCCTCACCATTATTTAGACATACCAAACACTTATCATCTATATATTCTTCTAACACTGAACCATTTGCATCTGTGCTGTTGCTTCCTCATAATGTATTGTGTGCATTAAAATCTCCACACCATAATACTTCATTATGTGGTGAACCTACAACATTTTCCAAAATACTGTCCTCTATTTTTCCACAAGGATTATAATAATTTATTATATCTATAGAACCTTTGCTAGTCCATATCCTAATCGTAATTGACTCATTCTTATCATTTACAAGTATAATTTTATAGCTTAAACCATTTTGTATGAAGGTTATTAATCCTCCCCCTCTACTATTCTCTCTATCTCTTCTAACTGCCGAGTATCCTTTAATGATAAAATCTAATTCTGGCTTCAACCATGTCTCTTGTACACAAATTATATTAGGTTTTTCTTTTAAGTCATCTAAATATTTCTTAAATTATTGGCCATTTGCTATCAAACTTCTTGCATTCCATTGTAGTATACCTACATTTACCATTGTGATGTTCTGGTTTTGGTTTGCATTAACACTGAGATTAATTTGGGACCTTCAGTGTTTCCATAGCTGGTTCAAACTAAAGGAATTCTGGGACAGGTCCAAATAACCAGAAGTCATAGAAGCAGGCAGTTACTGGCAGTTACTGGCAGTTACTAGCAGTTACTGGCAGTTACACATCTTTTTATTTCTTTATGGCCAGAAAACGTTTGCCTGTGAGTATTATTTTATGTATAGATGTTTTAAGACTGTATTTAAAAAATGTTTTGTTCATTAACGCAAATTGTATCGGATTCGGTTCTGTTAGTTGCTACAGGCTACTTTTATGTTTGTATGTGAATGAATTTAGTTGAAGATTATATGATGAGATAAATAATATGTATTTGTATGTGTGTTTAGTTTTACAGTGATTCCTGAGTAAAGTCTGAAAAGAAATCTCAGCTTCTTTCTTGGGAAACTGTTCGCTATCTGCCGAGCTGGTGTAGCAGGCTAAAAGACGCCACACACACACACACGAGCAGGGGCAGAATAGTAAAAAGGCAAGTCTTCCAACGGTCAAGAATCTTCCATCCTGTGAGCAAAAAAGAAAAGCAAGTCATCACCATGACAAAGAGCAAACAAGAGATGGATTTTGAAGAATTAGAAACAAGATCACAAGTTTCCAGCTGCTCACGAACCAGCAAACTGTCTGTAGCCAGCTCCCTCGCTTTGAAAGCACGAGCTAAAGCTGAAGTCGCACGTACAGAACTAGCATTTGCTAAACGAGAGGCAGAGATGCTAAAACAACAAGCTATACTACAAGCTAGTTTGCATGAACTGAGAATGGAAAAAGCAGCAGCAGCTGCACAGGCTGAAGCTGAGCTGCTAGAAGCAGCTGCTGAAGAATTTAAGCAGACCAGCCCACTTCAGCAAAGTAAAAACATCATACTGCCTCAGAACCCAGATGAAACACACAATGTGATCTCTACAGTGCGAAATCCTGTTCAACATCCAGGCCATCTGTCTTATCAGAGTGTAATAACAGCCAACAAATTAAATGCAGTCACAAACTCACCTCCAGATACAAAGCCATCCACAAGGTCACGTTCACCAGTGCGCCAGCCTACCATGGACAATGGTGATGCTCCGAACTGCAGGAATCAGGGTGATCGGCATGGAGTGAAATCAGTGACTATCAGTTTTTTGAATTGGCGCCACAACACTCGCACAGAAAACAAACCACTGGTTGCTCACAGGATGTCACCAACACTGTACATGCTCAAAGAAAATCATACTGCGACAGGGAACTTCCTAGCACCATCGATGGTCAGAGGCCCTAACAGCCATATCAAACTCATTCATTCAGAATGTGCAAAGATAGCCCGCCCGGTGCAGCAGCTGCAACAGACCTGGGGAAGTACAAGCCGGAGAACTACTGGGCCTGGAAGGCATCTTTCATCAGCTCAACTGAAGACTTAATGCTCTCTGCAAGAGAGGAGCTAGATCTCCTGTGCAAATGGCTTGGACCATCATCGTCTGAGCAAGCTAAAAGAATCAGAGCAGTACACATTCACAATGCACCTACTGGCCTCAGGATGCTATGGCAGAGACTGGAAGATGTTTACGGCTCACCAGAGGTGATTGAGAATGCTCTCCTAAAAAAGGTAGAATATTTCCCTAAGATCTCAGTCAGGGATAATCACAAGCTGAGAGAACTTGGAGACGTTCTCATGGAGCTCGAAGCAGCTAAGGCAGATGGATACTTACCTGGCCTTTCATATCTCAACACCTCCCGTGGAGTCAGCCCAATAGTCCAGAAACCCCCACACGCCCTACAAGAGAAGTGGATCACAGTAGGGTCACGTTACAAGGAACAACACAGAATCCCATATCATCCATTCTCTGTTAAAAAGCTGTTAAAAAGACTGAGATCTCAACAGGGACCAACAACAGTGACAGCACCACAACAGCCCTACCTGATGATAATCCAGACAAGCATTGCCCTCTACATAATAAGCCTCATCCTTTGAGAAATTGTTGTGGCTTCAGAAACAAAACACTGGAAGAAAGAAAGGCATATCTGAAGGACAAACACATCTGCTTCAGGTGCTGCGCATCAACTGCCCATGTCGCTAAAGACTGTAACAAGCCTGTGCAATGCATGGAGTGCAACAGTGACAGACATCCCTCAGCACTGCACGCAGGGCCAGCTCCATGGAAAACTGATGTCCACCAGAGCACTGAAAACCATGGCGGGGAGCAGCAGCAGCAAGAAGAGGGTGGTCCATCAGTGATCTCCAAATGTACAGAAATCTGTGGCAATGCAAAAGCTTCAAAGTCATGCTCCAATATCTGTCTTGTGCTGGTGTATCCTGCAGGGCAAAGAGACCGAGCTATGAAGACCTATGCAGTTCTTGATGAACAAAGCAACAAGTCACTGTGCAGGACAGAATTATGTGACTACTTCGACATTAAAGGAGAGGAAACAACATACACCCTCAAGACATGTTCGGGGGTGTTCGAGACTGCAGGGAGACGTGTCAGCAATTTCATTGTGGAATCACTGGACGGCAGAGCACAAATTCCCTTACCTACCTTGATTGAATGTGACATGTTACCAGATGACATGTCCGAAATACCATCGCCAGAGGTAGCCAAACACTATCCTCATCTCGAGCACCTGGCAGACAAAATCCCACCGTTGGACCCAGGTGCATCCATCCTCCTCCTCTTTGGCCGAGATTTGATACAGGTGCACAAAGTAAGAGAACAATGTAATGGACCTCACAGCGCTCCGTTTGCCCAGAAGCTGGACCTTGGGTGGGTGATCATTGATGACGTGTGCCTGGGAAGAGCGCACAGAACAACCAATGTCTCTGTCTTCAGAACCAGTGCGTTGGCTAGTGGGCGTCACTCCATTCTCAGCCCATGCACCAGCAGCCTAGTAGTAAAAGAAAGGATTGACAGCCTAAGGCCCTCCCGCAGTTTCCCAAGTGTCCCTGCAGCCAACCTCAACAATGACAGCTTAGGCTGTAATGTGTTTCAAAGAACACATCAAGATGACAGGCTTGGGATGTCCATTGAAGATGAACTATTCCTTGACCTCATGGACAGAGGGGTTTATATGGATGAAGCTAACTGTTGGGTAGCACCTCTGCCTTTCAGACTACCCAACAACAGACAACACGCCATCAACCGCCTCATGTCCCTGCGTCGTATGCTGGAGAAGAAACACACCATGAAGGAACACTTCTTCAAATTCATGCAAGCCATGTTCGACTCAGACCAAGCAGAGCCTGCTCCAGAGCTAACGCCACATCAAGAATGCTGGTACTTACCAATTTTCGGTGTCTATCACCCTCAGAAAAGAGACCAGATCCGTGTAGTTTTTGATTCTAGTGCCAAACATGAGAATATCTCCCTCAATGATGTTCTCCTCCGAGGGCCTGACATGAACAATTCTTTGCTGGGTGTCCTGATGCGCTTCCGCAAAGAGCC
Source organism: Planiliza haematocheilus (assembly GCA_005024645.1). Classification (NCBI taxonomy): domain Eukaryota; kingdom Metazoa; phylum Chordata; class Actinopteri; order Mugiliformes; family Mugilidae; genus Planiliza; species Planiliza haematocheilus. The sequence goes on from SRSE01000487.1 coordinate 1,099,239, forward strand.
TGTGGCAGTAACAGCGGACATTCAACAGATGTTCTACTGCTTCACCGTGCAGGAAGAACATCGCGACTTCCTGAGATTTTTGTGGTTTAAAGATAATAACCCCAGCAAGCAGATCACTGAATATAGCATGAAAGTCAATGTTTTTGGAAACTCACCTTCTCCTGCAGTAGCCATCTACGGCCTGAGAAGAGCAGCACTGCATGGACAGAAAGAACATGGTGCTGAAGCTAAACAGTTCATCATGAGGAACTTTTATGTCGATGATGGGCTGTCCTCATTTCCCACTGACAACGAAGCCATCACTATCCTCAAAAGAACCAAAGATATGCTAGTAGAGTCCAGCATCAAACTGCACAAAATTGGATCGAACAGCCGTGCTGTGATGGATGCCTTTCCACCAGAAGAGAGGGCCAAAAACCTGGTGAATTTGGAGTTGACTGTGGACCCATTGCCATCACAGCGGAGTCTAGGTCTTACCTGGAACCTGCAGTCAGACACATTCACCTTCCACGTATCCAGAAATCAGAAACCATTCACCAGAAGGGGAATCTTGTCGACTGTAAATGGCCTTTATGATCCCCTGGGATATGTGGCACCTGTAACAATACAGGGAAAAGCTTTAGTGAGAGAGCTGTCTGCCGAACAAACTGAATGGGATGTTCCTCTGCCAGCATTGAAGGAAGAACAGTGGAGACTGTGGACTGACTCACTGTGTGAACTTGAGCAACTTCAGATCGACAGACCATATATACCTGTTTCTCTGTGCTCCACAAGATACAGAGAGCTCTGTATCTTCTCTGACGCTTCTACTATGGCAATATCAGCAGTGGCGTACCTGAAAGCATCAGACACAGAAGGAAACACATCGGGTTCGTCATGGGCAAGTCGAAACTGGCTCCACATCCTCCGCACACCATCCCACGCTTAGAACTTTGTGCGGCGGTCTTGGCCACTGAAATGGCAGACTTAATCACAGATGAACTGGACATAGACTTCCACAAGGTCACATTTTACACAGACAGTCGGATTGTTTTGGGCTACATTCACAATACAAGCAGAAGATTCTATGTATATGTAGCAAATAGAGTAGCCCGCATCAGGAAGTCCACAAACCCTGAACAATGGCACTTCATCACCACAGAGCATAACCCTGCAGACCACGGAACCCGCTCAGTGCCAGCCAACATGTTGAAAGAAACCAACTGGTTTAAAGGTCCATCTTTCTTGTCCAGAGACTCCTGCCCCCAACCAGAGATGTATGAACTTGTAGAACCTGATGCAGACGTAGATATACGCGCACAGCAAGTCACAGCTTTCACTACCAAAGCCTTTAAAGGTGAGCTCAGTTCTCACAGATTTGAGCGCTTCTCCACCTGGAAGACACTCAATCGAGCTATAGTTAAGCTCATACACAAGGCCAGACCACATACAAAAAACCTGAACAGCAAGACCGATGCTCTGACACAGGCAAGACTAATAATCATTAGAAATGCCCAACACGACGTGTTTGCTGCAGAGATGAAATCTCTTTCCAGGGGTGATGTCATCTCCAAGTCCAGCCCCCTGAGAAAACTGAACCCAATTGTGGATGCAGATGGCCTGTTGAGAATTGGAGGGCGCATCCCTTTGGCTGACATCAACTGGGAAGAGAAACACCCGATCATTGTCCCCAAGAAACACCATGTAGCTACTTTATTGGTGAGGCACTACCATGAACAGGTGGCACATCAGGGCAGGCACCTGACAGAAGGTGCTGTACGTTCTGCTGGTCTGTGGCTGATTGGAGGCAAAAGGCTGGTGTCAAACATCATTCAGAAATGTGTAATCTGTAACATACTAAGAGGAAGAACGGAAGAACAAAAAATGTCAAACTTACCAGCTGAACGACTCGAACTAGGTCCTCCATTCACAAATGTAGGAGTTGATGTGTTTGGCCCATGGATCATCAGCACAAGACGAACCTGTGGTGGTATCACAGAAAACAAATGCTGGGCAGTCATCTTTACCTGCCTAGTTACAAGAGCAGTGCATATTGAAGTGCTTGAATCTCTATCCTCTTCAAGCTTTGTAAATGCACTGAGAAGATTTCAAGGATTCAAGGATTCAAGGATTCTTTATTGTCATTTCTACACATGTTGGTACATATGAAGGAACGAAAATGGTTACTCTGGTCCCGTTTCAAGCCATAAGTAAAGAAAAGACACGTATAAATATAAAAAAGTATAAATATAGAGAATAAAATTAGCTAACTGTACATTAAAATAAAAACTATGAAATTGACTATGATGGTCCTGTGCAAATGAATTGAGGTAGTGTGCAAATGAGTTAAAGTGGCCGTGCAGTGCAATGCAGTTTGTCCGTGGGGGTGACTATTGTTCACTATGGGGGGGGGGGTACGAAGATCCTCCAGCGTTTGACAGTCTCACAGCCTCCGGAAAGAAGCTGTTCCCCAGTCTGGTGGTCCTGCTTTCTGGAAACGCTGGCGTCAAGAGTTCTTGGTGTCAATTCAGCCAAGGCGAAAGTGGCATGTGGACAAGCCGAACCTGACTAAAGGAGATGTTGTGCTTCTCAAAGATGCACAATTCAAGAGAAATGAGTGGCCTGTGGGAGTGGTGGTGAACGCCATTCCTAGCAAAGACTCTAAAGTTCGCAAAGTAGATGTTAAAGTAGTCAGACATGGTACTCAAAAGATGTACCTTAGGCCTGTTTCAGACGTTGTATTGCTTGTGAAAAGTGAGTAGTGTTATAATGCATTATAACAGGCGGGGAGTGTGATGTTCTGGTTTTGGTTTGCATTAACACTGAGATTAATTTTGGACCTTCAGTGTTTCCATAGCTGGTTCAAACAACAGGAATTCTGGGACAGGTCCAAATAACCAGAAGTCATAGAAGCAGGCAGTTACTGGCAGTTACTGGCAGTTACTGGAAGTTACACATCTTTTTATTTCTTTATGGCCAGAAAACGTTTGCCTGTGAGTATTATTTTATGTATAGATGTTTTAAGACTGCATTTAAAAAATGTTTTGTTCATAAACGCAAATTGTATCGGATTCGGTTCTGTTAGTTGCTACAGGCTACTTTTATGTTTGTATGTGAATGAATTTAGTTGAAGATTATATGATGAGATAAATAATATGTATTTGTATGTGTGTTTAGTTTTACAGTGATTCCTGAGTAAAGTCTGAAAAGAAATCTCAGCTTCTTTCTTGGGAAACTGTTCGCTATCTGCCGAGCTGGTGTAGCAGGCTAAAAGACGCCACACACACACACACGAGCAGGAGCAGAATAACCATTATGAATCCATACCAGAGCTTTGCTGGGTATTCTGTGAGTCTGTACTCAAGTTATCCCTAACTGTTTCCCAAACCATTCCTTTAATCCCCAAGTATTTTTCAGCTGCTCTCACAATAATTTTAATCCTTGCGGTACGACTCGTTGCCTGTGCTGAACAATTTATCGTTTCTACCATAAATATTACAAAATCATGTTTGCTTTCAACTAAATTGTCTTTCTGTTTCTTTTCATCCTCTTCATCGATTTTATCATGTCCATTGCCCTCATTGTTCTTTGGTATTACTTTCACTCTGGGGACCAGCTTTACTGCTTCAGCGTAGCTAATGCCTTCTGTTGTTTTAAGTCTCTGTACCTCTTTAGCTCTTTTGCTAACTCCACAGCCCTGATAAGCTGCACTGTGCTCCCCTCCACAATTGCAGCAGTGGTTTTGATCTTTGTCACACTCGTCATAATCATGGTCTCCTCCACACTTACTACACCTCTTCTTCCCTTTACACACAGCCACGATATGCCCAAACCTTTGACATTTATAACAACGAAGTGGTGGAGGAATATACAGTTTAACCACATAGCTCATACAGCCAACAAAAACCTTGTCTGGTAAGGTGTCCCCCTCAAACGCTAGCATGACAGATAAACTATCACAAATGTCTCCATACCTCTTAGTTTTAAGACGTTTCGCTTCACATACTTTAATATGCTTAATGTTTGCTATTATTGCGTCTGTCTTTACATTTACCGGAATACCGGTAATGACTCCTTTGATTAATTTCCTATCATTAGCCTTTGAACATTGCACGTCTTTGTCATGAATTTTACTTATCTTAACTGCTTTCCTAAGTTGTTCTTCGCTTTTACAAAAGACCAGTAATTGTCCACTTCTTAGTATTTTTGCACTCCTTACCTCTCCAATTTCTTTACTTAGACCTTTTGTGATCTGTATCGGATTCCAATCTCTGAACGAAGCACCTTCCTGCCCCAGTTTAACAAACACCTTATATTTTTCACCATCATCATTTGAAGAGACCAGTTTAAAGAAGCAGATGTATTATTTCCTTTCGTTTCCTTTTTATTTAGTTTAGTATTCCACTCCTCGCTACTCTCGCCTTCTTCCAACTCTCCAGTACTTTCCAGCTCTCCTGTCTCACTTCCTACTCCGTCACTCCCTTCCTCCATCTCCTGATCATTCACAGCCCAGCTGTTACCAACCGCCTGATTCGGATACAGTTTCTTCCGTTTGCGCTGTCGACTACCACCTGCCATCACTCCGCTGACCTCCCTCTCCACCAAGGTTGCGGTCTGCTCCGGAAACTACCCACGCTAATGCTTTCTGATCAGACTCTCTACATAGTGTCATGTGACTAAATCTACCTATCAGAACAAAGGCTAGGAAATAATGAGTTACTCTTAAACACCAGTAGGGGGAGCAAAGGCATTACAAATACAGACAAGTACACATAAAACATGACAATAATTAAGAAATTTGTCGATAAGAGTACGCGGGGGGCCGCTCGGACCCTGCCGTCCGGAACGCCGGTGAGCACGTTCGATGATAACGAAATTCGGGAATGTGTCCGGTCCGAAAATTCCCATCAACCAGGTTTCAAGGAATGCGGTGGTGTCTCCCCCCCCCCCTTCAGATTTCTCGGGAAGAAAGTACATAAAAATCTGATTCTTCAAATATTTGGGAATTTGGTTTGATAAACGATTAACCTGGACAATGCATATCCAAAAAGTTATTGACAAATGTGTTGAATGTGATGAGGTGTCTGTATGGAGTTGAATGGGGAGCAAGTAGGCCTGCTTTAAAAGCCATTTATACAGGGCTAATGAGATCAGTATTTGATTATTATGAAAAAATTAGATGTCATACAAAATCAACAGCGCTCAAGCTTTATGTGCATGCTCCGCCTCTTCCTCTCCGTTTTTGGTGAATTTCTGAAACTGAAACAGCCCCACCTATAGGCCTGGAATATGAAGTAGCGTTTTGAGTCGTGGCGTGCTGAGACGGATCCATGTGGACACAGATATTCTTGAAACGATGCCAGGGAAAACGGATAGGGAAAAGATCGTTTTCGTACGTGTGGACGAGGCCTCACTCTGCAGGATGTTGTCATCTGTTTGGTTTGGATGGGGTGGACTCATCCTTTTTTTTCTTTTCTGTTCTATAACAAATATTTTTAAATATTACATTAAAATCCTGTTTGTATTTGCACTTTTGTCCTTCATGCTTACTGTAGATCTTTCACAAATGTCACTGAAAGTTAGAAAATAATGAGCAATAAAAATAAAACACATAAGATAGAATACAGAACTGTAGTTTATGTAAAAAGGTAACAAAAAAGCTGTGCTGAAATTACCACAATATTAACACTGAAAACTGCTAAATGTCAGTAAGTCCAATATTTGCTGTTAATTTAAATTATATTTAGTCTTTTCTATTTCAATAACAAAAATATTACTGTTATACAAGCTGTGGTTTAACAAGTGCAAGTCATGCATTCAGGGTTTCCAAGTTGTTTAATATGCTTACCAAGTTCAAGATTATCATTACATGCATGTTAGCTAATTTATGAGGTGAACTATTTTTCCCAACCTCATACAGATGCATTAGGGTCAAAGGTATCATCAACACTTATATATTACTTATTGATTTCGATACAAATCGGTTTAATAACTGTGACAACCAACAATGTGATACTGAATTACCCAAAAGCGAATTCATTTGCTGGCGAACAAGATAGCTAACAAGCTGAGCTAACACGCCTGTTTTGTTAAGAGCAAACACAAATGCTTGCAATTAGTGTAGGGTGACCAGACGTCCCCGGAGTCCCCGTTTTGGGTGACCTGTCCCTGGCTAAAGCTGTCCCCGAAAATGTCCCCGATTTAGCTTTTTATAAATGAGAAATAAAATTGCATGTAGACTACAACAACAGGTATTACGGTAGCCAGGTAGCAAGCACGGGTAAGCATGGTGCGCGCATACTAGAACAACGGTATTACGGCAGCCGGTCGCGATCAGTTCCAGGTGGTTTACTCAGAGATTGCGCTAGACTTTTTCGTTGTCTGTGAAGGCTTCCGTCAGGTAGTATTTAAAATACAACTTGCCTTCCATCAGTCTAGCAATGTGTTTATATAGCCTCCAGTCAACGGTTTTCATCCAATTCTGGTAGCCGTTAGCCGCATATAGTATCTATATACAGTCAATGACATAAATATGTATAGCCTATAGTGAGGCAAGCCTATAGTGTGCGTCACTATAATCGGTGTACCAAGAAATCGTGCACTGACAAAAGTTCCGTGATGTTTGGAATGAGAACCGCGATTGGAGACAAGAGCCAATTAATAAGGTCAGCCGCCACCAAGTGGTCAGGTGTCTGAACTGCAATCTGTCAAAATGACTGATGGCCTTCAGATTTTTCTGTCATGGTTTTAAGAAAATGGTCAGTGACGGAAAATCTTCGGTTAATGCAACCCCTGTTATTACCACTACAACTATTACTTATTTCCTTTAATTACTTTTAGGAAACAGTAATTATCCCAGTTTCTACATTTCATCCTGATAACATAATTCTTTCTTTCTTTTTTTTATCTCCGAGTTTGAAATGTCCCCGGATTTCATTTCAGACATCTGGTCACCTTAAATTAGTGTGAACATATTTAGAATAAAACCAGTATAAGATCAGACCTTTCTTTGAAAGTCTGTTAGAACAATTAACCGAACAACAAGCCATTGTTTATTTGGTATGTCAATGGTATTAATGTGTATAATTTTCCCAAACTGACTACAAGCACGGCCAGATGGTCATTCGTCCACAAAAGCAAACAAATTGGACAAGGGATATAAATTCTTCCACGAAGCCATAAAGAAGAACATTGCTATAGCATTAGCCATATAACCGGTTATAACTCTGTTAAGGTTAACTGTAAAGTAAGTAATGGTAAATCTTAGGTATTGTGAATTTGTAATATAGAGTATAACACATCGCATTGAAGATGTGTAAGTGAGATGACATGAGATAACATAACAACCAGTAATTTGGTGAAGCTCTACTAGGTAAATGTGAAATGATTGATCAATAATTTAAATATTTTAAGTTTTTAAAAGTAACAGAATCTCAGCTCCAGCTGCAGAGTTTTTTTTTTTTTTTTTTTTTTTAAATCCCCCTGCCTTTTGTAGTTTCCAATACTTGCTTAACTTAGCAATATAAAAGGAGGACTCACGTTCACGTTTAGCGAATGTTGCTGTTGTGTTGTGTCAGCTATACACAGGTGAGTCTGTCTGGCGATTCACGTTCACACTGCCTCTCATGATTCGCTGCCAGATTTGCTAGGTTCGCGAATCACCTAGTGAACCTAGAATCAGCGAATCTGCTTTAAGCACAGCACATTCCCGTACTGTGATGTGCACACGGAGAGAACTACCACTCAAGGAGAGGACTTGATTCACGATTAGTAACTGTATAGCTAAAATTACTGTCTTGTTAACATCCGTGTAGTATGTTCAGTTTATGTATTGCGCAGAGGACTCACGTTCACCGTATAGTATAAAACAAAAGTAGCAGAACATGGTGGTTACTATATGGTGGAGAGTGCAGCTAACTATGGGGGTAAGCTAGCATGCTAATACCATTATAAACATGCTGTTATTTGGCAAACGGACACTTTCAGTGTGTCTGTATGTTAGCATGTATGTGAACAGACTGGTATTTATCTGCAGTGGTGTCAATGATGTGGACGACAGCAACCACAATTTAACTCCTGCACTATTAGATGATTTTGTCGATGGCACTGCAGCATCGCTTAGTTCAGCTCTAAACTTAATTGCTCCTCTGAAAAAGAAGGTCATGAATCGGAAGGGGCTAGCTCCCTGGTATAATTCGCAGTTGCGCTGTTTAAAACAGGCAGCCCGAAAGCTAGAAAGAATTTGGCATTCCACTAATTCTGAAGAAGCTCACATAGCCTGGAAAGATAGTTTAACAACGTATAAAAAAGCTCTCCGTAGTATTAGAACAGCATACTATTCATCATTAATAGAAGAAAACAAGAACAACCCCAGATTTCTTTTCAGCACTGTAGCCAGGCTGACAATGAGCCACAGCTCTATTGAGCTATCTATTCCTTTGGCCCTCAGTAGTAATGACTTCATCAGCTTCTTTACCAATAAAATTGTTGGCATTAGAGAAAACATTCAAGGCATCCTTCCGACGGCTGTCAAAGATGTAAGTATAGTGACTTTAGAAACTTCTGTTAGACCTTATCAACATCTGGAATCCTTCTCCCCAGTAGATCTTCTCGAGCTATCTTCAATAATTAAAGCATCTAAACCATCAACCTGTCTTCTAGATCCAATCCCAATTAAATTGCTGAAAGACGTTCTTCCATTAATTAACACCTCCATATTGAACGAGATAAATTTATCTTTATTAACTGGATATGTGCCTCAGTCTTTTAAGATTGCTGTTATTAAGCCCCTACTTAAGAAAGCCACTCTAGATCCAAATGTTTTAGCCAACTATATACCAATCTCCAACCTTCCTTTTATTTCCAAAATTCTAGAAAAAGCTGTTGCTAATCAGTTGTGTGACCACTTAAACAGGAATGGTCTGTTTGAAGAGTTTCAGTCAGGTTTTAAATGGTAAATGGTAAATGGCCTTGTTTTATATAGCGGTTTTCTACCTATTGGTACTCAAAGCGCTTTTACAGTCAGAGACACATCTACCCATTCACTCACACAAGCACGCACACATTCACACACCAGTGCCACGCACTGGGAGCAACTGGGGGTTCAGTGTCTTGCTCAAGGACACTTCGACATGTGGCACATTCTGGGGATCGAACCGCTAACCCTCTGGTTCGTGGACAACCCGCTCTACCTACTGAGCCACAGTAGGTAGAGTTCATCATAGTACAGAAACAGCTCTGGTTAAAGTTACCAATGATCTCCTCATGGCTTCAGATAGTGGACTTGTCTCTATACTAGTTCTGCTAGATCTTAGTGCTGCATTTGACACTATTGATCATAATATTCTACTACAGAGACTTGAAAGTGAGATCCAGATTAAAGGAACTGCATTAAATTGGTTTGAATCCTATCTGTCTGACAGATTCCAGTTTGTTCATATCAACCATGATTCCTCTACTTATACAAAAGTAAGTTATGGAGTTCCTCAGGGTTCTGTGCTAGGACCAATTCTCTTCACATTATACATGTTGCCATTAGGGAAGATTATTAGAAAACATGGCATAAACTTCCATTGTTATGCAGATGACACCCAGCTATATTTATCTATGAAACCAGATGAAATTAATCAGCTGGTTAAACTCCAAGCATGCCTTAAAGACATAAAGGCTTGGATGACGTGTCATTTCTTACTCTTAAACTCAGACAAAACAGAAGTTATTGTATTTGGTCCTTAGCATCTCAGAGATTCCTTATCTAATCATGTGGTTTCTTTGGATGGCATTACCTTGGCCTACAGTACTACTGTGAAAAACCTTGGTGTTATATTTGATGAGGATATGTCCTTTAAATGTCACATTGAGCAAGTAACCAGGACTGCCTTCTTTCATCTACGGGCGACTGTGGCTCAGTAGGTAGAGCGGGTTGTCCACGAACCAGAGGGTTAGCGGTTCGATCCCTGGAATGTGCCACATGTCGAAGTGTCCTTGAGCAAGACACTGAACCCCCAGTTGCTCCCAGTGCGTGGCACTGGTGTGTGATTGTGTGCGTGCTTGTGTGAGTGAATGGGTAGATGTGTCTCTGACTGTAAAAGCGCTTTGAGTACCAATAGGTAGAAAAGCGCTATATAAAAGCAAGGCCATTTACCATTTACCATAATATCATCAAAATTAGGAACATCCTGTCTCAGAATGATGCTGAGAAACTAGTTCATGCATTTGTGTCTTCCAGACTGGATTACTGTAATTCATTACTGTCTGGCTGCCCAAATAACTCTTTAAAAAGCCTCCAACTGATTCAAAATGCCGCAGCAAGAGCATTGACAGGAATTAGCAAAAGAGATCATATTACTCCAGTTTTAGCTTCTCTTCACTGGCTCCCCTTAAAGTCTAGAATAGAATTTAAAATCCTCCTCCTTACATACAAGGCACTCAAAGGCCTAGCTCCATCATATCTTAAAGACCTCATTGTACCATATCATCCCAACAGATCACTTCGGTCTGAAAGTGCAGGCCTACTTGTGGTTCCTAGAATTTCAAAAAGTAGAATGGGAGGTAGAGCTTTCAGCTATCAGGCACCTCTCCTGTGGAACCAGCTCCCAGTCTGGGTTCGTGAAGCAGACACTCTCTCTATTTTTAAGGTCAGGCTTAAGACTTTCCTTTTTGATCAAGCTTATAGTTAGGGCTGGACTAAACCATCCCTTAGTTATGCTGCTATAGGCCTAGGCTGCTGGGGGACAATGCACCAAACACATGTTCTCCTTCTTTCTTCTCTCTCCACTCTCGTGTCCTCCACTTTCTTTTTCTCTGGCACAGAGCTCTTGTCCTCTTATTTCCTATCTGCTACTAGTCATGCAATTCTGTGCTATTACTATGTAGAATGTTTACTGCTGCTCTCCCTTCTTCCGAGTATCTCTGGCCTGGAGTTGAGTGTTTCCTGTGGAGCGCCATACTACATCTGTTGTCGTGGTCTCATCAGCCTGCCCAGTCTCCATGGAATCCTGCTGTTATCCACTCCTACCTGAATGAACAATTCTCCAACCTGCCGATGATTCCCCTTATATTTTCAAACTGTCATGCAACATCATTAGTTTGTATCATAGCATCCCACTTGTATGCTTTAGTCAGATATGTGTATTGATGACAGATGTATGTTTATCTTGCTGTTCTCTTTCTCTGTCTGTACCCGGCTGGCCTTAGGTTTCTTCCTGTTAAAAGGGAGTTTTTCCTTGCCACCGTCGCCTTCAGGCTTGCTCTGGGGGTTTCAGGCCGGGTCTTGTAAAGCGCCTTGAGACGATTTGTATTGTTATTGACGCTATATGAATAAAACTGAATTGAATTGAATTGGTATTGTCATTTATATTTTATTAAGTTTGCTGTTTGCTATGCTACCAGGACAGTAGAAGAACAACTCAGTAACAGATTCAGTCCATTGTCTGCTAACTGGTATAGCGTTATTATGTCTTTGTATTAGAAGAAACCAGCATATTTCAACATTTAGTGCTTTAATACTTGTGACTTGAGCTTTTATTTGTCTGTTATATGGGCTGAACTTTAGAGCGCCGGGCTATGTATGTGTAGTCAGTAGTAGTGTAAAACCCGGATCTTTTGAGGGATTCGGGTCAGTCTGAATCACTCACTGATATGATCCGGGTTTTGCGAATCACTTGAGTCACTTGAGTCACTTGACCTGAAATGGCCATGGCAGTGTCTGGGACTTAACTAAGAATAAACTACAATACAATATCCACAATGCCAACAAAAATGCCTACTACAGTTTGGTAAAATATAAAAAATATGAAGAAGATAATCCAAGAATAAAGACAATGGAAATAAAAACTAGCGGGGAAATGGACAGTGAGACTGTTTACTGGACTTCTTGAGGTTGGCATTTAAAAATGTAAGTTGACACACCTTGTCAGCTGTGCAAGGAATGAGTTGTTCTGACAGTGTTTTGCTACTATTCCTACAGTAGGCCCCTTAATATTGGACATCATATATTATGATATATGATGATATATGATGTTATTTTAAGGTCTAGAATGTACGTGGATCCATGAGTCGGTTAAGTTTCGTTTCTCTGACGAGTGAGTAGCGAATCCGCCGAGATTCATGAGTGACGGATCCGCAGGGACTCATGAGTAGCGAATCCGCCGGGATTCATGAGTGACGGATCCGCAGGGACTCATGAGTAGCAAATCTGCCGGGATTCATGAGTGACGGATCCGCAGGGACTCATGAGTAGCGAATCCGCCGGGATTCATGAGTAGCGAATCCTCAGTGATTCATGAGTGACGGATCCGCAGTGATTCATGAGTGACGGATCGCAGTGATTCATGAGTGACGGATCGCAGTGATTCATGAGTGACGGATCTGCAGGGATTCATGAGTGAGGAAGGGACTCGTAGCGCCACTCCACTCCAGTGGCTGAGTGCCGTAGTTTGCTATAGTGGCCAAGTCGGGTATTTTGTTTCTCTGCCGAGTGAGATGTAAGATGTTTGAATGGTGGCGTTTATTGATTATATATCAATCAAATGTGGTAGGACTCAACTGAGCCGGTTCAATAGACGTCTCGATCCGTGATTCTTGAGTCTTCTTTGGTGGCTGGTTCAATTAGCCGGATCCCGAATCTTTTTTCCACCGCTAGTAGTCAGGGGTTCTGCTGAGCACTGAATGATTCGGTGAACAAATCTTTTGAACAAATCATTTTAATGAACTGATTCGAGTGAAAGTCAAAAGAACTGCCTTTCCCGCCACTACTGGGGACTAGCAGAGAAATTAAATATGGGGGCAACTGTGGCTCAGTAGGTAGAGCGGGTTGTTCATGACCCAGAGTGTTAGTGGTTCGATCCCTGGAATGTGCCACATACCTCCAAGAGTTTTGGAGAAAAATAGACAAATTGTACATCCAGACATTAATTGGGACAAGTGTGCTATGACTTTTCTAAACGATCCTTCCAACGGGATGGGAATAATCGGGCAAAAAGCATTTTGATAGATTACGGTTTGGTCAGGGTTGAAAATTTGGAAAAATCTGAAGATATTCTCGGGTACTTCTGGCCGCACTCTACCTCTCACTCTAACTTCAGAGTTTCATCGAAATTCTGAAAAAAAAAGGTTCAATCTCACCAGGGGGCCACATTTTTAAGGTACAGAGATAAAAAAATACATAAAAACGTAGGGATTTTTGTTGGCTTTCAACTTGCTGTGGCATTTGGACTTCGATTCATCTTCAGCATTTTCTTTCAGGCTCATTAGAATGGGTTTTGCCATGGAGCATTCATCATAAAGTTCATCCATGTTGAATTTATGGATGAGGTTGAGCTTAGTGGTCACCCTTTCTATGTCACTATTGGTCAAGGTCCCATGGCGCAGAGAGAGAGGTTGCAAAAAAAGAGCCAGTTGTCTTCTGAAAACCATTTCTCAACATATGACAAATGCAGTAAAATCTGCCCTTGCCATGTCTGAATCACCTGCACAGAGACGCTGCAGCTTCACTTTGGTTAAGTAGCCAAAGAACATGTCATCCCGTCTCTGTGTGAGCTTTTTCTTGAAGTTATCCATGATGGAATATAACTCAACAGAGGTGGTCTCATCACTCTCAAGCTTCTTAACAACTTTCTCAAAGAGGGATAGGATGTTACTGCAGAAGAGAAGGTAAACCTCAACAATGTCTCCATCTTCCTCAGTTGAGTACTCACAGGTGTTTGGGACACTCCTCCCCCAGGCTGATGAAGTAAGATTTGGTTGTGACATGTTGAAGAATTTCCTGGAACTCAATATCACAAAACCTACAAAACCCTTTGAGCGATTCTCTTCGTTTGGCAGTTGTGGAAAAGAAGCCATAGACCTTCAGCACAACATTTTTCACATCTACAGTGAGCTGGTCAAGAGCATGCTTCACTGTGTTGTGCACAATGTGGGCATGGCAGTTTCCTTGAAGCAGATCTTTTTGTTTTTTCTTCAAGTTGGTGAAGACAGAGTTGTGAATTCCTTAATTCACATTTGTATCGTCTGCACTAAATGCTGTCACTTCATCAAATGATAAGCCAAATTTGTCAAGCGAATGCTCTATGAGAGCTACAGTCCCAGCAGCGGACGAATCTGCATTTTCCACACTCGATTTCTCCATTAAATAGGATCTGGCCACTGTATATTCGGCCACTTGCTATTGTCATAAACCCACTCGGACACCATTTGTAAAAGTCAACTTGTTATGGTAAGATTCACGATCTTTAGTTGATAATCCCCTTGCATAGCTTTACAAGCTGTTTATCTCCGCCATACTTCCGTTGCCAAAATGCCCGTCATCAATGTGTACAAACCCGAAAAAGGGTCTATAGACACAGATTCAATATTTTGACTGTCGTGTATCATCACAGTAACAGCTAAACACTCGTGAAAACATAAAATACATCGAGTGGTTTGATACCGATCTGTACACTGAACACATAAAGAGTAGTTCACGTTTATAATCACCAGAGACCATTACAGATGTTGTTTTTGTTTCCTAACGTTTTTCTGAATATATACGTATTGTATGTGTGAATGTGTAAATGAGAGGAATTAATTTATAGCACTTAGTAGCAGACGCTTCATAAAGTTCACTCCATTGACTCGTATTGGTTCGCGGGACAGAGCTGCCTCCTGCAATATGGCGGCAACGTTGGCGTATCGCAGCAGCGGGCCAACCCACTCAATGAGGCGTCTGTGTATATATGTCTATGGTTAAACACAGTATTAGCATAAAAACTTAGCCCGTGGTTAGCTCCTCTGATTGAGTTTGACACCACTGTCCTAAACAACCAATCAAACCACAATAGTCTAATAAAACGTCCATAGACTGACATCTTCTGGCAAAAATACAACCAGATATGAAACCAATCATAACATAATGTCCCATATCGTATCAGTCTCAGGAGATGTTAGGAGTATAGAAAAGTTGGACACTGATGCTTGGGTCTTCTGTGTCCTTCCATGCCTGCAGTGTTGCTCTCCTGATACATGCTGTCTGATGTTAGACAGCTCACCGTGCACCACTGAAAACTGTCGCCGACACACTTTACAATAGGCCTTATACTGATTGTTGCTGACGCTATCCAGCCAGTAATGTGCCTCTTCCCACTCACGTCTGTATTTCGCTAACAAGCGCTTACCCATACTTCAGATATTTTTCCTAAACTATTAACACAGACTCTCACCTACAAAACACAACTGGCCAAATGGATAATTTTCTTCTCAAAAACACATTTTGTTAAATATATACTAACTCTTCATTTCAAAATAGAACACATCTTTCTCTGCACACACCAACTTACCAAAACACTGGAAATATGACTCAAAATGAAATTATTCTGTCAAAGAATAACTTTTGTTTTCACTTCACAAGGTACATGCAGTGAATCAAAGTACACCAGGTTTCAAAAAACTGGCTATAGCTGACATTACAAAAACTGCATAGACTTTTATGCTTCAGTTTTACAGGTATTTGCATGCAAACATGCAATCCATCGTTTTTTACACAAAATTTCTTGGTTGGGAACTCTATGTCCACATATATTGTTCACATTCAAAAGCATTCCAGTAAAAAGCAAATCATTTGTTTCCTTTACTGTTTACTACAGGAGACACAGTAGAAATACTGTTTACAGTATGATAGAACAGAAAAAAAATAACAGTATTGCAAAATGACTGTATCTAATCTCTGCGATCTTCATGGTTAGGCCACATGTTTTCATCAACATCCCATCTGATATTATCCAAGGCGATGCACCTGGGATAAAAGCGCTTGATATGGTGAATCCACCCTTGGCAATCATCATCTGTGATGTCCCTGCAGCCAGCATCCATGGCTTCAAGGAGGAACATCTAGCCATGTGGCTGATGGTCATAAACCTTCCACCTCCTTGCAGAAAAGAACTCCTCTATGGGGTTGAGGAACGGTGAATAGGGTGGAAGGAGTAAACTTTGAAGGGACATTGAAATTGACACGTCTGAGGCAATTCCAGCCATATGCTGACCTCTGATATGACCTCTCCTGCCTCTGCTCCCCTGTTGATCAGAGTTTCCTGATCATACTACCTAAGTGTCACTCCTTTGTCCTTTTGTTCTGACCACGTATGGGAGCCATCTCTACCCCTTCACTGAGTTCACCCTCCTGTTTAAAGTTGCCCTCGACTGACCAATATGCAACCACACCCGGGGACAGGGTATATCTGTGCTCTGGTCCTACACTCAGGGTCAGTCTCCGGTCTCAGACCCAATCTGTGTTGGTAGGCTCACCATGACCTGGAACTCCAATACAGTTTTTTTCAGTCGCTAACAAGCGTTTGTCCAATCAGTGGTCACATTTTCAAAACTCTAAATACAATTAGCACAGCATCGGTCTTTTGTGGCCATACCATTCACACATTTCATGTCGTTTTCACACAATATGCAGTCTGTGAACACATTTCCACAATGCTTACATGTTCTTACAGTTTTTTACAACCGCTATGACCCGTTGTTCAATACTTTTAATGCTTTTTCAAAACTCTTCACACAGTTACCATAACATCGGCCTGTGTGGGCTATACAATTAACGCAATTCTTATTCTTTTGACACAAAATACATACATTTTACACGTTTAAAATTAGTTTTAACTCCTTTTACACACAAGCTCAATCAAGACCAAAACAGTGGATGTTAACTGGTGCATTTTCAATTGCTTTCACACGGTTTGTCAAAACAGAAAACCTCATGTTCAAAACAAATGGGTTGAAGATTACATTGATCACAGCTGATTCCCGTCTCACCCATCTCAGGTGCTGGGCTTTTTTCAATCACATCACCTATATTTACTGTGTAGCTGTATGATAGACTGGTACCTGAGGGGGGAAGGGGACAGGGTGAGTTGGGGGGTAACTTGCTAACATATGTGATCACCTGGGACAATGTGGCATTCCACCATGCAAATGCAGTCACAGCTTGGTTTGATGCCCATCCCAGGATGATGTCCCTTTTCCTTGCCCCTTACTCCCCTTTCCTCAACCCAGTAGAGAAGTTTTTTTCAGCCTGGAGGTGGAAAGTATTCGATCACCATGCACATGACCAAATGTCCCTCCTGGATGCAATGGCTGCTGCATGCCAAGACATCACAGCTGACGACTGCCAGGGCTGGATTAGGCATGCAAAAAGATACCTCCCAAGATGCCTGGCCAGAGAAGACATCAGGTGTGATGTCGATGAAAATATGTGGCCCAATGCTAATGACCGAGCAGATTAGCTTTTTTTTCTTCCTCTTTTACAGTGATTTCTTCTGCTCCTTTTTCTTTTTTGTGTATTTGACAATACAGTAATGAATGACAGCTAAATGCAGATGTTTTTTCCTCTTTACTGTAAGTCATTTTCATTTGCAATACAGTAAAGTGTTTACCGCAAATCCTGTCATTTACTGTCTTCTTCTTTCATAAACATTCTGCAAAGCTGCTCAGACATGGGTCGTTCACTTTGTACTGAGTGTTGTACAAAAAAAGGAACAAAATTCATGCCCAACAAATGAAAAATGAAGAACATCATCACAAACATTAATTTACATGTATGATCAATACAATAATCTGTTGATTTGAAAAATAAAAAGGAAAAAAGAAGATTTGACACATGCAATTTGATTCAGTTTGTGTTATTCCATCAGTTGTCAGTGTTTTTTATGACACTGTGCTGTGACTGACTAAATGTTTCTGTTGGAAGACGGTGTGTGTCAGTGCTTTGGTAGATTTGGTGAACTGTGTTAGTGTATTATTGTATTTTGGAAGTGTGTGTCTGTGTTTAGTTACACTGCGTGATTTTGAGCATGAAATTAACTGTTTGGGGAATTGTGTGTTTCAGATGTGATGTGCGTTAACAGTTTTGAAAAAGTGTTTAAGGTTCTGACAAACGGGTCATAGCGGTTGTAAAAAACTGTAACAGACCAGCTGTACCTCCCAACAAAATTATGGATTGTTTTTGTATTACAGTTTTTTTCAACCGCTATGACCCGTTTGTCAGAACCTTAAACACTTTTTCAAAACTGTTAACGCACATCACATCTGAAACACACAATTCCCCAAACAGTTAATTTCATGCTCAAAATCACGCAGTGTAACTAAACACAGACACACACTTCCAAAATACAATAATACACTAACACAGTTCACCAAATCTACCAAAGCACTGACACACGTTGTCTTCCAACAGAAACGTTTAGTCAGTCACAGCACAGTGTCCTAAAAAACACTGACAACTGATGGAATAACACAAACTGAATCAAATTGCATGTGTCAAATCGACTTTTTTCCTTTTTATTTTACAATCAACAGATTATTGTATTGATCATACATGTAAATTAATGTCTGTGATTTATTTTTCATTTGTTGGGCATGAATTTTTTTTGTACAACACTCAGTACAAAAAGTGAACGATCCATGTCTGAGCAGCTTTGCAGAATGTTTATGAAAGAAGAAGACAGTAAATGACAGGATTTGTGCTAAACACTTTACTGTATTGCAAATGAATATGACTTACAGTAGAGTAAAGAGGGAAAAAAAATCTGCATTTAGCTGTCATTCATTCCTGTATTGTCAAATACACAAAAAGAAAAAGGAGCAGAAGAAAGCACTGTAAAAGAGGAAGAAAAAAAAAGCTAATCTGCTCGGTCATTAGCATTGGGCCACATATTTTCATCGACATCACACCTGATGTCTTCTCTGGCCAGGCATCTTGGGAAGTATCTTTTGCATGCCTTATCCAGCCCTGACAGTTGTCAGCTGTGATGTCCTGACATGCAGCAGCCATTACATCCAGGAGGGACATTTGGTCATGTGGATGGTGATCGAATACTTTCCACCTCCAGGCTGAAAAAAACTCCTCTATTGGGACGAGGAAAGGGGAGTAAGGGGCAAAGAAAAGGGACATCATCCTGCGATGGGCATCAAACCAAGCTGTGACTGCATGTGCATGGTGGAATGCAACATTGTCCCAGGTGGTCACATATGTTAGCAAGTTACCCCCCAACACCCTGTCCCCTTTCCCCCTCAGGTACCAGTCTATCATACAGCTACACAGTAAATATAGGTGATGTGATTGAAAAAAAAAAAACAGCGCCTGAGCTGGGTGAGACGAGAATCAGCTGTGACCAATGTAATCTTCAACCCATTAGTTTTGAACATGAGGTTTTCTGTTTTGACAAACCGTGTGAAAGCAATTGAAAATTCACCATATAACATCCACTGTTTTAGTCTTGATTGAGCTTGTGTGTAAAAGGAGTTAAAACTACTTTTAAACGTGTAAAATGTGTGTATTTTGTGTCAAAAGAATAAGAATTGCGTTAATTGTATAGCCCACACAGGCTGATGTTGTGGTAACTGTGTGAAGAGTTTTGAAAAAGCATTAAAAGTATTGAACAATGGGTCATAGCGGTTGTAAAAAACTGTATTTACGAATGTTAGCACACAACATCCCACAATAGCAAAAACAATATTCCAAACCTTAGATACAGTATAAACAGTGTTGTATAAAGTACCCAAAAGCCATACTTGAGTAAAAGTAAAAGTACCTTACTGGAAAATTACTCAAGTAAAAGTGAAAGTAGCCTGCTAGAATATTACTTGAGTAAAAGTAGAAAAGTAGCTAGTATTTACTGTACTTAAGTATCAAAAGTAAAAAGTACTGTTAATAAAATGCAATCAGAAATTTGAGTTGTAACATTTTCTTTATTCCTGTTTAATTTAGTTTTTAAGTTTTGTTTAATTTGCAAAATGTCACATGACACTTAAAGGAGCTTCAACGCCTCCTTACATAAACCCAACCATATACAAAAATACACAAACATATCCTTACAGACCGGGTCTGCGGGGAATGTTCAGCTACATCATGTAGCTGAACATTCCCCGCAGGTATGGCCACGGGTGTTCATCGTCGTCGTCGTTGTCGTCTATGCTGGTTGTTTCAGCAGCAGGTTCAGGTTCAGTCGCCGATTCAGTCACCTCCATCTCTGACATTTTAGGCTTCTCTGTCTTCCTCCTTCTCTTCAAATAACATTAGAGACCCGACTTGTCTGAGACTACTGACATGATAATGCGACCATTAATTTGAAATGTACCCGCTGGCCGCTGATTTCATCCGCCGCACAACGGGGTAAACCAACGATAACGTCTTGCGGCCTGTATCTCCAACATCATTGGCTACTGGTCCCACTACAACAAAACGAAGATTGTCCATTGGCTATCACGTTCCTTCTTATTTTGTAACGAGTAACGAGGATGCTCAGGTAAATGTAATGGAGTAAAAGTATTGATTTTTTTCGGAAAATGTAGTGAAGTAAAAGTAAAAGTCGTCAGAAATAAAAGTAGTAAAGTAAAGTACAAATATAAAAAAAAACTACTTAAGTATAGTAACAAAGTATTTTTACTTCGTTACTATACAACACTGAGTATAAAAACCTCTTCTTCTGCAATGATATCAGTTCAAAAACAACATATCTCCGCTGATAATAGTTTTTTTCAATTGCTAATCGCTTGGTTTGAAGTCCACTGTTGAAGAATAAAAACAATCCAAGTCTAGTTCCAAGTTTGCTGAAGTGGTGCAAGTTTATTGGAGTTCCAGGTCATGGTGAGCCTACCGACACAAAGTGGGTCTGAGACCAGAGACTGACCCTGAATGTAGGACCAGAGCACAAATATACCCTGTCCCCAGGTGTGGTTGCATATTGGTCAGTCGAGGGCAACTTTAAACAGGAGGGTGAACTCAGTGAAGGGGTAGAGATGGCTCCCATACGTGGTCAGAACAAAAGGACAAAGGAGTGTCACTCAGGTAGTATGATCAGGAAACTCTGATCAACAGGGGAGCAGAGGCAGGAGAGGTCATATCAGAGGTCAGCATATGGCTGGAATTGCCCCAGACGTGTCAATTTCAATGTCCCTTCAAAGTTTACTCCTTCCACCCTATTCACCGTTCCTCAACCCCATAGAGGAGTTCTTTTCTGCAAGGAGGCGGAAGGTTTATGACCATCAGCCACATGGCTAGATGTTCCTTCTTGAAGCCATGGATGCTGGCTGCAGGGACATCACAGATGATGATTGCCAAGGGTGGATCCGACATATCAAGCGCTTTTATCCCAGGTGCATCGCCTTGGATAATATCAGATGCAATGTTGATGAAAACATGTGGCCTAACCGTGAAGATCGCAGAGATTAGATACAGTCATTTTGCAATACTGTTATTTTTTTTCTGTTCTATCATACTGTAAACAGTATTTCTACTGTGTCTCCTGTAGTAAACAGTAAAGGAAAAAAAGTATTTGCTTTTTACTGGAATGCTTTTGAATGTGAACAATACATGTGGACATAGAGTTCCCAACCAAGAAATTTTGTGTAAAAAACGATGGATTGCATGTTTGCATGCAAATACACGTAAAACTGAAGCATAAAAGTCTATGCAGTTTTTGTAATGTCAGCAATAGCCAGTTTTTTGAAACCTGGTGTACTTTGAGTCACTGCATGTAACTTGTGAAGTGAAAACAAAAGTTATTCTTTGACAGAATCATTTCATTTTGAGTCATATTTCCAGTGTTATGGTAAGTTGGTGTGTGCAGAGAAAGATGTGTTCTATTTTGAAATGAAGAGTTAGTATATATTTAACAAAATGTGTTTTTGAGAAGAAAATTATCCATTTGGCCAGTTGTGTTTTGTAGGTGAGAGTCCGTGTTAAGAGTTTAGAAAAAATATCTGAAGAATGGGTAAGCGCTTGTTAGCGATTGTAAAAAACTGTAAACTTGCACCACTTCAGCAAACTTGGAGCTAGACTTGGATTGTTTTTTTTCTTCAACACTGGACTTCAAACCATGTAGTTAGCAATTGAAAAAAACTATATTTCCCCCGGGCTGTCGCTCTGATGAACTCTGAGCAGTCACAGAGTGCGAGCCCACCCACATGAACATAGACAATGACTCTGCCTTGTATATATTCACTGTACAATAACCCCTGTGTATATATTATCCTATATTTTATATTACAGAGTGAGATTTATTTTATTGTGTTTTATTTTATTCTTAGTTCGCTATTTAAGTTTGTACTGTACCAGAGAGCAAAGTTACCGGATTCAAATTCCTTGTATGTGCACATACTTGGCCAATAAAGCTGATTCTAATTCTGATATTATCATGTTGTGCTTGAACCTATCGCTGCAGAAGAAGAGGTTTTTATACTGTATCTAAGGTTTGGAATATTGCTTTTGCTATTGTGGAATGTTGTGTGTTAACATTCGTAAATAATACAAAAACAATCCATAATTTTGTTGGGAGGTACAGCTGGTCTGTTAAGAACATGTAAACATTGTGGAAGTGTGTTCACTGACTGCATATTGTGTGAAAACGACATGAAATGTGTGAATGGTGTGGCCACAAAAGACCGATGCTGTGCTAATTGTGTTTAGAGTTTTGAAAATGTGACCACTGATTGGACAAACGCTTGTTAGCGACTGAACTACAGCAAGCCTATTACAGTTTTTTACAGTCGCTAACAAGCGCTTACCCATACTTCAGATATTTTTCCTGAACTCTTAACACAGACTCTCACCTACAAAACACAACTGGCCAAATGGATAATTTTCTTCTCAAAAACACATTTTGTTAAATATATACTAACTATTCATTTCAAAATAGAACACAGCTTTCTCTGCACACACCAACTTACCAAAACACTGGAAATATGACTCAAAATGAAATTATTCTGTCAAAGAATAACTTTTGTTTTCACTTCACAAGGTACAGTGGTATGCAAAAGTTTGGGCACCCCTCTAAGATTTCATAATAATTTGCTCTAACTTTATAAAAGATGATCACAGCAACAAGATTTTATTTCCTACAGAGATGTAGACATTTGAGTGTTTTCCAGACCAAAATTCTTAGAGTATCATTACAAAGTTTTATTATAATAAATTAAAATGTAAAAAATGGTATGTGCAAAAGTTTGGGCACCCTTTCAATCACAATGATTTCAAGCCCTGTAGGGATTTATAGCTGACATGTTGCAGCCCAAAACTGCTTTGATTAGCTTGTGAGACCTTCAATTACAAAGACAGGTAAAACCAATCATGAAAAAGGCTATTTAACAGAGGCAATTGCTGGCTGTGCTTGTCCTATGCTCCTGGCAACATGGGGGCATCAAAACAACTCTCCACTGACCAAGAAACTAAGATAATTCATTATCATGAATTAGGAGAAGGGTACAAGAAATTATCAAGAAGGTTTGGGATGTCTATTTCCACAGTCAGAAATGTGGTGCAGAAATGGAAGGCCAGAAGAACAGTCATTGTGAAGGAAAGATGTGGTAGGCCAAAAAAAATACTGGAAAGACACAGACGAAGGATGGTTAGAATAGACCACCTCCAGAGAACTACAAGAACATCTGGCTACTGATGGTGTACTTGTTCATCGTTCCACAATCCAGCGCACTTTGCACCAGGAAAAGCTCTTTGGAAGACTGATGCGCAAAAAGCCTTTCCTGAGTGTTTGTCACAAGAAGAGTCACATGCGGTATGCAAAAGCACATCTGGACAAGCCAGAAGCATTTTGGAAAAAAATACTGTGGTCAGATGACACTAAGATGGAGTTATTTGGTCAGAACAAGAGGAGGTATGCATGGTGAAAAAAAACACACTGAATTCCATGAGAAGAACTTATTGCCTACTGTGAAATATGGTGGAGGGTCCATCATGTTATGGGGCTGTGTGGCTAGCACAGGGACAGGAAACCTTGTTAAAGTTGAGGGCCACATGAATTCCTCTCAGTATCAGCAGATTCTTGACAAGAATGTTCAAGAATCTGTCACAAAGTTGAAGCTACGCCGGGGTTGGATTTTTCAGCAGGACAATGATCCCAAGCACTGTTCAAAATCCACCAAGCAATTCATGCTGAAGCACAAGTACAATCTTCTGGAATGACCATCCCAGTCCCCAGACCTTAACATCATTGAAAATGTATGGATTGATTTGAAGCAGGCTGTTTACGCACGGAAGCCAAGAAACCTGACTGAACTGGAGGTGTTTTGTATGGAGGAATGGGCCAAAGTACCAACTGCCAGACTTCGGGGACTTGTCAGTAGCTATAGGAGGCGTCTACAGGCTGTTCTTGCAGCAAAAGGAGGGTCTATTAAATATTAATGGAATTATTTCTTTGGGGTACCCAAATTTATGCACATGCCTATTTTTGTTTAAATATTCATAAAAATGTTTCTGTTGGACCAATGAAAATTATTTCACTACTGAGATGTTTCTGTTTCCATAAGGTATAACATTTGTTAAAATAAAGTTGCTGCTTCAAAAGCTCAGCAAGTGACAAACTGATGCAATGATTTTCCTAAGGGGTGCCCAAACTTTTGCATACCACTGTACATGCAGTGAATCAAAGTATACCAGGTTTAAAAAAACTGGCTATTGCTGACATTACAAAAACTGCATAGACTTTTATGCTTCAGTTTTACAGGTATTTGCATGCAATCCGTTTTTTACACAAGATTTCTTGGTTGGGAACTCTATGTCCACATGTATTGTTCACATTCAAAAGCATTCCAGTAAAAAGCAAATCATTTTTTTCCTTTACTGTTTACTACAGGAGCCACAGTAGAAATAATGTTTACAGTATGATAGAACAGAAAACAGTATTGCAAAATGACTGTATCTAATCTCTGCGATTTTCACATGTTTTCATCAACATTGCATCTGATATTATCCAAGGCGATGCACCTGGGATAAAAGCGCTTAGTATGGTGGATCCACCCTTGGCAATGATCATCTGTGATGTCCCTGCAGCCAGCATCCATGGCTTCAAGGAGGGACATCTAGCCATGTGGCTGATGGTCATAAACCTTCCACCTCCTTGCAGGAAAAGAACTCCTCTATGGGGTTGAGGAACGGTGAATAGGGTGGAAGGAGTAAACTTTGAAGGGACATTGAAATTGACACGTCTGAGGCAGTTCCAGCCATATGCTGACCTCTGATATGACCTCTCCTGCCTCTGCTCCCCTGTTGATCAGAGTTTCCTGATCATACAACCTGAATGTCACTCCTTTGTCCTTTTGTTCTGACCACGTATGGGAGCCATCTCTACCCCTCCACTGAGTTCACCCTCCTGTTTACAGTTTTTTACAACCGCTATGACCCATTTGTCAGAACCTTAAACACTTTTTCAAAACTGTTAACGCACATCACACCTGAAACACACAATTCCCCAAACAGTTAATTTCATGCCCAAAATCACGCAGGGTAACTAAACACAGACACACACTTCCAAAATACAATACAGTTTTTTACAACCGCTATGACCCGTTGTTCAATACTTTTAACGCTTTTTCAAAACTCTTCACACAGTTACCACAACATCAGCCTGTGTGGGCTATACAGTTAACGCAATTCTTATTCTTTTGACACAAAATACACACATTTTACACGTTTAAAATTAGTTTTAACTCCTTTTACACACAAGCTCAATCAAGACCAAAACAGTGGATGTTAACTGGTGAATTTTCAATTGCTTTCACAGGGTTTGTCAAAACAGAAAACCTCATGTTCAAAACTAATCGATTGAAGATTACACTGATCACAGCTGATTCCCGTCTCACCCAGCTCAGGTGCTGGGCTTTTTTCAATCACATCACCTATATTTACTGTGTAGCTGTATGATAGACTGGTACCTGAGGGGGAAAGGGGACAGGGTGAGTTGGGGGTAACTCGCTAACATATGTGATCACCTGGGACAATGTGGTATTCCATCATGCACATGCAGTCACAGCTTGGTTTGATGCCCATCCCAGGATGATGTCCCTTTTCCTTGCCCCTTACTCCCCTTGCTCAACCCCAATAGAGGAGTTTTTTTCAGCCTGGAGGTGGAAAGTATTCGATCACCATCCACATGACCAAATGTCCCTCCTGGATGCAATGGCTGCTGCATGCCAGGACATCACAGCTGACAACTGCCAGGGCTGGATAAGGCATTCACAAAGATACTTCCCAAGATGCCTGGCCAGTGAAGACATCAGGTGTGATGTCGATGAAAATATGTGGCCCTGCTGACGATCGAGCAGATTAGCTTTTTTTTCTTCCTCTTTTACAGTGATTTCTTCTGCTCCTTTTTCTTTTTGTGTGTTTGACAATACAGTAATGAATGACAGCTAAATGCTGATTTTTTTTTTCCTCTTTACTCTACTGTAAGTTATTTTCATTTGCAATACAGTAAAGTGTTTACCGAAAATCCTGTCATTTACTGTCTTCTTTCATAAACATTCTGCAAAGCTGCTCGGACATAGGTCGTTCACTTTTTGTACTGAGTGTTGTACAAAAAAAGGAACAAAATTCATGCCCAACAAATGAAAAATGAAGAACATCATCACAAACATTACTTTACATATATGATCAATACAATAATCTGTTGATTGTAAAATAAAAAGGAAAAAAATAGATTTGACACATGCAATTTGATTCAGTTTGTGTTATTCCATCAGTTGTCAGTGTTTTTTAGGACACTGTGCTGTGATTGACTAAATGTTTCTGTTGGAAGACAATGTGTGTCAGTGCTTTGGTAGATTTGGTGAAGGACCATGCCCACTATAATGGTCTTTTGCTCCTGAGTGAATATAGCTGTCCTTCCACCTGCACGTGGCAGCCTTGCAATTCTATAAAAAGAATGCATTTTGTCTATTGGAACAGCTGCATGTAGTATAGTAAATTTATAATTACAAAAATACAGTAGCATACTGTACCTGTTCTCTTCTCTGAATGTCCTTACTATGGTGGACACAGAAAATCGTCTCAAATTGGGCTGCACTCTAAGTCCTGCTTCCCTCATTGTCAGTCCATGAACAACAACATGGTCTATGATTGTTGCTCGAATTTCATCATATATTTCCACTCTTTGTCTTCCTCTTCCTCTTTCTCCTCGTCCCCCACCTCGCATACGCACTCGTCCTCGTCCTCTCACATAAATTCTTCTATCCATTCTCACACTTTCTCATTCCCACCTTCAACAACCTGTTTGCTCTCTGAACTGGCTTATATTGGTTGTCACATCATTTGAAACGTGAAATCTTTTTTGACTGACTGTGTTCAATCAATGACATTTCTGCTCTCTTTATATGTAATTGTTGCCACTTGTGTTTACCAGTATGGATGACATGTGCATTAGAGTGCAGAATGTGTTTTAAGAATGAGAATGTGTTTAGAGTTTTGCTAAACCATGTGAAATGGTTTAAGGTATTGACAACAGACTGAACAGTTAGCTTACAGTTTTTTCTGATGGCTTAAACACTTACATTGATTCTTATAGCACAATTTCTAAAACTATTACAGTTTTTTACAATCGCTAACAAGCGCTTACCCATACTTCAGATATTTTTTCTAAACTCTTAACACAGATTCACACCTACAAAACACAATTGGCCAAATGGATAATTTTCTTCTCAAAAACACATTTTGTTAAATATATACTAACTCTTCATTTCAAAATAGAACATATCTTTCTCTGCACACACCAACTTACCAAAACACTGGAAATATGACTCAAAATGAAATGATTCTGTCAAAGAATAACTCTTGTTTTAACTTCACAAGGTACATGCAGTGAATCAAAGTACACCAGGTTTCAAAATACTGGCTATTGCTGACATTACAAAAACTGCATAGACTTTTATGCTTCAGTTTTACAGGTATTTGTATGCAAAACATGCAATCCACTGTTTTTACACTACATTTTTTGGTTGGGAACTCTATGTCCACATGTATTGTTCACATTCAAAAGCATTCCAGTAAAAAGCAAATCATTTTTTTTCTTTTACTGTTTACTACAGGAGGCACAGTAGAAATACAGTTTACAGTATGATAGAACATAAAAGGTTTTACAGTGTTGCTTACAGTACAGCAACAAAATATCCATGGAACACACAAGAGTATTCTGAACAAAAAATACAACAGCAAAAAGCCCAGATTGAGGGGGGGTGTAACTAAAAAAAAGCACAAAATGACTGTATGTAGTCTCTGTGATCTTCAGGGTTAGGCCACATGTTTTCATCAACATCGCATCAGATATTATCTAAGGCGATGCACGTGCAATAAAAGCGCTTGGTATGTCGGATCCACCCTTGGCAATCATGAACTGTGATGTCCCTGCAGCCAGCACCCATGGCTTCAAGGAGGGACGTCATGTGGCTAATGGTCATCAACCTTCCACCTCCATACAGAAAAGAACTCCTCTATGGGGTTGAGGAAAGATGAATAGGGTGGAAGGGAGAGATGTACCAGTCTTGGGTGGTGAAGAAAACTTTGAAGGGGCATTGAAATTGACATGCCTGGGGCAATTCCAGCCATATACTGACCTCTGATATGACCTCTCCTGCTTCTGCTGCCCTGCTGATCAGAGTTTCCTCCTTTGTCCTTTTGTCCTTTTGTTCTGACAAAGTCTGGAGCAATCTCTGCCCCTCCACTGAGTTCATCCTCTTGTGTAAAGTTGACCTTGACTAACCAATATGCAACCACACCTGGGGACAGGGTATATCTGTGCTCTGGCCCTACATTCAGGGTCAGTCTCCAGTCTCTGACCCACTCTGTGTCGGTAGGCTCACCATGACCTGGAACTCCAATAAACTTGCAACACTTCACGAAACTTGGAACTAGACTTGGATTGTTTTTTTTCTTCAAC
This sequence comes from Planiliza haematocheilus, assembly GCA_005024645.1. NCBI lineage: Eukaryota > Metazoa > Chordata > Actinopteri > Mugiliformes > Mugilidae > Planiliza > Planiliza haematocheilus. The sequence goes on from SRSE01000487.1 coordinate 1,127,915, forward strand.
ACTGGACTTCAAACCATGTTGTTAGCGATTGAAATCATTTGATCAGCTGAGATATGTTGTTTTTGAACTGATATCATTGCAGAAGAAGAGGTTTTTATACTGTATCTAAGATTTTGAATATTGCTTTTGCTATTGTGGTATGTTGTGTGTTAACATTCGTAAATAATACAAAAACAATCCATAATTTTGTTGGGAGGTACAGCTGGTCTGTTAAGAACATGTAAGCATTGTTGAAATGTGTTCACTGACTGCATATTGTGTGAAAATGACATGAAATGTGTGAATGGTATGGCCACAAAAGACCGATGCTGTGCTAATTGTGTTTAGAGTTTTGAAAATGTGACCACTGATTGGACAAACGCTTGTTAGCGACTGACAAAAACTGTAATATTCATCACATCGCCGTGCAATGCCTGAGGGGGCGCGAGTGCTTGCTCTTGTTGTATTCGGCAACAGTTTCTTCTTCCTAAGGGGGGCATAATAGAAAATAATTGAGAACCACTGGCTTAGAGGAAGAGGACGAGGCGGTGCAGAAGGAGAACGAGGAGAGGAAGGGGAAGGAGTACGAGTAAGAAATAGAATCACTGATGTCATCAGAGCTACAATAGTGGACCATGTCATAAACCATGGCATGAGCCTAAGGGAAGCTGGCCAACGGGTTCAACCCAACCTGAGCCGCTACACTGTAGCAGGCATTATAAGAACATTTCGAAATGAGAATCGGTTAGTACAGTATCTTCTTCATACTAAGTTTTACATTATGTATACTGTAATACAGTAGTGTCATTCTTTTGAGAAACAATACTGTACATTTACTGTAAAAATGCTGATATTGTTACTTTATAGAATTGTTAGACGACCTGTAGCTGGGGGCAGAAGAAGACTATTCACGGCTGAACAAGAGACCTACATAGCGAATATGGTGTTGGCAAACAACTCAATAAGGCTACGAGAAATACAGCAGCACATACTAGAGGATGACACAACATTCGAGGACATAAATAATGTGAGCATCTCTGCATTATCTCGCTTACTGGCACGCAACCAAATAAAGATGAAGCAAATCTATAGGGTCCCATTTCAAAGAAACAGTGAACGTGTAAAACAACTGCGGTATGAATTTGTGCAGGTAAGCTTATCATTGGTACTGAATCTGGAAGTGCATACTGTGTGCTGTGCATGGGCCTGCTGTGCTGCATTTGTTTTGTCTTTTCCAGAGAGTGATGGAGCTAGAGGCAGATGCCATGGGTCATGAGCTGACTTTTGTGGATGAGGCAGGCTTTAACCTCAGCAAAACAAGAAGACGGGGAAGGAACATTATTGGACAACGTGCCATAATCAATGTCCCAGGACAGCGTGGTGGAAACATTACCATGTGTGCAGCCATCAGCCAAAACGGTGTTGTTCACCATCATGCAAATCTGGGCCCATACAACACTGCACACATTCTTACTTCCTGGACACCCTGCATGAAATATTCACTCTCATTCAGAGACCAGAGCAGACCAGGTATGTCGTCATATGGGACAATGTTAGTTTCCATCACGCTGTTCTGGTCCGCAACTGGTTTATCGATCACCCGCTCTTCATTGCGGTCTACCTCCCCCCTTACTCTCCATTCCTGAATCCAATTGAAGAGTTCTTCTCTTCTTGGCGCTGGAAGGTCTATGACCGTCGCCCCCATCAGCGCATAGCCCTTCTAGAGGCAATGGAGGAGGCATGCGGAGACATTGACCAGGTATCATGTCAGGCCTGGATACGACACTCGAGGAGATATTATCCCCGCTGCCTAGCAATGGAAGACATTGCATGTGATGTTGATGAAATTTTGTGGCCAGACCCCGTAAGAAGACAAGACTGATTATTTTTTTCCTCAGTGATGTTCTCCATTATATGTTTTTTTTGTGCCTTGACTTGAAAAACACACTTTATGTTTACGTATTTTGATGTGTGTAAATAAATATCCATACACTTTGACCCCTGTGTGTTACTGTATAAGGTACTGAAAACCGATATGCCCTGCACACAGATAAGCAAAAGCCAAATGAGTTTTTCATTGTTACTGCCAGTGTGCAGTGGCTGCTTTGTGTGCTTACTGATATTATGGCTTGTGTGCACCATCGGATACAAAAATACTATTTTTGAAAGAGTGTGAACAGTTTAGCAAAAAGTGTTTATGCAATTAGTGCAAAAACGTGCTTTTGCAAGTAATCTAATGTGTTTTGCTATTTGGGTGAAAGGTTTTGTGATTTGTGTGTAGAGTTTTGCAAAAAAAGCCAAAAGTTTAAAAAATTGCATCTAAGCTATCAGAAAAAACTGTAATGAGTTCAAGCAACTGAGAACTTTCTTCAGCCAATGGATTTTTGTGTTTTAGCAACTGAGAAAAACTGTAAGGGTTAGTTTAACTGTTTGTAGGCCTTGTATTCCACGTGTATTTTCATGTAGGCTTACTGTATAAAAGTGCTAAATGCACAAGATTTCTGTTTGTTTTTGTACTGTACAATGCTAATGCACAGGTTTTTTTGCAACATGCATTTAGCCTACAGTGAACAATAAACATTTATTTCTACAGCTTCATGTCCTGAGCATTGTGTTTTCTATTTTTCTATGTAGTGTTTAGTGACTGCTCAGTAGTGTTTTTAATTTAGATTGACTCGGGGCACGATTTGACAACGTAGTTCAGTTTTGAGCACAGATTACAGTTTTTCTCAATTGCTAAAACACAATTTCTGAAACCTTGCTCCATTTTCTCAAAACGTTAAACACAAAACCTCAGCTTCAAGCACGATTTACAAAACCTCTGACTCCTCTTGCAAAATCAAACTTTCACCTCAACACAGTTTTAACTATGCCCAAAATGAAACTTTGGCCTCAAAACAGTTTTACCTGTGCTCAAAATCAAACACTGCTCTCAAATAATAAACAAATTGCTCAAAATGATATACGCTATCAAGCAGTCAGTAAACAATACACCAAAAAATAGAAAACACATAGTTCTCAGGGAGAAGTACATTTTTAATTTCAAAACAAATGTTTTTGTCATTATATAAAAAGCCCAAAATTGATCAGAAATTACTGTTTTGCTCTTTGCATTTTTTTTTTTTTTTTTTGTTCTTCCTCCTTTTTGTACCCTTATTTCAACGGTCAGTTGTAGAAATGCTCACACTGTCGATTCCCTGGAAGTGTGTGTTGTCTTGTATCACTCGTTCCTGGATTTCTCTGAGTCGTATTGTGTTATTTTGAAGGACCATGCCCACTATAATGGTCTCTTGCTCCTGAGTGAATATAGCTGTCCTTCCACCTGCACATGGCAGCCTTGCAATTCTATAAAAAGTAGATAGGCAGTTACAAAAAAAAAATCATGCAGTGCAATACAGTGATGCATTTTGTCTATTGGAACAGCTGCATATACTGTAGTATAGTAAATTTATAATTACAAAAATACAGTAGCATACTGTACCTGTTCTCTACTCTGAATGTCCATGGTGGACACAGAAAATCGTCTCAAATTGGGCTGCACTTTAAGTCCTGCTTTCCTCATTGTCAGTCCATGGACAACAACATTGTAGGGAAGTCTACACTACTAAATTGTCTCGTTAGGGCACCACCTCCTTTTTCCGTAGGAAGAACACGGTTTAATCCAATTAATCAGTCTCAATTAAATAATTTGCGTATCTGAAGGATGAATTCTTTACTACAATTTGTACCAGTCACTCTCTGCCGTAAACAACATCACAAACAACTTCTTAAGTGTGAACAAATATTTATTTAACAAGGTGACGACTACTAATAAATGAGAAACTAACAGGATATATGCGAGGGCAATCAACAAAATGAATATGATAATATATAATTGAATTTTGGAGCGATGGTGAGAGATGGAGATATTCTAAAAGGAATGGATTTATATGTAGCTTAATCTAATCAATCTTATCTAACGCTGTTAGTCGGGACCTTCAAATTAGCGACACCAACTCTTAGTCTTGTACGGTAGGAGCGATTTAGCCTACTTTTGAAGATTCTTCTTGGCACGATGATGGAAGCGCCGGTATGGCGAAGTGGTGACGAAGCGGCACAGCCGGGGCGGGCCCCTCCAGGACAGGTAGACCGGACTCGTTGCTTTCTCCGCAACTCCGACACCCAGCGGTTTGAGAGCGTTGTAGGTGTTCAGTCCCAGGCAATAGATGATGCTTTGCAAGGTCTTTGTTTGGTAGAAGAAAGGCCGGCTCACCACGTCTTCTTGTTGTCGTTGCTATGACAACCGTCTCTCGGAGTCTTGGTCCTTCGAAGAGATTGGGTCTTCCTTCGATGTCCCAGGTGACTACACTGACTAATTTATAAACTATGTTAGTTGTACTTCGGTTTGTAAATGACGAAAATAGTAGAACTAGAAAAGTATTAAAGACACTATAAAAATTAGTACGTCGGGAAAAAACCTCCGGCGAGAAACAAACAGAGCTTGAGATTGCCGCGGAACAATTTCAAGTTGTTTTAAAACAAAGTTATTAGAAAGAAATATAACTACGCTCGTAGCGGAGAAAAGTGAGCTCGAGCAAAAATAGAGCTGAGAAAGAAAAACTACCGAACGGAGTAACGACTCGTCTGGCAGAAGAAAAAGAACTAGTACTGAACTAACGAACTCAACTCACGAACTCAACTAAACTAAAAACTCAACTGCTAAAACTCAACTGAACTGAACTGAACGTCACACTGGTTTTGTGCGTTAATTATTCAGCGCCTATCTCTTTGTCTTGGGACATCTTATTGCCTGATCTGCTTAACCTATTTTACATTATTAAATGTAACCATTCCATCACTCATCATGGCTCGTTAGCAATGTTTCGTATGCAACAACACTCAATCATTACAACATAACAAGATGACGTGCTTGAATGGCATAATCAAAATAATTCAAAAGCATCGATACATGAATAAACTCGAGCACTCTTTATAGTGACATTTTGCTAATACTAAAAGGTTGTGGTTTCTAAAATAACAATTCCAATAGTGGTGATTTCACAATAGCTACTATTAGTATAAGAACATCTAAAGTTATACATGCTTTAATTTCAACAATGATTAAGAGAAGGGGGAAAATACTTTTAAAGATAGCCACTTGATGGCAATGTTGATATTTCTTGTCTGTGACTAATTATATGAATTCAGCTAACTTTATCGTACAAAGATCGAAATAGTCTCACTGTGATCGTTAGCACTTCCTGAGCAACAATATATAACTTACCAGGTTATTGCAATTTCGAAAGTCATATTATTAAACCTATGCTCTTTTTAGAGAGGAGAAAACAGATGAGAGCCTGGTACTGGGAGGAAAATATTTACGACCCCTTATCAGTTCCACTTCCTTGGTCACTCACAGAGGGGAAAACAAAACTTGTTGAATACTCTTACATAGGTGTGTCTCTGAAAAGAAGAATTAATCAATACCGACTTAAAACATGAACAGTATCATGTTATGGCTCATTAATTGTGTCCATTTGAGTCCAAAAGGTGAATCTTTCATTAAGATTCCCTTTTATTCCTTGGCTCCTGCTTGATGTTATCTGAAGTGGGAATTCAATTCAATTCAGCTTTATTTATATAGCGTCAAAAACAATACAAATCGTCTCAAGACGCTTTACAAGACCCGGCCTGAAACCCCCAGAGCAAGCCCGCAGGCGACGGTGGCAAGGAAAAACTCCCTTTTAACAGGAAGAAACCTTGAGCAGAACCCAGCTCATATGGAGGGACCCATCTGCCTAAGGCCAGCCAGGTACAGACAGAGAAAGAGAACAGCAAGATAAACATACATCTGTCATAGATACACACATCTGACTAAAGCATACAGGTGGGATGCTATGGTACAAACTAATGATGTTAATGATGGTTAGAAAATGTAAGGGGAATCATCAGCAGGTTGGAGAATCGTTCATTCTGGTAGGAGTGGATAACAGCAGGATTCCATGGAGACTGGGCAGAATGATGAGACCACGACAACAGATGTAGTATGGAGCTCCACAGGAAACACTCAACTCCAGGCCAGAGATACTCGGAAGAAGGGAGAGCAGCAGTAAACATTCTACATAGTAATAGCACAGAATTGCATGACTAGTAGCAGATAGGAATTTAGAGGGAGGAGCTCTGTGCCAGAGAAAAGAAAGTGGAGGACACGAGAGAGGAGAGAGAAGAAAGAAGGAGAACATGTGTTTGGTGCATTGTCCCCCAGCAGCCTAGGCCTATAGCAGCATAACTAAGGGATGGTTTAGTCCAGCCCTAACTATAAGCTTGATCAAAAAGGAAAGTCTTAAGCCTGACTTTAAAAATAGAGAGAGTGTCTGCTTCCCGAACCCAAACTGGGAGCTGGTTCCACAGGAGAGGAGCCTGATAGCTGAAAGCTCTACCTCCCATTCTACTTTTTAAAATTCTAGGAACCACAAGTAGGCCTGCACTTTCAGACCGAAGTGATCTGTTGGGATAATATGGTACAATGAGGTCTTTAAGATATGATGGAGCTAGGCCTTTAAGGGCCTTGTATGTAAGGAGGAGGATTTTAAATTCTATTCTAGACCTTAAGGGGAGCCAGTGAAGAGAAGCTAAAACTGGAGTAATATGATCTCTCTTGCTAATTCCTGTCAATGCTCTTGCTGCAGCATTTTGAATCAGTTGGAGGCTTTTTAAAGAGTTATTTGGGCAGCCAGACAGTAATGAATTACAATAATCCAGTCTGGAAGACACAAATGCATGAACTAGTTTCTCAGCATCACTCTGAGACAGGATGTTCCTAATTTTGATGATATTACGTAGATGAAAGAAGGCAGTCCTGGTTACTTGCTTAATGTGACATTTAAAGGACATATCCTCATCAAATATAACACCAAGGTTTTTCACAGTAGTACTGGAGGCCAAGGTAATGCCATCCAAAGAAACCATGTGATTAGATAATGAATCTCTGAGATGCTTAGGACCAAATACAATAACTTCTGTTTTGTCTGAGTTCAAGAGTAAGAAATTACAGGTCATCCAAGCCTTTATGTCTTTAAGGCATGCTTGGAGTTTAACCAGCTGATTAGTTTCATCTGGTTTCATAGATAAATATAGCTGGGTGTCATCTGCGTAACAATGGAAGTTTATGCCATGTTTTCTAATAATCTTCCCTAATGGCAACATGTATAATGTGAAGAGTATTGGTCCCAGCACAGAACCCTGAGGAACTCCATAGCTTACTTTAGTATACTGTAAGTAGAGGAATCATGGTTGATATGAACAAACTGGAATCTGTCAGACAGATAGGATTCAAACCAATCTAATGCAGTTCCTTTAATCTGGATCTCACTTTCAAGTCTCTGTAGTAAAATATTATGATCAATAGTGTCAAATGCAGCACTGAGATCTAGCAAAGAGGAAGAGGAAGATTAGGGAGAGAAAGAGAGTGTGAAATTCCAGAGACGTGTAAATCTGTCCTTTTGGATTAGATGACCTCCAGAGCCTCAGGAAGTCCCGATAGCTAGGTCCTGTCCAGTGTTCCGACCTGGCACCTTTATGGCTGAGGTGAAAAGGTTGATCCGTTAAGAGGTTTTTGCTGAAAAACAACTTCGTAAATTCACATTCCAAAGAGGGTGTGAATAAAGAGGGGTTCAGGTCCCTACAACATGGTCTATGATTGTTGCTCGAATTTCATCAGATTTCCACTCTTTGTCTTCCTCTTCCCCTTCCTCTTCCTCTTTCTCCTCGTCCCCCACCTCGCATACACACTCGTCCTCGTCCTCTCACATAAATTCTTCTATCCATTCTCACACTTTCTCATTCCCACCTTCAACAACCTCTCTCTCTGCTCTCTGAACTGGCTTATATTGGTTGTCACATCATTTGAAACAAGTGAAATCTATTTTGACTGACTGTGTTCAATCAATGACATTTCTGCTCTCTTTATATGTAATTGTTGCCACTTGTGTTTACCAGTATGGATGACATGTGCATTAGAGTGCAGAATGTGTTTTAAGAATGAGAATGTGTTTAGAGTTTTGCTAAACCATGTGAAATGGTTTAAGGTATTGACAACAGACTGAACAGTGAGCTTAATGAGTTCAAGCAACTGAGAACTTTCTTCAGCCAATGGATTTTTATGTTTTAGCAACTGAGAAAAACTGTAAACTGTTTTGAGGTGAAAGTTTGGTTTTGCAAGGTTTTGCGAGGTTTTGCGAAAGTAGCTTGAAAATTGGGTTTTGTGTTCACAGTTTAGAGAAAAGGAGAGCTGCTTTCAAGAAATGTGTCTTAGCAATCGAGAAAAATTAAACTGTTTTGAGGTGAAAGTTTGGTTTTGCAAGAAGAGTCTGAGGTTTTGTGAAGTAGCTTGAAAACTGGGTTTTGCGTTCAAAGTTTAGAGAAAAGGAGAGCTGCTTTCAAGAAATGTGTCTTAGCAATCGAGAAAAACTGTAAACATTTATTTCTACAGCTTCATGTCCTGAGCATTGTGTTTTCTATTTTTCTATGTAGTGTTTAGTGACTGCTCAGTAGTGTTTTTAATTTAGATGGACTCGGGGCACGATTTGACAACATAGTTCAGTTTTGAGCACAGATTAAACTGTTATGAGGTGAAAGTTTGGTTTTGCAAGAAGAGGTTTTGTGAAGTAGCTTGAAAATTGGGTTTTGAGTTCACAGTTTAGAGAAAAGGCGAGCTACTTTCAAGAAATTTTTCTTAGCAATCGAGAAAAACTGTAAGAACATGTAAGCATTGTGGAAATGTGTTCACTGACTGCATATTGTGTGAAAACGACATGAAATGTGTGAATGGTATGGCCACAAAAGACCGATGCTGTGCTAATTGTATTTAGAGTTTTGAAAATGTGACCACTGATTGGACAAACGCTTGTTAGCGACTGAAAAAAACTGTAAAACTGATCCCTCTGACAACATTCTGGTGTCACATAAGTGTTTTCCTTACATCTACTGCTTGTACAAGACATTTTAATGCATTGCTTTAATTTATGTACATGTAAAAACAAATACTTTACGGTGTTACACAAATTTAGTAGTCAGTATCATAATGTAATTAATCAAAATAACTCCTTAAGATTCTTACAGTTTTTTTCACTCGCTAACAAGCGTTTGTCCAATCAGTGGTCACATTTTCAAAACTCTAAATACAATTAGCACAGCATCGGTCTTTTGTGGCCATACCATTCACACAATTTATGTCGTTTTCACACAATATGCTGTCAGTGAACACATTTCCACAATGCTTACATGTTCTTAACAGACCAGCTGTACCTCCCAACAAAATTATGGATTGTTTTTGTATTATTTACGAATGTTAGCACACAACTTCCCACAATAGCAAAAACAATATTCCAAACCTTAGATACAGTATAAAAACCTCTTCTTCTGCAATGATATCAGTTCAAAAACAACATATCTCAGCTGATATATAGTTTTTTTCAATTGCTAATCACTTGGTTTGAAGTCCACTGTTGAAGAATAAAAACAATCCAAGTCTAGTTCCAAGTTTGCTGAAGTGGTGCAAGTTTATTGGAGTTCCAGGTCATGGTGAGCCTACCGACACAAAGTGGGTCTGAGACCAGAGACTGACCCTGAATGTAGGGCCAGAGCACAGATATACCCTGTCCCCAGGTGTGGTTGCATATTGGTCAGTCGAGGGCAACTTTACAGTTTTTGTCAGTCGCTAACAAGCGTTTGTCCAATCAGTGGTCACATTTTCAAAACTCTAAACACAATTAGCACAGCATCGGTCTTTTGTGGCCATACCATTCACACATTTCATGTCGTTTTCACACAATATGCAGTCAGTGAACACATTTCCACAATGCTTACATGTTCTTAACAGACCAGCTGTACCTCCCAACAAAATTATGGATAGTTTTTGTATTATTTACAAATGTTAACACACAACATACCACAATAGCAAAAGCAATAGTCCAAACCTTAGATACAGTATAAAAACCTCTTCTTCTGCAATAATATCAGTTCAAAAACAACATATCTTAGCTGATATAGTTTTTTTCAATCGCTAACTGTCAGGATCCATGTTTCTGTGTGTTTGGTTTGGTCTCTCCCTGAGGTTGGGCTGGAGCTGGGCAGAGCTGCAGTCATCAGCAAGCACACCTGCGAGCGCACCTGCAAGCAATAGAGCCTCATCAGCCACCTACTCCTCTGGTCTTTATTATCCTGGTTCATTCCTCCACTCGTTGCCAGATCGTCTGCTTACCTCAGTGGTACAGAGTATTGGTATATATATTCGAGTTTGTTCTTCAGCACCGTGTGCTTATTCCCCTGTTCTTTGTTCTCCAGCTCCCGGACCCATCTCCACGCCGTTCCTACTCGTCTTTGCCGTTGGATCCTCACCAGCCCCGTCAGCCTGCCAGCCTACCTCTCAGCTCACTTTGGATTCACCTCGACCCGCTCCAACCCATCCTCCTTGTGTCTTTACAATAAATCGGTTACTCACAACTATTCAACCTAGAGTTCGTGTCGGAGACTTGTGTCCTAATTATTTCAGCCGCCTTGACACTAACAACATGGTTTGAAGTCCAGTGTTGAAGAAAAAAACCAATCCAAGTCTAGTTTCAAGTTTGGTGAAGTGTTATTCACTGAAGTTTATTGGAGTTCCAGGTCATGGTGAGCCTACCGACACAGAGTGGGTCAGAGACTGGAGACTGACCCTGAATGTAGGGCCAGAGCACAGATATACCCTGTCCCCAGGTGTGGTTGCATATTGGTTAGTCAAGGTCAACTTTACACAAGAGGATGAACTCAGTGGAGGGGTAGAGATTGCTCCAGACGTGGTCAGAACAAAAGGACAAAGGAGGAAACTCTGATCAGCAGGGCAGCAGAAGCAGGAGAGGTCATATCAGAGGTCAGTATATGGCTGGAATTGCCCCAGGCATGTCAATTTCAATGCCCCTTCAAAGTTTTCTTCACCACCCAAGACTGGTACATCTCTCCCTTCCACCCTATTCATCTTTCCTCAACCCCATAGAGGAGTTCTTTTCTGTATGGAGGTGGAAGGTTGATGACCATTAGCCACATGACCAGATGTCCCTCCTTGAAGCCATGGGTGCTGGCTGCAGGGACATCACAGTTCATGATTGCCAAGGGTGGATCCGACATACCAAGCGCTTTTATTGCACGTGCATCGCCTTAGATAATATCTGATGCGATGTTGATGAAAACATGTGGCCTAACCCTGAAGATCACAGAGACTACATACAGTCATTTTGTGCTTTTTTTTTAGTTACACCCCCCCTCAATCTGGGCTTTTTGCTGTTGTATTTTTTGTTCAGAATACTCTTGTGTGTTTCATGGATATTTTGTTGCTGTACTGTAAGCAACACTGTAAAACCTTTTATGTTCTATCATACTGTAAACTGTATTTCTACTGTGCCTCCTGTAGTAAACAGTAAAGGAAAAAAAATGATTTGCTTTTTACTGGAATGCTTTTGAATGTGAACAATACATGTGGACATAGAGTTCCCAACCAAAAAATTTAGTGTAAAAACAGTGGATTGCATGTTTTGCATACAAATACCTGTAAAACTGAAGCATAAAAGTCTATGCAGTTTTTGTAATGTCAGCAATAGCCAGTATTTTGAAACCTGGTGTACTTTGATTCACTGCATGTACCTTGTGAAGTGAAAACAAGAGTTATTCTTTGACAGAATCATTTCATTTTGAGTCATATTTCCAGTGTTTTGGTAAGTTGGTGTGTGCAGAGAAAGATATGTTCTATTTTGAAATGAAGAGTTAGTATATATTTAACAAAATGTGTTTTTGAGAAGACAATTATCCATTTGGCCAATTGTGTTTTGTAGGTGAGAGTCTGTGTTAAGAGTTCAGAAAAAATATCTGAAGTATGGGTAAGCGCTTGTTAGCGATTGTAAAAAACTGTAATAAGAGTCTGCAGGTTTGTAAAAACTGACCCGTTTTATGGTTGTTTACACATACAATAGTTTTAGCAAAAGTTCCTAAACCTCAAACTCACCAGTTATCTAGAACTGGAGAAGCTACTCAGATGAGTTATCGTATTCTCAAAAAATAAATAAAACTCCACAAAAGTCCACAGTTACCTTTTTAAATGCTGTTTTTGCACTGAAGCGCAATATATCTGTAACTGCCAAGCCAGTAGAAAAAAAAAGACGCTCAGCTAGCAGAAGCTATGGCAGTAGCCCTAATGTTTAACTAGCCAGAAAAAAAAAATAATAATTGGAAAAAGAAAACAACCCCTTCGGCAAAACGTCTGCTGTGTTACGTTCGCCTATATCACATGTGTCAAAGTCAAGGCCCGCGGGCTGGATCCGGCCCTTGAATAAATTATCTATGGCCCCCAGGATGATATTTGATTAGTATTAGAACCGGCCCGCAGGCTGCTGCCACCTGCTGGTGTTTTGCACGCACCAATATTCCATTCCCCACAATGCAAAACAACGGTAGCCCGTGAACCATTGCCGCGAAATCACTGCAGCGCCGCAAGCGGGCCTCGGCTTCATTATTCATCAGCATTCAGAGCAGACGTCAACTTTCCGCAACCCCCCCGCCACTCCCCAAAAATGTCTAAACGGAAGGTAGACGTGAGAACAGGGGGTTTCAAGACAGGTGGGAGGCAGAGTACATGTTCACGGAGGTAAAAGGCAAACCTGTGTGTCTTCTGTGTGGAGAAAGTGTGGCTGTAATGAAAGAATATAATCTAAGAAGGCACTATGAAACATCTAAGAAACACAAAGACAAGAATATGGACACAACAAAGGCTACAGAAGGTGGAAGAATTAAAATGAGGTCTTAAGTCCCAGCAGGCTCTATTCACAAAAGTCAAATCACAAAGCAAGGCTGCTGTCAAGGCTAGTTTTATTGTGGCAGAAGAAGTCGCAAAATCAGCCCGGCCATTTACAGAGGGAGAGTTTATCAAAAACTGTATGCTTAAAGTTTGCGACGCAGTGTGCCCAGACAAAAGGCAGCTATTTTCAAACGTGAGCCTGAGCAGAAACACCATTGCTGAACGTGTAGATCAGCTTTCCACCAATCTAAAAGAACAGCTTGTGGAAGCTCCACTCCACAGCTTTCATTCGTGGAGTGGACTCCAGCCTGAGCATAACAGAAGAGTTTTTGGCATTACGTCCTATGCATGGCACAACTACAGGACAAGATCTGTATGAAGAGGTATCCAGATGTGTAAATGAGATGGGGCTGCCTTGGGAAAATCTTGTGAGCTTGACAACAGACAGAGCACCTGCAATGTGTGGGCACAGGAGTGGATTGGTGGCAAGGATGCGGGAGAGGATGCGGGACAGACGTGCGATGGCTAAGCCAGGGAAAGGTGCTGCAAAGATGTTTCGAGCTGCGTGATTAGATCTGTCTGTTCATGGAAAGAAAAGGGAAAGAAACAACAGAGCTCCATGATGAAATATTTATGTGTGAAATGGCGTTTCTGTGCGACATCACAAGCCATCTGAATGTGATCAAACTGCAGCTGCAGGGACGGAGGCGTGTCATCTCTGATATGTACAGTACAGTGAAGGCGTTTAAAACCAAGCTGCGTCTGTGGGAGACGCGGAGAGAAAACTTGAGACACTTTCCCAGCTGCCAGACCATGACAGAGAAGTGCTCTACTGCTGTGTTCCCAAGTGCACAGTTTGCTGATAAACTCAACATACTTGCTGCCGACTTCCGACGCTGATTTGCTGACTTTGAAGCCCAAAAACCAGGTTTGAACTGCTCGCCAATCCTTTTGGAGTTGACGTGGAAAGCACACCACCAAACCTACAAATGGAGTTGATTGAGCTACAGTGACACACTGAGGAAAAAATATGAGAGAGTGGGTGCTGCTGAGTTTGCGCGTTTCATCCCTGACACAATGCCTCGGCTACGCATCCAAGCTGCTCAGACGCTCTCTATGTTTGGCAGCACATACCTGTGTGAACAACTGTTCTCTTTGATGAAGCTAAACAAAACATCACACAGGAGCCGTCTTACTGATATACACCTTCACTCAATCCTAAGGATTTCCTCAGGTCAGAGCCTGACCCCGAACATTGATGAACTTGTACAAAAGATGAGATGCCCCTAAGTATCAGGCTCAGCGGCAGATAAGTGAGCATCATAGAACATTAACGTATTTTTAGTTTTTAATTCAGTTAAAATTTTACATTTGTTTCTACAAGACGTGATTTTTCTTTGAAGGAAGAATTGTTTTGTCTGTGTGCCATAGATTTTTGTATTTTATCTTATTGTATTTAATTTGTTGGAAAGTTGGAAATTTCAACATGGAGTTCTATGGGAATCGACTATTTTTTTGTCTCAAGTAGACTGTAGGCACTTCTGCATTGGCTTCATTGTTCAAAGCAAGAGGCTTGCTTGTGTCTCCCTCCCCTTAAGTCCCTCACCCCAGACACTAAAACAGCAACAGTAACAGTTGAAACTGAAAATCGGTGACATAAAAAACATACAGACATCAAAGAAACCAACTCTCTCTCTCTCTCTCTCTGTGTGTGTGTGTGTGTGTGTGTGTGTGTGTGTGTGTGTGTGTGTGTGTGTGTGTGTGTGTGTGTGTGTGTGTGTGTGTGTGTGTGTGTGTGTGTGTGACTGTTCAGTTGTCAGTTGGGTAGTCAGATGGTGCTGCTGATGAAGTTTGTCTGCTGATGAAGTTGGTTGTGTAACACAATGATCCTGGTGTGACATCTGGCATTTGGCCTCAGCAACCACAGCAGCAGTTTCTGAAGGGAAAATCAAATCAATGCTCGATCGACTCTGTCAGAGCGCGATGGAAACCTAATTAAAGGCCCTACAGGCACAGCTGGTCATTTTATGCAGCCAAACACCAGGGCTCTAAAATCAAACCAGTAATATGTACTATTGTTTTGCTCTGTGCACTGGGGGAGAGGATTTGTTGGCTGATATCTATCTTAGAGATAAAACAGAAGAAATAAAAAATAATAATAATTTTGTATGAATGGCACAATTTTCAGAATATTATAAAATATTTTTTTCATTAATTTCTTTTCAGCTGGAATTCGAGTTTGATGCTCATATGGAACTTTTGCAATGTTGTTAAATACACTTTATGACATGAAATTAACAAAGCAGGGGTGTCATGCATGCATTACACATATGCCAGAAAAGACATCTCTCTAATTAAACAACTGTGTGGATGCATAGATAGGCTGTGATCCATTCACCATGGTGCACACATTAAAGATATGAACTTTGGTGAACTTAAATGTTGAGGTCTGTTACATCTTTATGCTGGGATTAACAGAAGCAAATCCTATTTGAAAGGCTAACCACAAACACATATCACAGACTGCTCTCTGACAAAAAGAGTAATATTGATGGCACTGGTTGGAGTTGGCACTGCTGCGGTGGTAGAAGGGAGTGGGTTGGGGGCATTGTCCCGTTGGGAGATAATCAATATTCACATCCTGTGAACCCTGTATTTAACACGAGAGAACAATACCAAAGCACAGACAGTCACAGAACAGCCACACAGAGAGACAGAGAAAGAGGAGAGAAGAGGGATGTGGACTGGAGTTTGGGATCAGCACAAAAAGACCTCCATACACTTCAATGGGGTAGCCACAGAACGAGTCAGTTCCCAGGATGCTTATATAAACATAATGAAGTGCATTAAGAGGCCAAGGGAGAACCCATACCAGTGACATGTAAGTGCTGCCAAAATGGTTTTGTTCACTGAATGAAGGACACAAATGGAATGAATCATTTAACCAAATAATTTCAATTTACCTAATGACTAACTTATGTAATTTTAAAGAGAGAGCAATGTTTAATTTCTTATCATCTAACAAAAACAACAAAACTGTATACACACTGGTTTAGACATTTAGTGTCCACATATAGACAGGAACATGTAAAAATATTTTATTTGCATGCAACTTCTGTATGTTTTAAATTGTCTTAATAACTTATATTGCCAGTAGCAGATACTAAGCTTGATATACAAAGAACCAGCCTTGTTGTTCACTGGATAAGAAGAGTTTAGTGTGCAACATGTTGTTTATGTTGGTTGATATGCACTTGATTTAAGTGGTTGATCTCATTGTTGGTGGACTGGGGCCATTATGTTTTACAAAGCAGAAACAAAAATGTAAACCTACAGCATGGTATTACATACACTGAACAGAAATGAACAACTGTGTGCTGTCAGCAGTTTTCATCTATGTCAGTAACATAGTTGGCTCAACAAGAACCATAAATGTTAAATGTCAACTTTATGTTACTTCATACAAAAACCTTTCACTGAGTACTATGAAACAGTGAAAAATGAATGCACTGTCAAGCCTTTCTCTTGTTTAATGGCTAACAAAGCAATCTGGAACAATCTTTAGCCTTTACTGAGGTATTCTCAAAGGAGTGCGACAGCAGCAGAATCATTCATTCTGTTCAGATTGTTTATACTGTGGGAAACAAACTGCTTCTGCTCTCATAATCCTATGGGCATCATGATAACAATTGTTCAGGTATCATTCTGATCCCATTGTATGTTGTTATTTCACACACTTGCTTTGAGAAACACTGGCAAAGCTTTGTCCCTGAATTACTTTGAAAGATGGAGAAATGCTATAAAATGTTGCAATTTAGCAACAAACACAGAATAACCTGTGATAACCCACAGGAACATTTTAGGTTGACTAAAATCACTGGGAGGAAAAACATTATAAGTGAGCTTATGGTGCTGTAGTTGGGAGCACTTCTGCATTTTACTTAGCACGAAGGATTATTCGTGACATTCCTGACACTATTATGTTAAATATTGTTTATTCCAAGGAAGAGGTGGGTGATAATCTCAAAGGTTACCCTGTTTATTTGACTACTTGTGGTTCTTGCATTTTTGGGGTTATTTTAATGATGTTCAGAGTATGAACAGTAATCACTACCTACAATACAGTGTTATCATATGCAAATATAAAATGTGTTATTTTTACAACTATTACGCAAGTTGTAACAAACTGAATTACTTTAGATTTCAGCCATTTAATCTATAGTCCCCTATTTTATGAGACTAATGATTTGTGACTGCATGCTGTGTCTCCCTAGTTTGACTATGTGGCAGTAAAATGATGAGAAGCTGACCATGGGTGACTGGAACCTGCTGGGCAGCATCCTAGAAGAGGTACACATTCACTCCACCATTGTGGGCAAGATATGGCTTACCATACTCTTTATATTTCGCATGCTGATCCTAGGAGCGGCTGCTGAGGATGTATGGGATGATGAGCAGTCTGAGTTTGTCTGCAACACTGATCAACCAGGCTGCAAGGCGGTCTGCTACGACCATGTGTTTCCCATCTCTCTCATTCGCTTCTGGGTCCTGCAGGTCATCTTTGTATCTGCACCCTCGCTGGTCTACATGGGCCATGCTCTCTACTGCATTCGTACACTGGAAAAGGAACGTCACCGCCGACGGACCCAACTGAAGGAGGAGATGGATGATTCTGAATTGGCATTGGAAGAACATAAACGCATGGAGAGGGAGCTGAGGAGGCTGGATGAGCACAGAAAAGTTAAGAAGGCTCCCCTTAGAGGCTCACTGTTGAGAACCTACATCATCCATATCCTTACCCGCTCTTTGGTGGAGGTCTGCTTCATCCTGGGCCAGTATCTACTCTATGGGGTTCAACTGGAACCACTCTATAAGTGTGAGAGGCTGCCTTGCCCAAACAGTGTAGACTGTTACATCTCTAGGCCCACAGAAAAGACCATCTTTATGGTCTTCATGATTGCTATTGCAGCTGTGTCACTTTTTCTAAACATTTTGGAAATATCCCACTTAGGCATCAGGCAAATCAAACAGACCCTTTGTGGAGAGAAGTACACAGAGGAAGATAGTTTGATTTACAAGTCCAAGAAGAAGGCGTCTTTACCACAGCTCTGTGTAATGACTAATGTATCACCTCTTAATGGGCCTTTAAGTGGGACCTTCAACGTGATTCCAGAGGCAGAAATGAAGCCTCCTCATTACACCAGTGGACTCAAAGCCAAGCAGGTGACACCAAGAGTCAATAGCTTAACTCATGTGGGACCCAGTCAGACAAGTCACTTCTGTCCCCAGCCTAGGATAACACCCATGTTTGGCCAGGATTGTGTTGTCCAAACCCCTCAAAAAGATGAACAGTTACAAACAGATGCAGCCATAATGGACCACAATCTAACCTGGAATTCTGTTATGTCCACTGTGGAAATGAATGTGATAGGTTGTGAGGATAATCGAGAGGTAGAACATCTTCAACAAAGTCATTTGGAAGTTTTGCTGTCCAGTAGAACATTAAAGACCGGTTCTGTCAGAGACTTCAATGAACACAAGAGAAAGGAGTCAAACGAAAGCAATGCCCTGATACCCAACCCCAGGAAGACCAGCTTCATGATCAGGCCACCTTCTGAGAGCTTGTCATCTGTAGGCAGCTCCACAAACCCTTCGTTACATACCTCAGAGGAGTCAGATGAACTGGGATCTCTGCAGGGGGACATGCCCATGATGCCACCTGCTGGAGGCCGGAGAATGTCAATGGTAAGTAAAGAATCAATGCTCCCAAATAACATACCAAACATCAACCTCAGACATTTACCGTTTGTTGTAAGTAATGCATCACAGATTGTGCTCAATAATCTAAGTGAAATTTTTATTCTTCTCTTGTGAATAATAGTTTATTTATATTTATATAAACTGCCTGGCCAAAAAAAAAAGAAAAGAAAAGAAAAGAAAAGAAAAAAAAAGTTGTTAACCAAAAAGCTGGATTTAACTAAGCAAATTGGAATGAGCCTCCTGTGGGATAATTACTGCATGGGTGATTAACTTTCAGCTGCCAACAAGTTATTTAACTCTATCTGATGCAATGAGTAGCTTCTCATTTCTTAAACAACCATGTCGAAAGACACATCCCGTGGTTGTGGAAAATATGTTAAGGAAAAGTGCGGTGGGAAAACAATCCTGAATGATTGTGAACGGCGATCATTTAAACGGAGATCACATAAAGCATTTCCACATGTGCAATGCAAAGGGATGGGGACTGAACAGCTGTGTAACCTTAAGAAAACCACTAATCAGTGAGGCTAACCAAGCCAGGCTGTTCGAGAGTGATTGGCACATCAGGGTAAGAAGAGAGGCAGATGAAGTGATGCACCCATCATGCCCAGTAGGTATTACTGTACAAGCCTGTGGGGGCAGTGCTATGGTCTGGGGTTGCTGCAGTTGCTCAGGTCTAGGTTCAGAAGAAGTAACTTTTTATTTGGCCAGTCAGTTATTACCTTCTGTATGTATGTCTGCTGGTAGAAAAACCAAAATGCTTAATAAGAAGGTATTGAATAAAATAAAAATGAATAAGGTAAAAAAGTATTGAATATGCAGTTAGATACTAGATTAAATTTACAGATTATTCATTCAAAAACCTAGACAGCTATGGAGTTGAAATATCCTACTTACATTTGTACACAAATTCCCAGATTCCAAATAATTGAAATTTATTGAAATTAACAGAGCACCGCTTTATTATCATATCTTTAAGGAACTCCCTTGAGGAGATTTATGTAAATAATTTCTGTTAAGTGACAAATGTCATCTGTTAAACAACAGTGATACGTAATGGTAATGCTGTTTTTACAACTTTACACATTGTGTTCTTCCTCCATACACTAATTAAGAAACTGACAGATGTGTAACTCTTTCTGTTTATCTCAAATATGAACATTGAACAAACCATTTTTGCGTGTTTTTCAGAGTATGTTTCTGGATATATCTTCTATCATGAAGAAGTGAAGAGGCAAAGCAAAGATCATGACTATAGAAACCCAGATGGGTTGTAACAGTGGAGAAACCTTATCAGTGATCCAGCCATCAACACTGATCAACTGCTCAAGTCATATGAGGCGAAAGTCAGTCAGTCAGCCATGCTGAAGGAGCAGACTTGGTGCCATAGTCCAGTATTTATTTATTTTTTAAATCAAAAACACCTTACTGAAAGAAAAAAGAACTGTTTTTGAAAATGTTTTAACATGTTACCTGAAAGTTCTGAAAGGTTGCGCAAAAATGACTATATTAATTACGGAGTATACTCCCCACAGGATTTGTATGCTTTTGTAACATGGGCTTTAAAATTCTTTGTTAAAATACTAAAATGAAAAAATAAAATACTGTTAAAGTACAAGACATGATTAGATTATGCATGTATATGTGTAGCTATAATGTCACTTCATGAGAAATCATGAAACTTACATTATTTTTAGGTTAATGATAATTAAAGCAGTGGACATTTTGTCGACAAATATTTAATCCAAATACATCCGCTAGAAAAATGTCATGTTTTTTTTTTTCACAACAAAAGTTACTAAGACAAAATGTTCTGCATTTTTATATGTAAAACATTGCTGTGTCAAATAAACAAAACATGGTATGACACATGGCACAATATTTACAAAACCTACATCATTTAAATAATCAAAGACAAAATTATGAATAATAAGGCTGACTCTGCATATAAGAGTCATGTGGCAGGGAATTGGTAAAGGGACATAAAAATGGCTGACCAAAATCAAAGTAAATAAGCATTAAGAAAAATCACAATCTGAGATTCAAGTGGCTCACAATAACACATTGTGTAAATTGACTGGAATAAATAGGTCCTTTAGTCTTTCGCTATGCACTAGAACTGTGCAATTAAAGTGTCTGATAGGAAAATAACTAACAACAATCTCCTCCCACTTACCCTGTGCTTTTTACATAATAGTTTACAAAATAGGTACTGAGATTAAAGTAGATACACATTTATTATTGTGAAATTATGGAAATTAGTCAAACATCAGATTTATTCCCATATCACACTCCTGAGTTTTTTTGTTTGTTTGTTTGTTTTTGTTTTGTTTTTTCGAAATAGAATTACATGAAAGTAAAAAAAAAAATACATACTACACTCTCATTGTTGTATCCTGGCTTGTAATTGTCTCAGAATAATGTAGAGCGACTAACTTACTGTAAGTGTACTCAATCTTGTCCATTTCATTGTGGTATGGCCTTCAATAAAACCAACATCAGGTGTTTCATTTGCATTCAGTAAGGGAAAAAGAAAAAGGAGGAACCATCTCACCTGGACAAACATGATAACTAGAATAATTAGCCAAACTTCAGATTTAATACTACGGAGAGCTTTTTTATACGTTGTTAAACTATCTTTCCAGGCTATGTGAGCTTCTTCAGAATTAGTGGAATGCGAAATTCTTTCTAGCTTTCGGGCTGCCTGTTTTAAACAGCGCAACTGTGAATTATACCAGGGAGCTAGCCTCCTCCGATTCATGACCTTCTTTTTCAGAGGAGCAATTAAGTTTAGAGCTGAACTATTTATTCGCTAACATGCTAATGCTGCCACTAATGCTACCCACTAAAAATTAGCATTAGCCGCTAATGTTAGCAATTAACATGACGCGCTAGCCAATGACAGACAGACACCTTTCATTGTTCAACTTAGGTGCCAAAAGCCAAAATGGCCGCCCTACAGACCAGTTACTTATGTCAGTTTGAAGTTCTCGCTCACAATTCGTCTGCTAAAGCTGTAAGTCTTATAGTTTTGGCGTGAGACGCAAAGATGCACCAGCAAACCCTTTCCTCGCTCCATAGACTGCAATGTTAAATTTCTGGAGCAAAGCAGAAGCAATCCTTTGTTTTAAATCGCTTTAAATAGCTCACATTTCTTCATTTTACCCACAAACTGCATATCTAGACGTTCAGGAAAGCCTCAAGATGCCCAAAGTGAAGTCGGTTCAACGATTGGACACACGGTTTGGCCACAAGGCCTTCCTGTTCGAGGCCGTGGTTTCAGCATTTTTTCTCTCTCTGCCTGTCTTCGTAACTGGAATTCAAACTGGTATCCGTGACAACGGGCTCACACGCAGCAGAAGAGGAGGGGCTCTACAGAAAGAGGCGGAAAATTTCCAACTGACATAAGCAACTGGTCTGTGGGGCGGCCATTTTGGGGCAATGTTAATGGAAACAGCCCACTCGGGAAACTTCTAACTGAAGTAACTGGCCATTTTGGCTTTTGGCACCCAAGTTGAACAATGACAGGTGTCTGTCTGTCATTGGCTAGCACGTCATGCTAATTGCTAACATTAGCGGCTAATGCTAATTTTTAGTGGGTAGAAATTGGTGGTAGCATTAGTGGCAGCATTAGCATGTTAGCGAATAGCATATTAGCAATTAGTTCTGTATAGCATTAGCATGTTAGCAATTAGCATCTACTTAATTTTTAGTGGCTTAAAAGACATGCTAACACTAAACCAATGTTAAAATAAGTGGCTAGCGCGTCATGCTAATTGCTAACATTAGCGGCTAATGCTAATTTTTAGTGGCTAGAAATTGGTGGTTGCATTAGTGCAGTGCTTCTCAAATAGTGGGGCGCCGTGCAATGCCTGAAGGGGCGCGAGTGCTTGCTCTTGTTGTATTCGATTAAAGTGTAATTGCACATCCAGAACGTAGGTGGCAGTGGCGCTATCATTGTGCGCACTATTAGCTCTATGGTGTTTTTTAACAGAGCCGGCGGTAAGAGATGTAAACAAACCGAGGAACATGGAAAAATATTTGATAGGGATGAAAAGAAAGGCTGTAAGAGAGGAAGATAATAAGACAAAGGAAAGTCACTCAAAACCCAAGACAAGGAAATATGACGAAACGTTGAAACATATGTAGCGCTTGGCTTCACTGTAACTACGGTCGGGGACGAGGAAAGACCGTACCGGTATGTTTTTTTCAGAGAAAACGCTCCTTATATTCCCAGCAATCATCCCGTTTTGTGACTGCTACGTCATTTAACCAGCAAGCATGGTTGGCATCATATAAGGTAAAATAGTTTAAATAATAAATAAATAATTTAATACCTAAAATAGTTTAAATAAGGATTTATTTTTTATTCAGGCAAATTGCACTTTAATGCACTAATCTTTTCTGTAAGAGACTGAGAAACAATGTTAACTAGAAAATTCCCGCGGAAATTTTTGAAGTGCCGAGTGGGCTGTTGCCATTAGCTGCTAATGTTAGCAATTAGCATGACGCGCTAGCCACTAACTTTAGCATTAGTTTAGTGTTAGCATGTCTCTTTAGACACTAAAAATTAAATACATGCTAATTGTTAGCATGCTAATGCTAACATGCTAATTGCTAATATGCTATTCGCCAACATGCTAATGCTGCCACTAATGCAACCACCAATTTCTAGCCACTAAAAATTAGCATTAGCCGCTAATGTTAGCAATTAGCATGACGCGCTAGCCACTAATTTTAGCATTGGTTTAGTGTTAGCATGTCTTTTTAGACACTAAAATTAAATACATGCTAATTGTTAGCATGCTGATGCTAACATGCTAATTGCTAATATGCTATTCGCTAACATGCTAATTCTGCCACTAATGCTACCACCAATATCCATCACTAAAAATTAGCATTAGCCGCTAATGTTAGCAATTAGCATGATGCGCTAGCCACTTATTTTAACATTGGTTTAGTGTTAGCATGTCTTTTAAGCCGCTAAAAATTAAGTAGATGCTAATTGTTAACATGCCAATGCTAACATGCTAATTGCTAATATGCTAATGCTGCCACTAATGCTACCACCAATTTCTAGCTACTAAAAATTAGCATTAGCCGCTAATGTTAGCAATTAGCATGACGCGCTAGCCAATGACAGACAGACACCTGTCATTGTTCAACTTGGGTGCCAAAAGCCAAAATGGCCGCCCCACAGACCAGTTACTTCAGTTAGAAGTTTCCAGAGTGGGCTGTTTCCATTAACATTGCCCCAAAATGGCCGCCCTACAGACCAGTTACTTATGTTTTCCCGCCTCTTTCTGTGGAGCCCTTGGTTGTCACGGTTACCAGTTTGAATTTCAGTTAGAAAAGGCTAGAGGGAGCGAAAATGCTGAAACCACGGCCTCAAACAGGAAGCCTTGTGGCCAAATCGTGTGTCCAATCGTTGAACCGACTTCACTTTGGGCATCTTGAGGCTTTCCTGAACGTCTAGATATGCAGTTTGTGGGTAAAATGTAGAAATGTGAGCTATTTAAAGAGATTTAAAACAAAGGATTGCTTCTGCTTTCCTCCACAAATTTAACATTGCAGTCTATGGAGCGAGGAAGGGGTTTGCTGGCGCATTTTTGCGTCTCACGCCAAAAGTATAAGACTTACAGCTTTAGCAGACAAATTGTGAGCGAGAAGACAAATTTTCCTACATTTTTATGTATAAATTATGTCTGTGGTGTGAAATGTGTGGCCACGGGAGCAGTTTCTGTTTTATTTTTTGCCTAATTTTCGTCTCTACTCTACACTCTAGCTGATGATGACATCCACTCTGGCGCGAACATTCCGTGCAATACACACCCATTATAAACCCCGAAATTTGAGTAAAAACCTTCACAAATTTGAGGCTTCATGGTTTAAAAACGGTAAAAGGTGTCGATAAGTGAAGGGAATCTCTGAAGAGAAGACAAGAGTGTCTACGTTTTAAAGTTTAAATGAAGTCTCTGGGTGAAAGTATGCCAGAGCAGTTGATTGTTGAAAATGCCTGTTGTTGTCTTTTTTTTTCGGGGTCTCCCATTCATTTGAATGGGAAATTTTTCGCCTTTTTTCGCGAATAAATTCGCGAAAAACTCACCGATCGCTTATCCAAGTAATAGCATAGGATTCGGGATCAAAACACACGTTTCGATATATCATGTGTTGGGGTCCTCTGGCTGGTTCGGGCCGCATTAATCGGCGAAAAAGGGCGGAAAATGAATAATATATAAAACTGCAAAGAAACACGCAGAAGATCAAGAGTGGCCTCGTGCCTATGGCACTCGGCACTAATAATAAAACTGCAAAGAAACACGCAGAAGATCAAGAGTGGCCTCGTGTCATAGTAGGGCCATAGTAGGGCCTCGTGTCACGAGGCACTAATTAAGTTATTCCTGTGTTTTTTATTTTCTCTGTACATATAACAAGTTTTGGAAAAATTATACTATTGTAGGGGGGGGGGGGGCGCCGCAACATATTCTTCTTCCTAAGGGGGGCATAACAGAAAATAATTGAGAACCACTGCATTAGTGGCAGCATTAGCATGTTAGCGAATAGCATATTAGCAATTAGCATGTTAGCATTAGCATGCTAACAATTAGCATGTATTTAATTTTTAGTATTTCCAATTAGTGGCTTGCGCGTCATGCTAATTGCTGACATTTGCAGCTAATGGCAATAGCCCACTCGGCACTTCAAAAATTTCCGCAGGAATTTTCTAGTTTTCTTCTCTCCTCTTCACTCTAGCTGATGATATCATCCACTCTAGCGCACACCCATTATAAACCCCGAAATCTGAGTAAAAACCTTCACAACTTTGAGGCTTCATGGTTTAAAAACGGTAAAAGGTGTCGATAAGTGAAGGGAATCTCTGAAGAGAAGAGTGCCTACGTTTTAATGTTCAAATGAAGTCTCTGGGTGAAAGTATGCCAGAGCAGTTGATTGTTGAAAATGCCTGTTGATTTTTCTGGGTCTCCCATTCATTTCAATGGGAGATTTTTTGCGGTTTTTCGCTAATAAATTCGCGAAAAACTCACCGATCGCTTATAAAAGTAATAGCACGGGATTCGGGATCAAAACACACGTTTTGATATATCATGTGTTGGGGTCCTCTCGCCGGTTCGGGCCGCATTAATCGGCGAATAAGGGCGGAAAATGGCACGAGCCCACTACTCCCATAGTTTGCTATGGGAGTAGTGAGCTCGTGTCATAGGCACTCGGCACTAAAAAAAGACAAAATGCAGTCTCAATGTGGTACACTGACTTGTAATTTTCTCAGGGTAATGTGGAACAACTAACTTACTGTAAGTGTACAAGATTTTTTTTCACGTCACTATGGTACAGCCTTCAATAAAACCAACATCAAATCTCAATCCAAGATGGCGGCATCGGTGCGTTCATGTTTGTCTGCGTAGTTTTACCTGTGTCTGTATCTGTGTTTTAATACGGTCTATCCGACTCGGAATAACTTTCATCTTGGGCCTCAGAACTATCAACGTGGTGATGGTAAACAGTAAACAGCAACATAGACTCTATAATAGCGAAACAAGCTGGTCCAGCTACATCAACAACATGAGACCGGTTTACCTGTTGCTCGCTTACCTGCTGAGCTCACCGGCTGTGGACGCTCTGGGACCTGGTGATGGATCATTTGTATCTTCTCGGATTATTCTCCCAAATTCGGCAACTATGCTGCTTTCTGATACCGGCGGTTTTGGGTCAATCCGCATGACTACATCGGGCTTCCTTGACTGCGCTACTGCGACCCTGAACAAGTACGACCGGTTCCCTTGGACAGAAACACGGCAGTTTCAATCCATTCCCTACAGGCGCGACTATGGAGTTGGCACCACCCGCCTAACAAGATCAGCAGGCTTTTGGATCACTCTACTTTTGTTCCTATCAGGTAACATCCATCCCAACCCAGGCCCAGAACCGATCGAACTTTTAAATCCTGGCGATTTAAAAAATAGCAGTGGCGTTTTATTCATGTCAACGTGCGCAGCCTGATTAATAAAATCGACGCTATTCGTCTGTGGGCTAAACTGACAGAAAGTGATATAATCGTTTTATCAGAAACGTGGCTTAAACCATCAATCATGAACAATACGATTCACATCGAAGGGTACAATCTCTATAGGACGGATCGCGTGAGTAAAGGAGGGGGGGTAGCCATATATGTCAAGGCGTCGTTGAACTGTTGTTCCGTCGAAACAATAACAAAACCAAAGTTCCTTGAACTATGTGCCATTAAATTAAATCTCCCCAATGGCGCATTTCTGACTGTGGTAGGATGCTACCGCCCACCTTCGGCTGCAGCTGGAGCAACTGCCATGCTGTCTGACTTCTTGCATAATCTGTCCAACGAATATATTGTCATAGGAGACTTGAACTGGGATTGGCTGTCGACTTCATCAGCGTTAAGAGACCTATGTGATACGTTGCACCTGACGCAACTAGTACAGTCACCTACTCGCCTCAACTCAAAACGAATGGACAAGTCTACATTGATTGACGTTATTCTGACTAATGCTCCACATAAGTACTCGGCTGCTGGAGTTTTCTGTAATGATGTCATTGATCACTGTATGATTGCCTGTGTCAGAAATTGTAAACTGATTAAAACCAAGCCACGGTTTATCTTTAAACAAAATTATAAACGTTTTAATGAGCAAGCCTTTCTTCATGAACTCTATCTGAGTGATCTAAACTTAGTCTGTGCTATGGATGATGTTGCTGGCCTGGTCTTATTTTAAATAAACCTTTTTAGCCATAGTTGATAAATATGCCCCTATTAGAAGATATAGAGTGAAGGGCAGAGATAATCCTTGGTTTAATGATTCTATTGCAACTGCTATTAGAGATAGGATAAAAAGTACAAAAAGTGAATATTATCTGAATTTAATTAATGAAAACCTTAATGACCCCAAAAAGTTTTGGAAAACAATTAAATCTTCTTCAGGTGACGTGCCACCCCCCACTATCCCTGAAGTTATAATAAGCCAGGGTGAAGTAAGGGGTAAACAAAGTATAGTAGATGCCTTCAACAAGCACTTTATTAATGCAGGAATAGCTACTCAGTCAACACTCCCAGTCAACCCCACGGATAGTGTAACCTCCATCACAGACTTGTCTAATGCAAGTTTAAATAATTTCAACTTTACTTCTATATCTGTCTTCGAAGTACGAAAGGCTCTGTTAGGCCTGGACTGTAAAAAATCTGCTGGCCCAGACCAGATTGATCCATACTTTCTCAAAACTGCTGCAAACTTGATTGCTGGTCCTATCTCCTCCATTTTCAATCTTAGTCTACACAGTGGTTCTATTCCTAGATCATGGAAATCTGCATTTGTTCTCCCGCTTTTAAAAAGTGGAGACCCGTCTGTCTTAGACAACTACCGCCCAATCTCCAGACTGTCTGTCTTGGCTAAAGTATTTGAATCTCTTATAAATGAGCAATTAAAGCATTTTTTAGCTGACAACTGTATATTAAGTCCTACTCAGTCTGGTTTTCGACAAGGACATAGTACAATTACGGCTGTAACCTCTGTTGCAAATGATATTATTAATGCGTTAGATAACAAAAAATCTTGTGCTGCTCTATTCATTGACTTATCTAAAGCATTTGACACCGTTGACCATCATCTCCTTCTGCAACGATTGCAAAGCATAGGTATAGGCAGCACTGTGTTAAATTGGTTTACTAATTACCTGAGTGAAAGATCCCAATGTGTGGCACTAGATGACTGTACCTCATCCTTGCTAGAAGTAAAAATGGGTGTCCCTCAAGGATCAGTGTTGGGTCCTATTTTATTTTCTATTTATATAAATAATGTAGGTATGAATTTGAACCAAGCTAAAGCTCATCTTTATGCAGATGACACTATCTTGTACACTTCTGGTAAGTCACTGAAAGAAGCAATTCATAATTTACAGTCTGACTTTGGTCAGGTACAAAAATCTCTGGTAGGGTTAAAATTGATATTAAATGCTCAAAAAACAAAATCAATGTTTTTTACACGCTCATTTTCTCCTATAGATTTTACTATTTTAACACAAAATGGTACACCAATAGAGAGAGTAACTTCCTACAAATACCTAGGTATTTGGCTTGATGAGAAATTGTCTTTTAGGGTACATATTGAGAGACTTTTAAAAAAACTCAAGTTAGGTTTTTATTTTAGATTAAAGAAGTGTTTTCCTTACTCAGCAAGGAAAAGGTTGGTGCAGAGCACATTCTTATCAGTGTTGGATTACGGTGACCTAATTTATATGCACTCCTCTTCATCTTTATTAAAAAAACTAGATGTATTGTACCACTCAGCCTTGCGTTTCATTACAGGTGCAGCAGCCAGGACTCACCACTGCATTCTGTATGAAACTGTACAATGGTCTTCCCTCTCCCTTAGAAGAAAATTTCATCTATTGATTTTCACTGCCAAAGCTCTAATGGGTAAACTACCCGCTTACATCTCAGATTTACTTTCATACCATAACAGTGTTTATAGGACAAGGTCATCAGAAAAGATAATACTGGTTACTCCATCAACAAGAACAGAACTTGGAAAAACAGCTTTCTCATGTTATGCACCAAAACTCTGGAATGAACTTCAAAACACCCTAAATTTAGAATCACTTCCACCTTTCAATATTTTTAAAAACCTGTTAAAGTCAACTCTGACAGAACAGTGTAACTGTTTTTAACTAAGTGCCCTTAAAAGGGAGGAACCATATTATCTTGATAAACATGACCAGAAAGTTTGACAAGTCATGCCCGAGAATAATTTTACGGTGTTAATGTGTTTTTATATTAAGTATGTGTTCGCAAAAACACATATTGTGCACAACAGTGCAAAATCAAACTAGAAAATTCCCGCGGAAATTTTTGAAGTGCCGAGTGGGCTGTTGCCATTAGCTGCTAATGTTAGCAATTAGCATGACGCGCTAGCCACTAATTGGTTTAGTGTTAGCATGTCTCTTTAGAAACTAAAAATTAAATACATGCTAATTGTTAGCATGCTAATGCTAACATGCTAATTGCTAATATGCTATTCGCTAACATGCTAATGCTGCCACTAATGCAACCACCAATTTCTAGCCACTAAAAATTAGCATTAGCCGCTTATGTTAGCAATTAGCATGACGCGCTAGCCACTAATTTTAGCATTGGTTTAGTGTTAGCATGTCTTTTTAGACACTAAAAATTAAATACATGCTAATTGTTAGCATGCAAATGCTAACATGCTAATTGCTAATATGCTATTCGCTAACATGCTAATGCTGCCAGTAATGCTACCACCAATTTCTACCACTAAAAATTAGCATTAGCCGCTAATGTTAGCAATTAGCATGATGCGCTAGGCAATTATTTTAACATTGGTTTAGTGTTAGCATGACTTTTAAGCCACTAAAAATTAAGTAGATGCTAATTGCTAACATGCTAATTGCTAATATGCTATTCGCTAACATGCTAATGCTGCCACTAATGCTACCACCAATTTCTAGCTACTAAAAATTAGCATTAGCCGCTAATGTTAGCAATTAGCATGACGCGCTAGCCAATGACAGACAGACACCTGTCATTGCTCAACTTGGGTGCCAAAAGCCAAAATGGCCGCCCCACAGACCAGTTACTTCAGTTAGAAATTTCCCGAGTGGGCTGTTTCCATTAACATTGCCCCAAAATATATCATGTGTTGGGGTCCTCTCGCCGGTTCGGGCCACATTAATCGGCGAAAAAGGGCGGAAAATGAATAAAACTGCAAAGAAACACGCAGAAGATCAAGAGTGGCCTCGTGTCATAGGCACTCGGCACTAATTAATCAAATTATGTCACATCCTGGCCATTGCTTCAGAATTTTGTGTAGAATAGTCTAGCTACTACAAATAATTTGATGTCCCACTTTTTGATATTTGCTTGGTTGTCAAAAGTTAATACAGTTATACAAATACATCAGAGAAAAATATATACTGCCTGGCCACCAAAAAAAAAGTAAAATAAAATAAAATTGTCACACAGCGGTGATTTGTTTTTGTGTTTCCGGTTTTATTTTTAAAAGCTAACTCTCCTCTCCAGGTCACTTGCCCTTCCTCTTGTGTCATCGGTCTGATTGTCTTCCTGATTCCTGATTGTTTCCACCTGTTCCCCATTACCCTCGTGTGTATATATGGTCTGCGTTTTCCCCTGTCTTGTGCCAGTGTGTCGCGTTTCATGTCTTCGTTTCATGTCTTACCAGCCTCCATGTTCTCAAGCCATCGCAGAGTATTTTGTTCATGTTTTATTTTTGCCAAGTTTTTCCTCTATGGAGTGATTTTTCGTTTGTTACTTTGTTTATTGGAGATACTTTGTGTTCGAGTGAAATAAAGTTCCTCTGGTTTTTGCTACCTCTGCATCTGAGTCCTACTCCTTATTCCCCGGCGTGTCAGTACACACTGGCCAGAATGGACCCAGCAGAGGCAGACTCCATGGTGGCGGCACTTTGGGCTCAGGAAGACCGCATTTCTCGGCAAGAGGAATTCCAGAGAGCCATGGCGTCTCAGCTAGGCCTTCTCACATCGAATGTTCAATCTCTGCTCGACCATTTTTCCGGTATAAAATTAGCTCCTCCGGACCGTTACTCAGGAGAGGTAGGACACTGTAAACCATTTCTGATAGACTGTTCTATCCATTTTGAACACTCACCACACGCCTTCCCCTCCGATCGGTCCAAGATAACCTTCATAATTTCACACCTGTCTGGAAGAGCTCGAGCATGGGCCACAGCAGAATGGTCTCGTAACTCACCTATGGGCTGAGCTCTCTATCAGTATTCACAGGCACTCTGCAGCAGAATTTCGACCCAGTCTCCACCGATCGTGAGAAGGGAAGAGAGCTAAACGGGATAAAGCAGGGCCACGACTTGGTCTGCAACTATGCCATCCGTTTCCGCACCTTGGCCGCGGAGAGTGGGTGGAATTCCACGTCCCTTTACAATGTCTTTCTCCAAGGGCTTGCTGCACCCATCCAATGGTCATTAATACTGCTTAACCTGCCTCCCGATCTAGACTCCCTCATCTCTCTTGCTATCTGCACAGACAATAGAATCCGCGACCTCGATTCACACAGCAGTAAACATCCGGCAGACCCTTCACCAGACTGGTCCGTCCCCAGCTGCACTCGTACTAAGGAGGGTGAGGAGGAGCCCATGCAGGTGGGTAGGACCCGGCTGACCCCGGTGGAGCGGCGGGGACGACAGCTGGAGGGTCTGTGTTTCTATTGCGGGGGAACCGGTCATCTCATCGCTTCATGTCCAGCCAAGAAGACGACTATGATGAGCGAGTTCTCGGCATCGGACCCGACACCTCGAAACTTCACCTCGGTAAAGGTACGCACAACGCTATTTCCATGGAACTAAAAGCACTCATAGACTCGGGGGGCAGATGAATGCCTAATGGACTGGGGTTTAGGAGAAAGATTGGGGCTTACAGTTAAACTGCTGTCCAAGCCTATCAAGGCCAGCGCCCTGGATGGCAGCGAACTGTTCACCATTACACACACCACTGAACCCCTCAATCTGTACATTCACAGTCATCACGAGGAAATTCGTTTTTTTTTTTTTTTGTTCAAGTCACCGTCACAAACGCTTTTTCTGGGGCACCCATGGCTGATTCTACACAACCCCCATATCGACTGGGTAATGGGGAAGATCCTGGAGTGGGGAAGGGACTGCCAGGTTCATTGTCACATTACGCCACCACAGGGGGAGCCATCAACCCAAATTGATTATGTTTCTGCCAAACCTGCCACAGAATCGGACTTTCCGGACCTGAGCGCCGTTCCCACCTGTTTCCACCATCTCCGGGAGGTTTTCAACAAGACCAAGGCCACTTCACTTTCCCCACACCGACCATATGACTGTGCCATAGACCTGATTCCCGGTTCCACAATTCCTAAGTCACGCCTGTATCTGTTTCCGGTCCCAAAAAAGCAGCCATGAAGGACTATATAGAGACATCTCTCAAAGCCGGGCTCATCCGTCCCTCTTCACCAGCAGGAGCGATTTATTTTTCATTTTTTTGTGGACAAGAAAGACGGCACACTCAGACCATGCATTGACTACAGCCCCCTTAATGACATCACGATTAAGAATCGCTACCCCCTTCCCCTCTTGACCTCCGTGTTTGACCAGCTACAGCAGGCTAAAATCTTCACCAAACTCGATCTCCGCAACGCATACCACCTGATCAGAATACGGGAAGGGGACGAATGGAAGACGGGCTTCAACACACTCATAATGACCACTAGGTATCTGGTAATGCCATTCGGACTTACCAATGCACCAGCAGTGTTCCAAGCCATGATTAATGACGTGCTGAGAAACTTCTTAGACCAGTTTGTGTACGTGTATCTAGATGACATACTCATCTATTCTCATGACCTTGACTCACACATCACACACGTATCCCTAGTTCTTGAAAGACTGCTTAAGAATCAACTATATGTCGTTGAGAAGAGTGTTTTTCATGCTGACACCGTTTCCTTCCTGGGCTTCATCGTAGCCCCTGGAAGGGTACAGATGGATCCAGCTAAAGTATGCGCTGTGACTGAGTGGCCCACTCCTGATAACTGTAGACAGGTCCAGACGGTTTACAGACGGTTTATCAGAGGTTTCAGCGCAATAGCTTCTCCACTCCATGCTCTTACCTCTCCCCAGGTGCGGTTTCACTGGTCGCCAGAGGCGGAGTTCGCTTTCCAGACCCTCAAGTGCAGTTTTACTTCAGCTCCCATCTTCACCTTACCAGACCCCCAGCGGCAGTTTGTGGAGGAAGTCGATGCTTCCAATGAGGGGATCGGGGCGGTCCTTTCTCAGCGTTCGGAGCGGGATGGTAAGATGCACCCCTTTCTTGTCTCGGCGGCTGTCCAAGGCGGAAAGGAACTACGATGTCGGCAACCGTGAGCTGTTGGCGGTCAAGGTGGCGCTGGAGGAATGGCGGCACTGGGTGGAGGGGGCACAACACCCATTTATAGTTTGGACGGATCACAAGAACCTGGAATACATCAGAAACGCCAAGAGATTGAACTCACGCCAGGCCAGGTGGGCACTATTCCTTAACCGATTTTCTTTTGTTCTTTCTTACAGGCCGGGGTCACAGAATGCCAAGCCAGACGCATTGTCACGTCTTTACGACCCCGAGCCGATGGCCAAGGAACTAGAACCTATCCTTCCACTGACCCGTGTGGTTGGGGTGGTAACTTGGCCAATGGAAAAGAAGGTTAAGCAGGCTAACGATGAGACTCCGCCACCTAGTGGGTGTCCCGAGAATCGATTGGTCCCACATAGCAGAGACATGTGTGCCAGATCTGGCTTCAAGTCGGCACAGGTGGCGTTCACTCGGCACTGGCATACGGCATGTGAGCCGGACATGGCCCAGATGCGGCAAAGGCGGCACTGTCTTGACTCCGGCAGACAGATGTGCACCACTTATGGAGTGCCGAATTCGGCACACATATCTCTGTGCCACCCAAAGTTATTTTTCGATATTTTTGAGTGAGTTGTTGTTTAACAATAAATAAATAAAAGAACATACTTGTCGCAACAGGACAGATACATTAAGTGGCTGAATTTAAAAAAGTAGGTGTTTGACCGAACGTAATGTAATTACATTAAGTGGCTTTTGTTTGTTTAACGTAGGAATGTCAGTCAAAATCAATTGTTCTTATCGAAACAGAATCTTTGAAACTTTATCGGACTTCCGGTCACCTTCACTTTTTCAAATTCACGTACGGCTACTGAAACAACACGTACGTGGCTACGTAGGTAATGGTCCAATGATTACGTCACCGCGACATGAAATAAAATCTCACCTGGAAAGTGCTGCTGCTGACTGCAACCCGTGTACTCGAGCGAGACAAAGACGTGGTGAGTGAAATGCATCAATTTTATGTTTAAGATAACATTTGTTTTTGAGTGTCTTTGGCATACAAAGACAATTTCTTTATAGAGTAGCCTGAATGTTAATGGGCGCTGATGTTTAGCTATGTGGTTAACGTTTAGCTTTAGCCTAAAGTGCGGCTCAGGAAAGATGAGTGCTCTGTTCTGCTGTTAAACTTGCTTATTTATTTTTAATTAACGATGTGGACGAACCTAAAAAATCAGACATTTTGTTGTGCGTGCTTCGTTTTCTTTTTCCAGTATTTTCTTTCTTAGTACTTTTTCCGGATAGTAACGGGCTACTCCTAGCTTATTCTAGGTGGCCATTTCTGCTGGCCTGGCAATTGCAGATATCGTGCATCCAAATAAGCGCTTAAAAGGGCAACGGGATTTGTCGAGTTTTTTTTGTTTGGTTGTTTTTTTGAGAAGACGTTTAACAACTCATCCGAGTAGCTTCTTCAGTTCTAGGGGACTGGTTGGAAGTTTGAGGTTTAGGAACTTATGGGGCGTTCTATTTGTCCACCGAACTCGGTTTCCAAGTCGGTTTCCGGAGTTACGAGCCGGAAGTTGCAAAAAAGATTCTCAGAGGACCCCGAGTTCAGTTTCCAAGATGGCTACCACGAGCATCACATTGTGGTTTTCTACTATTTTAAGCATTTTTGTCTTTGTTGTAACCAAATGCAGAAGTCGTACACATAGCAGTGTATACGGTTACCTAATAGGCATGACGCTACAGCTAAATACCGCTTAATAAGTTATTTTGTAGCTTGTGCAGTTTAAATTGGCTAGAGACGCTCCATGTTGCTATGACAACATTGCCGAGTCTTGAGCAGAAAGCGGAGCAGTAGCCTGTCGTTAACGTTAATCAAAACGGAATATTCAGATATCAAACTGAAATATGTTTGTGTAATATGTAATGAACATGTGAAATCCACCGTGGTTGCACTGTAAACGAGAGAAACATTATAAATGTTGAATCCATATTTTCTCCGACCTGTTGTAAACAGAACCCGCTGTAACTTGTATTCCGACACGGATGTGACGTCACTCCCGAGTTGCAAGTCGCGCTTACAAGACAAAAAAAACGCCCCATTATACTGAAACTTTGAAACCTTGTTTGTTAACCTTGCGGCATGCTTTGCCTATGAATGGTTCTCTAACGACTCTTGTCCGTCTGAGGCTCCAGTATCAAGTTGTGAATGAGATTGAAACTTCTTGGTGACAGAATTAAAACTGGATTGTAAATAGATGGAAGATTAAATCTCAGTCCACCTCCTCTGTTCAGAGAAGGTTTTTCCAGGCAGACAAAGATGGCTTCCTTTACTCCTCTTTCAAACTATCTGTCCTCTTTGGCTAAGATTTTGAGATGGTTGTTGTCAAAGGAGTGTCTTTTTACCCCCAGGTGTAGATAAACCACTGAATTGTTTCCTGATGAGCCGGCTTTCCTGTGTTGGTACATGCGTTTTAACTTTTGTCCCCAAGACGTTTCACATCTCACACTGGAGCCTCAGGCAGTCGAGGGTCGTTGAACCACCATTCATAGGGAAAGAGGACGGGGACAAACAGTGCCCCCCGCAAAGCACCGGCTGAGTACTTTCCTGTCATAGAGGGGGCATTGAAAACAAAGTACGCAACCGTCAATGGAAATTAGCTGAACCGGTTTCTGGTGATTTTAACTGCGTGGTGTGAGATTTCACACTGATTTCAGTGTGCACGTAGTGTGTAGCATTGCCTCTGTTTCAAAGAAGTGTTTATATAAAGAAATATCAAGCAAATTGTGTTTACACAGTATTATGCAGTTTTTAACTGTGAGGTCTGCGTAGCCAGAGCAGGGGAAAAGCAGACTAGCCATGTTAAAAGTATAGAAAATGTCTGTATCTATAGTTATAAAAATGAATGATGTTTTGACAGTTAAGCCAAAACACGTGTCACGTTGTTCATAATAAATTTAAAAATTGTCTTTATACATTGGATCATTTTGTGATTTTGACTATTCTTTGTCTGTTTCAGGTTGAAGCACAATCAACAGTAAAGGTATGAAAAAAACTTGGATGTACAATGAAAGGGGCAACACCCGAAGAAGGGCATTAAAGAAAGTTGATGCTCTGATTGAAAATGAGCGGAATAAAGAGCGGATGAGGGATGCCGACACTGAGTTGACTGCCTGTGTTGATGTTTCAGAAGAATCTGATATGCAAATCAGTGATGAAGAAAACGAGCAGGGCCTTGACGTTGAGGATCTAGAAGTACACACAGAGGCTTTAGTTTCTGATGAGGATTTGCTTGGTCTTGGAGGTCAGCCTCAGAATGATGATCTGTGGAGTTCACTGGCAGACTGGGCGGTTTCATTTGGCATTTCTCTGATTGCTCTATCAGCGCATCCTTAAAATCTACCATCCCTCCCTGCCCAAAGATGGACGAACATTGCTGAAGACAAAAACGAGCTATACCATTAGCAGTGTAGCAGGTGGCATGTTCCATTATCGTGGAATTTTGAATTCCATTGAGAAATGTTTAGACAAAGTGTGGTCTACTGTGCCAGACAGACATGCCTTTAAACTGCAGTTGAATTTTGATGGTTTACCCCTCTGCAAGAGTACTAGTACTCAGTTCTGGCCAATGTTGCAAGGATACACAGAGAAACCGATGGTGATTGGGCTGTTTTGTGGTACTTCTAAGCCAAATTCATTGTCTGAGTATCTTCATGATTTGGTACAGGAGTGGAAAATGGTGAGCCGTGGGTTTCTGTACAAGCAGAAAACCTTCTTTGTTAATGTTGTGTCTGTTGTGTGTGATTCTCCAGCCAGAGCCTTCATAAGAGGTGTAAAGTCACACAATGCATACCATGGCTGTGACAAGTGTCACCAAACGGGTGTCCGTAAATCGTATCGAATGACATTTCCTGAGGTCAACGCTGTAAAATGATCGAGGGTAGGCTTACTCCGTTGATATTTACTTTAATAACAGCGCAAACATCTAAACAAACCGGCATAAGAAGAGCGTCCTCGTAACCCCAGGCAACAACACATTAACTGCTCCGCGCTACAATGTTCCAGTTGCTGTGGCAACATTAGTTCCGTTATAACTATAATATGACATCTCCCCCTTTTAAGTTATCCTCAATAACATAAATGCAATAAACACATAGAGTAACAGCCAGAAAATATTTCATATTCCAACATGTATCCTTAGCATGTTGTAAATTCTATTTCTATAATAAATACATTTACCCTGAAAACATTTCCCCTCTATCTAAGGTAATCCACACAAGATGCCATAAATTGTAATAATAATAATAATAGATATCAAACTCGAAATGCTATTTACTTAACTCATCTGTAAGTTACTAAATCAAATATTATTACATTAAACTTAACCAAGGCACTTTCGCAATCACAAGATGATTTTCAGTTTACATATTTCATTCTTTTTCTCTCTCTCTCTTTTTTTTTTTTTTTCAAAAAAAATAATTGTCTTTCTGTTTTCCCAATCCCCCCAAAGGCCATATGGTTGACACATCAGTGTCTGTCTACAGGACTAGCCTGTTGACTGGTCTGCACAGTTGTCCAGCTCTGGTTCGATACTGTCCTGATGTCTGTGCAGGGGTGTGTGTGTCTTGTGAGTTCCTTCGGACTAGAAGAAACAGTCTCTGGAGTGATAACAGTTCCTTGCTGGGAAATCACTCCTGTACTCTCAGCTGATTCAATTCAATTCAATTCAGCTTTATTTATATAGCGTCAAAAACAATACAAATCGTCTCAAGACGCTTTACAAGACCCGGCCTGAAACCCCCAGAGCAAGCCCGCAGGCGACGGTGGCAAGGAGAAACTCCCTTTTAACAGGAAGAAACCTTGAGCAGAACCCAGCTCATATGGAGGGACCCATCTGCCTAAGGCCAGCCAGGTACAGACAGAGAAAGAGAACAGCAAGATAAACATACATCTGTCATAGATACACACATCTGACTAAAGCATACAGGTGGGATGCTATGGTACAAACTAATGATGTTAATGATGGTTAGAAAATGTAAGGGGAATCATCAGCAGGTTGGAGAATCGTTCATTCTGGTAGGAGTGGATAACAGCAGGATTCCATGGAGACTGGGCAGAATGATGAGACCACGACAACAGATGTAGTATGGAGCTCCACAGGAAACACTCAACTCCAGGCCAGAGATACTCGGAAGAAGGGAGAGCAGCAGTAAACATTCTACATAGTAATAGCACAGAATTGCATGACTAGTAGCAGATAGGAATTTAGAGGGAGGAGCTCTGTGCCAGAGAAAAGAAAGTGGAGGACACGAGAGAGGAGAGAGAAGAAAGAAGGAGAACATGTGTTTGGTGCATTGTCCCCCAGCAGCCTAGGCCTATAGCAGCATAACTAAGGGATGGTTTAGTCCAGCCCTAACTATAAGCTTGATCAAAAAGGAAAGTCTTAAGCCTGACTTTAAAAATAGAGAGAGTGTCTGCTTCCCGAACCCAAACTGGGAGCTGGTTCCACAGGAGAGGAGCCTGATAGCTGAAAGCTCTACCTCCCATTCTACTTTTTAAAATTCTAGGAACCACAAGTAGGCCTGCACTTTCAGACCGAAGTGATCTGTTGGGATAATATGGTACAATGAGGTCTGATGAAAGTAGTGTGTCTTGGGCAGGTTGTGAAAAAAGATCTGCCCGGAGATGGCGGCGGTTCCGCCTCAACACTGCTCCTTGTGATGTGTTGATGGTGTATGACCTTGGAGTCACACACTCTTTTGAAACGACTGCTGGTGTCACCCAGGCCCTTTCCTGATCCAGCTTGGTGAGGACTGTGTCTCCAGCTCGTAGTGGTGGAAGAGGTCTGGCTCCATGTCTGCGATTGTAGTAGAAAGCTTGTTTTGCCTTCTCACCAGCATCTTTCTGTTTAACAGTCTTTCTGTTGGGCCATTTAGGTTGAAGGTTCTTCTCTAATGTGGGGAGTGTTGTTCTGATCTTTCTCCCCATTAACAGTTCTGCTGGACTGACTCCCGTAGTGGCACAGGGAGTTGATCTGTAGCACATGAGGGCTATTACTGGGTCTTCTTGTCGGAGGATTCTCTTTGCAGTCTGTACTGCTCTCTCCGCATGACCGTTTCCTTGAGGATGGTGAGGACTAGACGTGATGTGTTTGAAGTCTAGCTGTCTTGCCAGCTCCTGGAATTCTGCGCTGGAGAATTGAGGACCATTGTCACTCATCACCTCATCCGGGATCCCAAACCTTGCAAAGGTTGCTTTAAGTCTCTGAATGACTTGAGCGCTTGTTGTGGACGGTAGGTGCAGCCTCGAGGAACCGTGAGTAATAATCTGATATTACCAGGTAGTGGTTTTTGTTGTGCTCACAGAGGTCAAGAGCAATTCTCTTCCATGGACGATCAGGCAGTGGTGTAGAGATGAGTGGCTCTTTCTGTTGGGCCCGCTTTTGCTCATGGCATGAGTGGCATGACATCACTGTGTTCTTGAGTTCTGCAGAGAGTCCTGGCCACCAGACCGAAGATTTTGCTCTGTCTCTACACTTTGTTAGCCCCTGATGTCCATCATGTATTTTCTGAATGATGTCGGCTCTCTCTGACTGTGGAATGACGATCCTGCTTCCACGTATGAGCAAACCATCAGCCTCTGATAGCTCATTTTTCACCTTCATGTACACTCTGACGTTTGGTGGTGCATTTCCACTGTATTCTGGCCATCCGCTTCTTACGAATTTGATGACAGACTGCAGCTCGCTGTCAGCTGCAGTGGCCATTTTGATGCTTTCCATCCTGCTTGGAGATGCTGGGATGCCTTGTACCACCGAAGCTACATAACACTCCACCTCGCTGTGTGTGTTAGTTTCTTCTTTTGTGTAAGTCTGTGGGCTTCGGGACAAGGCATCAGCGACGAGGAGAGTTTTTCCTGGCACATATACAGCAACTGGTTTGTACCTCATCAGCCGCATCAGAAGACGCTGACATCTCAAGGGAACATTATCGATGCTCTGGCTGTTGATGAGTGGCACCAATGGCTTATGATCAGTCTCAAGCCTGAATTCATCTAGGCCACACAGATACTTGTCGAACTTTTCACAAGCCCACACGCCAGCCAGACACTCCTTCTCTATCTGGGCATAGCGTGTTTCAGCTTCTGAGAGACGTCTGGAGCAGTAGGCTACTGGCTTCCACTCTTCTCCGTGGAGCTGAAGCAGCACAGCTCCCAGTCCATAACTACTGGCGTCTGCAGATACAGCTGTAGGCCTTGTGACATCATAAAAGGAAAGAACAGGTGCTTTTGTCAGCATTCTTTTAATGTCCTCAAAAGCTGCCTGCTGTGAGTGTCCCCGGGTCCAGATGTTCTTGCTCTTTAGCAGCTCATACAACGGCTGTCCCACCGCTGCAAGGGCTGGGACGAACCTCCCCAGGTAATTCACCATGCCGAGGACTCTTTTTAGCTCCTGCACATTTTCAGGCGGTGGCAACTGGTGAATAGCCTCCACTTTGTCAGGGTCCGGTCTGACTCCTGACTGGTCGATGAGATGACCCAGGAAGCGTAGCTGGCTCTGTCTGAGGGAGCATTTCTCCTTGTTGAGTTTCAACCCTGCCGACTCAACACGCTGCAGCACCTTCTCCAGTCGGGCATCATGTAGCTCCATTGAGGTCCCATAGATGAGGATGTCATCCATGAAGACTGCCACGCTTTCCAGTCCTTCTAAAGTCTCCAGCATCTTGCGCTGGAAGATCTCCGGTGCACTTGTTATGCCAAAAGGTAGTCTTTTGAAACAGTATCTGCCAAAAGGTGTTATAAATGTTGTCAGCTTGCAGCTGTCTGGATGCAGAGGGATCTGCCAGAATCCGCTGGCAGCATCAAGGGAAGAAAACAGAGTTGCGCCGCTCAGCTTGGCTGTTATCTCGTCTGGAGTTGGTAGGATGTAGCGTTCTCTTTTGACTGACCTGTTTAGCTTTGTCAGGTCAACGCAGATTCGGGCTGTGCCTGTGTTCTTCTTCAGGACTGGTACCATGGGAGCGCACCATTCAGTAGGTTGTATCACTCGCTCGATGACACCATCCTTCTCCATCCTCTGTATTTCTTCTTTCACTTTCTCTAACATGGGAAAGGGCACACAACGTGCAGTGTGCACAGCATATGGTACAGCATCTTCTCTTAGCTGGATTTTGACTGGTTCAGTTTTTAGAGTAGCATGCTCACTGTGGGTTAGATGGCTGCTGATGCATTTTAACTCATCTGCTCGCCTCACCAGGTTCATCCTCACTGACAGGGCCCGGCTGAGGAGATTGTTGACTCTACGTCCACGTACTACGTAGGCTGTGAATAGATAGTCTTTACCTTTGTGGCTGGCTGTTGCGTTGAAGCGGCCCAGACACAACAGCTCACCTCCAGGTCCGTTGAATTACTTCTGACACCATGTAAAATGATCGAGGGCAGGCTTACTCCGTTGATATTTACTTTAATAACAGCGCAAACATCTAAACAAACCGGCATAAGAAGAGCGTCCTCGTAACCCCAGGCAACAACACATTAACTGCTCCGCGCTACAATGTTCCAGTTGCTGTGGCAACATTAGTTCCGTTATAACTATAATATGACGCAGAACTGATGACGGTTATAGACAAGCAGTGGATGAAGAACACCATGTCCATCACTCACCCCTTGCAGATGTTGGCATCGATATGGTTGCTTGCTTCCCACATGATTATATGCGTCTGGTTTGTCTGGGCGTAATGAAGCGTCTGTTAGAAATGTGGATCGGCACCACTGGCCCTATGCGCTGTCGTATCTCATCTGGTCTTGCATCCGTGGTTTCAGATAGACTCCTTTCACTGAGAAGTTACATCCCCAGTGAGTTTGCTCGAAGGCCACGGACACTGGCTGAACGATGTAGGTGGAAAGCCACAGAATTCCGTCAGTTCTTATTATACACTGGTCCGGTTGTGCTAAGGGGTGTTCTAAAGCCTCAGATCTATGATAACTTCATGCTTTTGTCTGTAAGTGTGTACATTTTGGCAAGTCCAAAGTATTGTTTGGAGATGAATGACTTTGCTAATACTCTTTTGGTATCATTTGTTGAACAGAGTTTTGGGTTTATAATATACATGGTCTGGTGCATCTCAGTGAAGATGTTAAAATCCATGGGAATTTAGATCTCATATCAGCATTTCCATATGAAAACTTCCTCGGAAAAATTAAATGGGTTCGGGGTCCATGCAGTCCTCTGAGATTATCAGAGATGGAAAATGGTGACTACAGCCCTGATGTCAAAAAAATTCAAAACCTGGACAAAAAGCATATGGATGGGCCAGTGCCAAAGTGCTTCTCACGACGTGTTCGCCAGTTTAAATTGCTTGCTTCTGAGGGAATAGTTGTTAAAGCCAAGGAGAGAGATTCTTGTATCAGAATTGATGACAAGTTGATTTTAGTCCAAAACATTGTTGAGGATAAAGGGACAGTATACATTGTCGGAAATGAATATAAACAGGTGGAACACTTCTTTACATATCCAGTTGACTCTAAACAGTTGGGAATTTATGTGGTTTCCAACCTCTCAACCAGTGTCAAGTGTTTCATATTTGGAAATAATCTGCAAAAGTATGTGAGATTACCATTCCAAAACAAATTTGTTGTTGTTCCACTCATGCATTGAAACGAATAGCTCTTTTGCTTTTGTAATATAGTTGGGTAGGGAGTATATTAATGTGCTTATTCTTACTTTTTCTTAGATGTATCATATTGTTGTCTTTGAGCACACAAATGAGGTCGAAGTTGTGCCTTCTGTTTGGATAAACAATGGAGAGTGCATGTGGCCTCCAAATAAAACTGATTTGGCAAAAGCTGTAAAATCCAAAGAATGCCCTGGAGATGGATGGAAGCCCCATAAGACCAGAATTATCTTTTCTTCACGTAAGTTTGTCAACTTCACCTTTTGGTTTGAGTTAATGTCATGTTGTGTATTATTTAAAATAACTTTTTTTTCTCCCCCAGATGACTACAATGAAGCCAGGCTTAAACTCCCTGAAGCTGTCGAGCACACTGACCTTGGAAGTGATGGAGGGCATTCTCCAGTTTCATCCAAAAGAAAAAGAATGTAAGCCATTTTAATGTTTTTTTTGTATTTTTTTTTCTGTGGTATACAACATTTGAAAGTTGTATAATTTTTTATTTCTTATTAGTCGCAAGAACATTGTGTTCACTGGAGAGGAACATGACAGCGATGATGATGACAATGTCAAGATGAAAGGCAGCAGGAAAGTGGCAAAGTCAAGAAAAGGGTAAGAAGCATCAGTCCCCATTTAAATCGGGATGCATTTTGTTACAACGGATAGTACTAAGATTTGATTGATTTTTTTGGACAGATTGGATTCATTGCCCAATGCTCCAGTGATCCCAGTGCACAATCATCCTGTTGGCTGCAGTGACCTCCACGCCGGAAGCCCCAGCGCCCGTGACCCCTACGCCAGCAGCCCCAGCACCCGTGACCTCCACCTCCACGCCGGAAACCCCAGTGCCCGCGGCCTCCA
This sequence comes from Planiliza haematocheilus, assembly GCA_005024645.1. NCBI lineage: Eukaryota > Metazoa > Chordata > Actinopteri > Mugiliformes > Mugilidae > Planiliza > Planiliza haematocheilus. The sequence continues at coordinate 1,171,893 of SRSE01000487.1, forward strand.
CGCCGGAAACCCCAGTGCCCGTGGCCTCCACGCCAGCAGCCCCAGCGCCCGTGGCCTCCACACCAGCAGCCCCAGCGCCAGTGGCCTCCACCTCCACGCCGGAAGCCTCAGCGCCCGTGACCCCTACGCCGGAAGCCTCAGCGCCCGTGACCCCTACGCCGGAAGCCTCAGCGCCCGTGACCCCTACGCCGGAAGCCTCAGCGCCCGTGACCCCCACGCCGGAAGCCTCAGCGCCCGTGACCCCCACGCCGGAAGCCTCAGCGCCCGTGACCCCCACGCCGGAAGCCCCAGCCCCTGTGACCTCCGCCTCCACGCCGGAAGCCCCAGCCCCCGTGACCTCCACGCCGGAAGCCCCAGCCCCGTGACCTCCACGCCGGAAGCCCCAGCGCCCGTGACCTCCACGCCGGAAGCCCCAGCGCCCGTGACCTCCACGCCGGAAGCCCCAGCACCCGTGACCCCTACGCCAGCAGCCCCAGCACCCTTGACCTCCACCTCCACGCCGGAAGCCCCAGCGCCCGTGACCCCTACGGCAGCAGCCCCAGCGCCCGTGACCTCCACCTCCACGCCGGAAGCCTCAGCGCCCGTGACCCCTACGTCGGAAGCCTCAGCGCCCGTGACCCCTACGCCGGAAGCCTCAGCGCCCGTGACCCCTACGCCGGAAGCCTCAGCGCCCGTGACCCCCACCTCCACGCCGGAAGCCCCAGCGCCCGTGACCTCCACGCCGGAAGCCCCAGCACTCGTGACCCCTACGCCAGCAGCCCCAGCACCTGTGACCTCCACCTCCACGCCGGAAGCCCCAGCGCCTGTGACTTCCACGCCGGAAGCCCCAGCGCTCGTGACCCCTACGCCAGCAGCCCCAGCGCCCGTGACCTCCACCTCCATGCCCGAAGCCTCAGCGCCCGTGACCCCTATACGCCCGTTGCCTAAGCGCCTGTGACCTCCACGCCGGAAGCCTCAGCGCCCGTGACCTCCACCTCCACGTCGGAAGCCCCAGCGCCCGTGGCCTCCACGCCGGAAGCCTCAGCGCCCGTGACCTCCACGCCGGAAGCCTCAGCGCCCGTGACCTCCACGCCGGAGGCCGCAGCGCCCGTGACCTCCACGCCGGAGGCCGCAGCGCCCGTGATCTCCACGCCGGAGGCCGCACGCCCGTGACCTCCACGCCAGCAACCATGACCTCTATGCAAACAGCCACAGCAGTCCTGAGCCTGTGATCCATGCACCCAGGCACAGCAGCAGTGAGATACAAACAGCCAGCTTGCATACTTGTGAGTAGACTCATTTTCTCTGCAAAGATTATATAGATTAGATTATATAGATTATATAGATATAGATTATCAGATCATATTTAAGAATGGTGACACTATTCTCGTGTGCTACATACTTTAGTAGATTGCATTAGATTTAACATGTATTTACTACCATGTTAAGTCTGTCTTTCTTCCTCATTTCATCCACAGCCCTGCTTCGTAATTTATTGGCAAACCAAGAAATGCTCATGGAGCAGGTAAAAATTATCTTCAAGACCCTACAGGGAATTAAAACCACGGATGACGCCGAGATGGGCCTGGATCCAAATTTGTTGCCACTCTCAGATGCTGGTTCTCTCGAACACCTAGAGGAAGAACTCCAGAGTAGCCCTGACCTTAATAGACAATTGGTATGTTGGCATATCATATACAGTGACCACATTTCATTTTCAGTGTCTTTCTCTGGAAAAAGTGGAAGAAATGGTAATAAATATGTGATTATATGATTTCAGGTCAATACACTCTCTCTCAAAGGTGGGGTCGACATCCGTGACTGTGTGTGGAGGATCATGAATGCGACGGTTTCCAACTCCCTGGCCAAAAAGATGAACATGAGGGGGATCAACGGAAAAATTGGATTCCAACGCTCGCCGTTAAGAAGTGTTGTTATTGGTAAGTTGGCTTTGAGACATGCAGTGTCATACCCATGTTTAGCAATCTGCAGTGGGCTAGGATGAAAGTGAAGCCTATTAAATCTAGGAGTATTTCCATTGTTAAAGGAAAAGTGGTAGATAAGAAGTTTGTTATAAATGATGAGGTAATTCCCACAGTGCTGGAGAAGCCAGTGAAGAGTTTGGGAAGATGGTACGATGCAAGCCTTGGTGATAAGGCGCAGTTTGAAGGGTTGAGGCAGGAAATGATTCAAGGCATTTCAAGCATAGACCGGTCAGGGCTACCAGGCAAGTTAAAATTGTGGTGCTGGCAATTTGGTTTACTGCCCCGGCTAATGTGGCCGCTGACGGTGTACGAGGTTGCCCTTTCAAAGGTAGAAAAGCTAGAAAGAATGAGTAATTCATTTATTAGAAAGTGGCTTGGTGTCCCATGCTGCTTAAGTAGCACAGCATTGTACGGGAAAGGCATACTGGAGCTCCCAGTTACCTGCCTAACAGAGGAGTTTAAGTGCACTAAAGTTAGACTGGAAATGACTCTTACTCAGTCAAAGGATCCAGTGGTTAGGAGCGTAGCGCCTACTATTAAGACAGGGAGGAAGTGGAAGGCAAAAGAGGCAGTGCAGCAAGCACAGGCAGCTCTTAAGCATAGAGATATCATAGGCCATGTACAGCAAGGGCGTGGAGGCCTAGGATTGTGTGCAGGGAAACCTCTGTGGAGCAAGGCATCAGCAGTAGAAAGGAGAAAGATGATAGTGGAAGAGGTACAGAGGCAAGAAGAAACGGTTAGATGCTCGAAGGCAGTGTCGCAGGCTAAGCAGGGTCAATGGGTGAACTGGGAGAGTGTGGAGAAAAGGAAGGTTAAGTGGAGAGAGCTTTGGAGCATGGAGGCTAGCAGGATTAGATTTATGTTAGGGGCTACTTATGATGTGCTGCCAACTCCCCAGAACCTGAACCAGTGGGTAGGTGAGGATGCTGCCTGTCCACTGTGCACTTGTGTCTGCACACTTAGTCATATTCTGACAGGCTGTAAGGTTAGTCTCTCCCAAGGACGTTATACCTGGCGTCACAATCAGGTATTGAAATGTTTAGCAGCTGCAATAGAGGAAAAACGGGTGAATGTAAATTCCACACCCATTAACAGAGAGAATATATGTATTAAGTTTGTACGGGAGGGAGAAAAGGCGAGAGGAGCAGGCTTCAGGCATAACACGGGACGGCTAAGGGTAGGAGGAGCCTGGGAGATGAGGGCGGACTTAAATAGCCAACTGGTTGTCCCAGGTGAGATAGCTAGCACTCGACTACGGCCAGATCTGCTGTTGTGGTCTGAGCCAGAGAAAGTAGTGTATTTCATAGAGTTGACTGTCCCGTGGGAAGATAGAATTGAGGAGGCTAACGAGAGAAAAAGAGCTAAGTATGCAGAGTTAGCAGCAGATGCAGAGCAAAATAGATGGAAGGCTTATGTCCGCCCGGTAGAAGTGGGCTGCCGTGGATTTGTGGCAAAGTCGGTCATTGCTCTGCTGAGTGAGCTGGGCATACGAGGAAGAAGCCAGAGGACTACGGTTAGCAATATGTCCCGGGCAGCAGAGAGAGCCAGTGACTGGTTATGGGTGCGCAGGAAACATGCTAGCTGGGGAGCTAACTAACTATTGGGGAAGACGTAGTCCATGAATGGCATCTGGGAAAGAGGTCTTCCTGGGGTTAGGAGGGTAGTTGGATTATGGCTCTGCATTCTCTTCCTTTTTCACATCTCCCCTAGATGGAGATATAGGATGGTGATTTGACCGAGTGGTTTCACTCATGGTTCTGAGTTCTTGCAAGGTATGATGGGAAATTTCCTTTACATGCAAGTATAGGTGGTATTTTAGATTTGTTTAATACGATTTGTCCGGCTAGTGAGTATAAATATGGGACGTGGGGCATGGGACAGAGAATATTAGATGGGGTTGAGTGTAATGAGGTTGGGATAGAGGTTTATTTCAGTATTATCTTAGAATAGGGAAGGTGAGTTGGACACCATAATAAGGTGAGGAGTTCGTGTGGGTGACCCAACAGAGTTTTAGGAGGGAAGGATCTTGCCCGTCTAGTCGTGTCCTTAAAGCCGAAAACAGAGCACTAGGCGAGTAGAGGAAAGCCCTGCCTGGCTCGGAGAGACCCGGAAGAGAGAGCGGAAGGAGTGAGAGAGGTAGCGAGCGAATGTACGGTGAAAGTTTGAACGTCGACGGTAAACTCAAATAAACTACTCACAGTGAATGTAATCTGGACAATGGCTGAGACTTCTGGTGGATCCTTTACATCTTTAAGCCTAGATAATATGATAGATGAAGGTCAAATGTTTTGGGATGAGGTTATTGGCAGCAAGCAGAATGTGCGACAAAGATCCGAGAGTGAAGGGGATTCCGTAGAATCAGTAGCAGTGAAAAAGACCAAAACAGATGGTAACAGAGCCTTGAGGCCTCAGACTGAAGTATGGAAAGTCATTTTAGTGTTCGATCAAAAGGGAGGACCAGATATGCATCCAATTCACATTACAAAAGCAATACAGAAGGAAATAGGCAAGATTAATCATGCGCGTTTCATGGGGAACGGGAGGCTATTGATCTTTGCAAACTCTAAGGAACAACAAAGTAATATTCTCAAGAAAACCACACTTAACAACCTCAAGGTAACGTCACATGTTCCCGGTACAGCATCAAAGGTCAGAGGAGTAATATCAGGAATCCCAACTTCAGTTACAATAGAAGAGATTATGGAAAGTTTAAATGAGTACGATGTAGTCGAAGCTAAGCGATTGACAAAAGGTAAAGATAAAATAGAAAGCCTGTCCATATTACTAGGCTTCAAGAAAGAACTACCCATCAGGGTTCAACTTGGATATATGTCATACTCAGTGAGAGAATATATCCCGCCACCGTTAAGATGCTTTAATTGCCAACGGTATGGTCATGCTGCTAGCCAATGTCGAGGAAAAATTAGATGTGCGAAATGTGGAGGAGAACATGAGTATGGCAAATGTGAGCAAAATGTTGTGTTAAAATGTTGTAACTGTGGTGGCAATCATAGTGCAGCTTATGGGGGTTGTGAGAAGTACAAAGAAGCAAAAGAAGTCCAGAAATGCAAAATGATTAATACAATTTCCTATGCTTGATGCGGTTAAGAAAGTTGAAATGGAAAAGAAAGGTCCTAGGCCAACTGTACCCCGCTATACAACAGAGCAAGTTAAGGAAGCAAATGTCAACAACCCAACTAATAGAATAACTCCCAGGAACCTTCCTAAGGAGAGAGACCAACAGGGTAGCAGGCCTAGAATTAATTCTCACCAGTCAGAGTGCTGTGAATACAAAAAGAAAATGTCTGAAGAAATGTTGTTGGTCAAGAAAAATGACTTCCTTGCCTTCATTTGTGCAGTGATAAGTAAAGCAACGGAACTTCCTCAGGGAAGTAATAAAGTAAAAGCAATTGTGGATATTGCGAATGACTTTTTAGGATTTAGCTCACAAGCTAGTAAAATTCAAGAGATGATGAATAGTAAATATGAGGATCAAGGTAATGATTAAAATCTTTATGGTACTTTTCATTCTTCAATGGAATGCCAGAAGTCTAATAGCGAATGGTCAAGAATTTAAGAGATATATACATAATCTGAAAGAAAAACCTGAGGTCATATGTATTCAAGAAACTTGGTTAAAACCGCACCTTGATTTTGTATTGAAAGGATATAATGGCATTAGATGTGATGGAGGAAAAGGCAGAGGAGGAGGGTGTATGACATTTATTAAATTAGGACTCCCATATAAGTTTACTATTTCCAAGGATCATGAATGTGTGGTAACTGAAATATTTAACAAAGGTAGTGGTAATTTTAATATCATTAACTACTATAATCCATGTAAAGCATTAAATAGTGAATTATTAAACAATATTGTTAAGAAAAGTCACAGAGAGATTTGGTGTGGGGATTTCAATGCTCACAATAGTTTATGGGGTAGTAAACAGACAGACTTGAATGGGGAAGCAGTGGAAGATATGATGAATGATAGAATGTTAGTATGTATAAATAATGGTTATGGTACTAGAATTAATGTTTATAAAAATGAAACTTCCTGTATAGATTTAACACTGGTTGATAGGAAAATTGCCAGTAGATGTGAATGGGAAATTGATCAAAGCACAAGCATGGGTAGTGATCACTTCCCAATCAAATGTGCAATTAACATTGAAGTTAAGATTGAACAAAGTTATATGCCCGAAAGATGGAATTTTCAAAAAGCAGATTGGGAGAAATTTATTGAAACCTGTGGGAATGGGGAAAGGTTATCAATTAATAATCAATCAGTTGATGAAATGAATAGTAATATCAGTTCTGCTATATTGGTTGCTGCCAGACAAAGCATACCTGTTAGTAGAAACCAAAAGAGACAAACCAATGTTCCATGGTGGAACAATATGTGTTCTGAGGCTATTAAGGACAGGAATAGAGCTTTTAAGAACCTGCGTAGAACACTGACAATGGAGAATCTTCTTGCCTACCAAAGGAAGAAGGCTTTAGCCAGGAAGGTTATTAAAGAAGCAAAGAAAGAGTCATGGAGACAGTTTTGCTCAACAATAGGAAGAGAAACCACTCTAAATAGAGTATGGATGATGATTAAGAAGATGATAGGTAAATTTAAGCCTCCTCAGGTTTCTGTATTAATTAAAGATAGGACCCATGCAATATCAGATATGGAAAAAGCCAATATGCTTGCTAACACATTTGCAGACATTCATAAGGGTAGTCACTTGGATGAGCGGTATAAGAAAAGGAAAGAAGAGGTACTGAAAATAAATAGAAATATATTAAATACTAAAGAATCAAATATGTCTATTATGGATTCGGAAATTAATATGTCAGAACTTAAAAGGGCACTGAGTAATACTGCATACTCTGCACCAGGGACAGACAACCTATGTTATGCTATGTTTAGGAAATTACCTGATAATATACTGGGGAATGTCCTTAAACTGATTAACAAAGTATGGAATGAAGGTAAACTACCAAACATGTGGAAATGTGCAAGAATACTTCCATTTTCTAAACCAGGTAAAGATTCAAGTGACCCAGGAAACTATAGACCTATTGCACTTACTTCACATCTTGGAAAATTAATGGAAAAAATTATAGTTGGGCGTTTGAATTATTTTCTGGAATACATAAATCCTCTTAAAGAATATCAAACTGGATTTAGGAGGTGCAAGTCAACAACCGATGCTCTGATTAAGGTATGTAATGAAATAGAAAAGTCATTAACAATGAAAGAAGTAATGGTGACAGTGTTCCTGGATATTGAGAAAGCCTATGATACTATGTGGAGAGAAGGTTTGAAAATATATAATTACATACTTGACTTTCTGTCTCAACGTTCTATCAGGGTCAAAGTGGGTGATGCAGTGTCTGATGAATTTATTATCGAAAATGGAATTCCTCAAGGGAGTGCTATCAGCCCTATCTTGTTCAATATAATGATTAATAATATATGAAAAACTGGGAGATAGTTATAAAGGCCTATTATATGCAGATGATGCTGTCATTTGGAGAAGAGGACGCAATATTGCATATATTAATGATAAAATTCAAAAGGACATCCATATTCTTGAACAGTGGGGAATTGATTGGGGTTTTAAATTCTCTATCCCAAAATCACAGGTTATGTATTTTACTAGGAAAAAAGTCCCTGAAAATTACAAAGTTATGCTATATAATCAGCAACTTGAAAGAAGTGATAAATTTAAGTATCTAGGAATGTGGTTAGATACCAAACTCACATGGAAATATCACATAGAACATATTGAAACAAAGTGTAAAAAAGTAACTAACCTTATGAGAATGGTCACTGGCCATAATTGGGGAGCTGACAGGAAGTCTCTGATAAACATATATAAAGCATTAATAAGATCAACCATTGATTATGGCTGTATAATATATAGTTCAGCATGTAAAACATCCCTCAAGAAAATCGAAAGGATGCAGTTTAAAGCTCTGAGAATTGCCCTTGGTGCTTTTAAAACAACTCCTACAAGTGCTTTATTAGTTGAATCTAAAGAAACCCCTATTAATTTAAGATATGAGAAACTCTCATTAAATTATTGGGTAAGGTTAAAGGGAAGTTTCAACAACCCAGCTACGTCAGTGCTTAATGATTGTTGGGAATATACTAAAAAGTCCAGTGGGTTTGGTTGGAATATTGAAAAGTTAGTGAATCATTATGGATTAAAAGAACTGAAGTATGGTCCTGCACTAGCTTTAAGTTGTATTCCCCCATGGCTGCTTCCTGTCCCAGAGGTTAATGTAAATCTGATAACAGATAAATGTGAGCATCACACTAAGCAAAGTTTTGCTGAAGCCTGCATAAATTATCTAAATAATACATACTATGGATATCTGAAAATATTTACAGATGGTTCTAAAGAACCCAAAGGTCATTGTGGTATTGGTATTTATATTCCAGAATTTGAAAAAAGAAATGGATATAGAGTAAGTGACCATTTATCAGTATACTCTGTAGAGATGACTGCAATAATAACTGCCCTTAGGTGGGTTGAAGAGATTAAACCTCTTAAATCAGTAATATGTACAGATTCTATGTCAGTATTACAGAGTTTTATTACAGAAAATGCAGTACGAGAAGATTTGGTACTAGAGGTAAAGCATCTTCTTTTAAATCTTATAAGCCTTGGGCTAACGGTGCAGTTCTGTTGGATTCCAGGCCATTTTGGAATTGATGGCAATGAAACTGCTGATAATTTAGCTAAAAAAGCTCTGGAATCAGAACAAGTGGAGATTCACATTCCATTGGGTAAAGGAGATGCTAAAGCTTTAATTAAATCACAGCTCATGCTAAAGTGGCAAGATGAATGGGAGTCAGAGAATAATGCCAGATACTATCGCAGGAATCAGAGCTGCGTTGGAGGGAAAAGAATCACATCATTGGATCTTAATAGACATGAAGAAGTTATTATAACCAGACTGAGGTTGGGACACACAGGCCTTAATTCCACATTAGCCTTAATAGGTAAAAGTAATGGAGTATGCTCTGAGTGTAACGTCTTGGAGGATGTCACACATGTTCTATTTAAATGTAAGAAATATTATCAACTCAGACAGAAATGGAAAAACACTGATGCAGGAAATGACATTCATAATATCTTACAGGAACAAGGAATTGAGGGACTAAGATACAAGCATTTCATCAGGTATCTCAATGATACTGGTTTAAGTAAAAGGATTTAGTTGTTATTTTTATTTTATTTATTTATTTATTTTTTTATTTTTTTATTATTATTTTGTTGATTTTATGATTTAAAGTATCACTTGCCAACGTCCTTATTACACACTCCTGTGTAGTAGCCTAGTAGGTGGCGGTATATATCGCTAAGATATGATCCGCCAATAAACAGAAGAAGAAGAAGAAGAAGGGAAGGATCTTTTATTGCTGGATGGGAACATATAGGTAAGAGGATTCTTCTTGGCTTTGGTTTGAGTTTGCATTAGATCCTGGGGTTGCGCGGTGTATGGAACACAGGAATTAGGTCATTTTTTTTAGAATTTCAGAGGTAGGTGTGAAATAGGTGAATGGTGAAAGGTTTTCTGAGGTAGGTGGGGAGCCTAGGGGTTGGGACATAGGGTGGTTGAAGGTGGTTGTATTTGGTCGGAATAATTTACTTCTTTGGTTCCAATAATTTTGGGAGGATTGAGAGGATTTGTTGGAGGGGCTGACTGTAAGGAACACACCCTGAGACATGATCAATCTCAGCGGGGCCTTCCCTGGGGGAGAGTGTCTAGTGATAATGGCCGAAACACTCTATGATCCTGGGGTTCACTACTGAAGATGTGTTCTGGGGTGAGGTTATAGGGCTGTAATGGAAGGCGGATAATGGTGGATAGTAAAATTGTGGGCAGTTTGTATTTATTTATTTTTTACTATGTGAGATGGATATAGGATATAGGTTATTGCTCATATTACATGACTGCAGGCTTGGTAGGGCCTCTTAGTCGAACAGGGCCTCTAAACGTGTTTTGCCTGGGATTTCGGCACAAGGGATAGTAACATCTTGTCCTGTGTATTTTAAATGTTTAAAGAGTCTTGTAGTCTCACTACCTAATGACATACATACATTTTAATTTCCAATCATTTGCGCATGTACGTTTCAGCTGCTGTAAGGCGCAATCGCCTTACATCTGGGGCCACGGACCAAGAGGTGGATGCAACCATAAAAAGATGGTTGCATCTGGCACCTGATCGGGATGGTGGCAGAATGGAGAGGTTGAGAAGACGAGGAATGGACAATGGTCAACGTTAAACTTGCTGCTGCCAACATGTACAGTATTGTTATTAGTGCCTCGTGCCTATGTCAAGAGGCCCCCTCTTGACATAGGCACGAGGCCACTCTTGATCTTCTGCGTGTTTCTTTGCAGTTTTATTTTTACTTATTAGTGCCGAGTGCCTATGTCAAGAGGCCCCTCCTCCCATAGGGAGGAGGGGCCTCGTGCCATAGGCACGAGGCCACTCTTGATCTTCTGCGTGTTTCTTTGCAGTTTTATTTTTACTTATTATTATTCCTTTTCCGCCCTTTTTCGCCGATTAATGCGGCCCGAACCGGCCAGAGGACCCCAACACATGATATATCGAAACGTGTGTTTTGATCCCGAATCCCGGGCTATTACTTGAATAAGCGATTGGTGAGTTTTTCGCGAATTTATTCGCGAAAAACGGCGAAAAATTTCCCATTCAAATGAATGGGAGTCCCCGAAAAAAAAAGAAAGATCAACAGGCATTTTCAACAATCAACTGCTCTGGCATACTTTCACCCAGAGACTTCATTGGAACTGTAAAATGTAGGCACTCTTGTCTTCTCTTCAGAGATTCCCTTCACTTATCGACACCTTTTACCGTTTTTAAACCATGAAGCCTCAAAGCGGTGAAGGGTTTTACTCAGATTTCGGGGGTTTATAATGGGTGTGTATTGCGCGGAATGTTCGCGCCAGAGGGTGAGACACCAACTGCCAGAGTGAGAAGAGAGAAGAAAATTAGGCAAAAAATAAAATAGAAACTGCTCCCGTGGCCACAAATTTCACACCACAGACATAATTTATACATAGAAACGTAGGAAAATTTGTCTTCTCGCTCACAATTTGTCCGCTGAAGCTGTAAGTCTTATAGTTTTGGCGTGAGACGCAAAGCTGCGCCAGCAAACCCCTTCCTCGCTCCATAGACTGCAATGTTAAATTTGTGGAGCAAAGCAGAAGCAATCCTTTGTTTTAAATCGCTTTAAATAGCTCACATTTCTACATTTTACCCACAAACTGCATATCTAGACGTTCAGGAAAGCCTCAAGATGCCCAAAGTGAAGTCGGTTCAACGATTAGACACACGGTTTGGCCACAAGGCCTTCCTGTTCGAGGCCGTGGTTTCAGCATTTTCGCCCACTCTAGTCCTTTTCTAACTGATATTCAAACTGGTAACCGTGGCAACCAGGGGCTCCACAGAAAGAGGCGGGAAAACATAAGTAACTGGTCTGTAGGGCGGCCATTTTGGGGCAATGTTAATGGAAGCAGCCCACTCCGAGAAAATTCTAACTGAAGTAACTGGTCTGTGGGGCGGCCATTTTGGCTTTTGGCACCCAAGTTGAACAATGACAGGTGTCTGTCTGTCATTGGCTAGCGCGTCATGCTAATTGCTAACATTAGCGGCTAATGCTAATTTTTAGTAGCTAGAAATTGGTGGTAGCATTAGTGGCAGCATTAGCATGTTAGCGAATAGCATATTAGAAATTAGCATGTTAGCATTAGCATGTTAGCAATTAGCATCTACTTAATTTTTAGTGGCTTAAAAGTCATGCTAACACTAAACCAATGTTAAAATAATTGGCTAACGCATCATGCTAATTGCTAACATTAGCGGCTAATGCTAATTTTTAGTGGTAGAAATTGGTGGAAGCATTAGTGGCAGCATTAGCATGTTAGCGAATAGCATATTAGCAATTAGCATGTTAGCATTAGTATGCTAACAATTAGCATGTATTTAATTTTTAGTGTCTAAAGAGACATGCTAACACTAAACCAATGCTAAAATTAGTGGCTAGCGCATCATGCTAATTGCTAACATTAGCGGCTAATGCAAATTTTTAGTGGCTAGAAATTGGTGGTTGCATTAGTGGCAGCATTAGCATGTTGGCGAATAGCATATTAGCAATTAGCATGTTAGCATTAGCATGCTAACAATTAGCATGTATTTCATTTTTAGTGTCTAAAGAGACATGCTAACACTAAACTAATGCTAAAGTTAGTGGCTAGCGCGTCATGCTAATTGCTAACATTAGCAGCTAATGGCAACAGCCCACTCGGCACTTCAAAAAATTTCCGCGGGAATTTTCTAGTTAGTGCCGAGTGCCTATGTCAAGAGGCCCCTCCTCCCATAGGGAGGAGGGGCCTCGTGCCATAGGCACGAGGCCACTCTTGATCTTCTGCGTGTTTCTTTGCAGTTTTATTTTTACTTATTATTATTCCTTTTCCGCCCTTTTTCGCCGATTAATGCGGCCCGAACCGGCCAGAGGACCCCAACACATGATATATCAAAACGTGTGTTTTGATCCCGAATCCCGGGCTATTACTTGAATAAGCGATTGGTGAGTTTTTCGCGAATTTATTCGCGAATTTATTCGCGAATTTATTCGCGAATTTATTCGCGAAAAACGGCGAAAAATTTTCCATTCAAATGAATGGGAGTCCCCGAAAAAAAAAGAAAGATCAACAGGCATTTTCAACAATCAACTGCTCTGGCATACTTTCACCCAGAGACTTCATTGGAACTGTAAAATGTAGGCACTCTTGTCTTCTCTTCAGAGATTCCCTTCACTTATCGACACCTTTTACCGTTTTTAAACCATGAAGCCTCAAAGCGGTGAAGGGTTTTACTCAGATTTCGGGGGTTTATAATGGGTGTGTATTGCGCGGAATGTTCGCGCCAGAGGGTGAGACACCAACTGCCAGAGTGAGAAGAGAGAAGAAAATTAGGCAAAAAATAAAATAGAAACTGCTCCCGTGGCCACAAATTTCACACCACAGACATAATTTATACATAGAAACGTAGGAAAATTTGTCTTCTCGCTCACAATTTGTCCGCTGAAGCTGTAAGTCTTATAGTTTTGGCGTGAGACGCAAAGCTGCGCCAGCAAACCCCTTCCTCGCTCCATAGACTGCAATGTTAAATTTGTGGAGCAAAGCAGAAGCAATCCTTTGTTTTAAATCGCTTTAAATAGCTCACATTTCTACATTTTACCCACAAACTGCATATCTAGACGTTCAGGAAAGCCTCAAGATGCCCAAAGTGAAGTCGGTTCAACGATTAGACACACGGTTTGGCCACAACGCCTTCCTGTTCGAGGCCGTGGTTTCAGCATTTTCGCCCACTCTAGTCCTTTTCTAACTGATATGCAAACTGGTAACCGTGGCAACCAGGGGCTCCACAGAAAGAGGCGGAAAACATAAGTAACTGGTCTGTAGGGCGGCCATTTTGGGGCAATGTTAATGGAAACAGCCCACTCCGAGAAAATTCTAACTGAAGTAACTGGTCTGTGGGGCGGCCATTTTGGCTTTTGGCACCCAAGTTGAACAATGACAGGTGTCTGTCTGTCATTGGCTAGCGCGTCATGCTAATTGCTAACATTAGCGGCTAATGCTAATTTTTAGTAGCTAGAAATTGGTGGTAGCATTTGTGGCAGCATTAGCATGTTAGCGAATAGCATATTAGCAATTAGCATGTTAGCATTAGCATGTTAGCAATTAGCATCTACTTAATTTTTAGTGGCTTAAAAGTCATGCTAACACTAAACCAATGCTAAAATTAGTGGCTAGCGCGTCATGCTAATTGCTAACATTAGCGGCTAATGCTAATTTTTAGTGGCTAGAAATTGGTGGTAGCATTAGTGGCAGCATTAGCATGTTGGCGAATAGCATATTAGCAATTAGCATGTTAGCATTAGCATGCTAACAATTAGCATGTATTTAATTTTTAGTGTCTAAAGAGACATGCTAACACTAAACTAATGCTAAAGTTAGTGGCTAGCGCGTCATGCTAATTGCTAACATTAGCAGCTAATGGCAACAGCCCACTCGGCACTTTCAAAATTTCCGCGGGAATTTTCTAGTTATTATTCATTTTCCGCCCTTTTTCGCCGATTAATGCGCGCCGAACCGGCAAGAGGACCCCAACACATGATATATCGAAACGTGTGTTTTGATCCCGAATCCTATGCTATTACTTGGATAAGCGATTGACGAGTTTTTCGCGAATTTATTCGCGAAAAAAGGCGAAAAATTTCCCATTCAAATGAATGGGAGACCCAAAAAATCAACAGGCATTTTCAACAATCAACTGCTCTGGCATACTTTCACCCAGAGACTTATTTTAAACTTTAAAACGTAGACACTCTTGTCTTCTCTTCAGAGATTCCCTTCACTTATCGACACCTTTTACCGTTTTTAAACCATTAAGCCACAAAGCAGTGTAGGTTTTTACTCAAATTTCGGGGTTTATAATGGGTGTGTATTGCGCGGAATGTTCGTGCTAGAGGGACAGCTAGAGTGAGAAGAGAGAAGAAAATTAGGCAAAAAATAAAACAGAAACTGCTCCCGTGGCCACAAATTTCACACCACAGACATAATTTATACATAGAAACGTAGGAAAATTTGTCTTCTCGCTCACAATTTGTCTGCTAAAGCTGTAAGTCTTATAGTTTTGGCGTGAGACGCAAAGCTGCGCCAGCAAACCCCTTCCTCGCTCCATAGACTGCAATGTTAAATTTGTGGAGCAAAGCAGAAGCAATCCTTTGTTTTAACACTAGAAGTCCCAGAGAGCCGCCATTTGGCTTTTCTACCTATAAAACCCACAGGGCCGCCGATCGGCTGGAAGGCTTTTAGCTAATATCCTGTGAACCTTCCTTTTGTTATGTAATGAGGCAATCACTGGGCCACCACAGGAGGGGACACGCTGAGCCACTTCAAGGAAACTTGTGGGTAGGGGAGGGGGAGTGAGCCCAGAGAGTTTATGGGATACGGGGTACCTTTATTTTCTAACCTGGCAACACCTTGAGACAGAAACTGGTTCATCCCAAAGACAAAACACCTTGACATAAAATGGGGGAGGGGGAGAATCGGAAAGGAGCGGGGTTGCTGGGGGTTTGGAGGCCAGAGTGAGTGGGGGAGGGAGGCACATCTGAGAGCTGTGAACTCATGTTCAGGCTACTAACTGACTGTCTGTCTTTCAACAGTTTCACCAGGAGGCAGCCTGGGCAGAACAAATGAGCTGAATCTAAATGTAGAAGAATATATGTAGAAATATATGTAGAAGGATGTAGAAGTTATCAGGACCCTACAACACTGGGCTTCCAACATCCCCACCAGACACATAGGAAAAGTAAAAGAACAGAACCACATCAAAAAAGCACCCAAAACCTGTGGTTATCCCAACTGGGCCTTCAGGATAGTTACACATATTTACAAATAATAATAAAAATGCATTAGAGCATGCGCATGAAGCTTGAGCGCTGTTTACAAATCGGCTTTTAGATTTTGCCCTAGTAACCATGATAGGCTCAATATGTTCTCCAGTAGTAACGCAAGCATGTAGTCCGCCATTGTTGTTGATGTTGTTATGAGACGTTTCGCGAGATATACAAGGTGGAAGACTGCTCGAGGGGTGTGGCCATGGTGGCGATGACGTCACCGTTTTCAGAAATCTCCGGATTCAACCGTCCAGACTGATCTGATCGTAACATGAACGCCCTGTCATAACACAAACGCCCTGTACAAGAAAGGCCAAAGTCGTCTCCACCTGCTCAGACGACTGGGGTCCTTTGGGGTGTGCAGGGCACTGCTAAGGACTTTTTATGACTCTGTGGTGGCTCCGGCCATCCTTTATGCAGTGGTCTGCTGGAGCAGTGGAAGCTCAGAGAGGGACAGGAAGAGACTGAACAGGCTGGTCAGACGGGCTGGCTCTGTCCTGGACTGTCCTCTGGACTCCATGGAGGAGGTGGGTGAGAGGATGTTAGCCAAGCTGACATCAATCATGGACAACCCCTCTCACCCACTGCATCAGACTGTTTCAGACCTCAGCAGCTCCTTCAGGGGCAGACTGCTGCATCCACGATGCAAGAAGGAACGCTACCGCAGGTCCTTCATTCCAGCTGCCATCAGGCTGAACAACACCAACATGAGTCAATAGTTTTGTATCCATGAACAAATAAATCTGCTCATTACACTGCTTTTTTGCACTAAATCACTAGTTCTCCATTTCATTGTTTAAGTAATTATTTATTTGTAGAGTTTTTATTCCACTGTACATTAACTGTATATACAGAAGGCCTCTATATTTATGCACATCTTTTCTCTGTATATTTTTCAGAACAATCTTATTTTTGTATATATTCTTTCAAAATGTGTATTTGGGTAACTCTTTTTTTCTTATTTTAACCATGTCAAGTCGTCATTGCTGTCTGTACATATATTTTCCAAACTCCATGCTACTGCGACAAGGAAATTTCTCATGCGTGGGATTAATAAAAAACATATCTTATCTATCTGTGAGAAGTGCGTTTTCGAATTTATCCACCCTGGGACCCGGTTTCAAAAAAATGCGTTTTCGGGCTATGCGTTTACGGGATTCGTGTGGACGATAGGCTAAACCGATTAAAAACATTTGCGTTTACGAAAAAATGCATTTTCATGTGGATAGGGCCTTAGACTTAGAACTTTATTGATCCCTTTGGGGTGACTCCCTCAGGGAAATTTGAGTTTTCCACAGCAGCAAGCACACAGAGCAGTGGTTTGCAAATAGTTATAGAAAAAGTGATTGAATAATACAATGGTGAACATTAAATAATGAACGGTGAGATAGGTAGATAGGTAGATAGGTAGACAACTTTATTGTAGTAGCAATGAGTGAGGTGAGTACAAATGAAATGTAGATAGATAGATAGATAGACAACTTTATTAATCCTTTTGGGAAGTTCCCGCAGGGAAATTGACATCTCCATCGCATACAGCACTGTCAGACATACATGTAGGAAAGCAGTACAGTAACCCAAATACCAAAACACCCAGTAAGAAAAAAGATAAATAATAAAAATAAATACTGTGACTGTACAAAGATGGTTGTTGCATAAATAGACAGATGCCGGGTACATTTATATTGCACATTACTATTGTAGATTAAGTTAAAAAAAAAGTCATTCAGGCCCTTCCTTTTTTGTCCTCCTCCCCCCAAGTGAGTGGTGGTTGAACAGTTTTATGGCACGGGGAACAAAGGAGTTCCTCAGTCTGTTGGTCCTGCACCTTGGGAGGAGCATCCTCCCACTGAAGGTGCTTCTCTGGCTGCTGAAGATTGTGTGCAGAGGGTGGCCGGCATTGTCCAGGATACTAGTCAGTTTGTTTAGTGTCCTTCTCTCTGCAACAGCAGCCAGAGGGTCCAGCCTCGTGCCAACCACAGAGCCAGCCCGCCTGATCAGCTTCTCCAACCTGGAGAGGTCTGTCTTTGAGGTGCTCCCACCCCAGCACACCACAGCGTAGGTCAGGATGCTAGCAACCACAGACTGGTAGAAGATCCCCAGGAGCTTTTTACAGATGTTGAATGATCTTAACCTCCTCAGGAAGTACATCCTGCTCTGGGTCTTCTTGTACAGCTGCCCCGTGTTGCTTGTCCAGTCCAGCTTGTTGTCCAGCCACAGCCCAAGATATTTATAGGTCTGCACGACCTCCACCTCCTCCGCTCCTATCAGAACTGGTCTGGGGTTGGGTCTGTCCCTCCCAAAGTCAATGACCAGTTCCTTAGTCTTTGAGGTGTTGAGCTGTAGATTGTTTTTGTGGCTCCAGACAACAAAATCCCTCACCAGGCTCCTGTACTCCTCCTCTTCGTCGCCACTGATACACCCCACGATGGCCGTGTCATCTGCGAACTTCTGGATGTGACACGTGTCCGAGTTGTAACAGAAGTCCGCGGTGTACAGGGTGAAGAGGAAAGGGGAAAGTACAGTCCCCTGTGGAGCTCCAGTGCTGCTGACCACAGTGTCAGACGTGATGTCCTTCAGCCTGACGTACTGTGGTCTGTCGGTGAGGTAGCTGGAAATCCAAGCAACCAGGTAGGGGTCCACTCGCATACTGGAGAGTTTCTCCTGGAGTACAAGGGGCTGAATAGTGTTGAAGGCACTGGAAAAGTCCAGGAAAGTAATCCTTACAGTGCCTCTTCCCTTGTCCAGATGCGAGTGGGCTCTGTGTAGCAGGTAGAGGATGGCATCCTCTACACCAACCTCTGCCCGGTAGGCAAACTGTAGAGGGTCCTCAGCGTGCTGCACCTGGGGTCTGAGGAGCTTGAGGAAGAGCCGCTCCATCGTCTTCATCAGATGTGATGTGAGTGCCACCGGTCGGAAGTCATTCAGCTCGCTGGGCCGGTTCTTCTTGGGGACAGGAACGATGCATGATGTCTTCCAGAGGGTGGGCACTCTCCCGAGTTGCAGGCTCAGGTTGAAGATTCGTTGTAGCGGCTCCCCGAGGCTCCCCGAGTTCAGTGTACTCACCTCACTCACTGTTACTTACTGTTTTACTGTTTATTTTTCCCTACTAGAGTTTTACTACAGCTAATTTTAATCCCACTCAAAGGAAGTTCACCGTTCATTACTTAATGTTCACCATTTTATTATTCAATCACTTTTTCTATAACTATTTGCAAACCACTGCCCTGTGTACTTGCTGCTGTGGAAAACTCAAATTTCAAAGGGAGTAAACACAATAAAGTTTTAAGTCTAAGTTCTAGGTCTAAGTCTCACTCACTTCCTCTCTCTAACACTGTATCCTGATAATGCATTTTTATTATTATTTGTAAATATGTGTAACTACCCTGAAGGCCCAGTTGGGATAACCACAGGTTTTGGGTGCTTTTTTGATGTGGTTCTGTTCTTTTACTTTTATTATGTGTCTGGTGGGGATGTTGGAAGCCCAGTGTTGTAGGGTCCTGATAACTTCTACATCCTTATATATTTCTACATATATTCTTCTACATTTAGATTCAGCTCATTTGTTCTGCCCAGGCTGCCTCCTGGTGAATCTGTTGAAAGACAGACAGTCAGTTAGCAGCCTGGACAGAGCAAATAAGTTCACAGCCTTCAGGTGTGCCTCCCTCCCCCACTCACTCTGGCCTCTAAACCCCCAGCAACCCCGCTCCTCTCTGAATCTCCCCCTCCCCCGTTTTATGTCAAGGTGTTTTGTCTTTGGGATGAACCAGTTTCTGTCTCAAGGTGTTGCGCGGTTAGAAAATAAAGGTACCCCGTATCCCATAAACTCTCTGGGCTCACTCCCCCTCCCCTCCCCACAAGTTTCCTTGAAGTGGCTCAGCGTGTCCCCTCCTGTGGTGCCCCAGTGATGGCCTCATTTACATAACCACAGCCAATCGGCTGCCCTCTGGGTTTTATAGGTAGAGCAAAAAAAGCTGGGACTTCTAGTGTTAAATCGCTTTAAATAGCTCACATTTCTACATTTTACCCACAAACTGCATATCTAGACGTTCAGGAAAGCCTCAAGATGCCCAAAGTGAAGTCGGTTCAACGATTGGACACACGGTTTGGCCACAAGGTCTTCCTGTTCGAGGCCGTGGTTTCAGCATTTTCGCCCACTCTAGTCCTTTTCTAACTGATATTCAAACTGGTAACCGTGGCAACCAGGGGCTCCACAGAAAGAGGCGGGAAAACATAAGTAACTGGTCTGTAGGGCGGCCATTTTGGGGCAATGTTAATGGAAACAGCCCACTCGGGAAACTTCTAATGAAGTAACTGGTCTGTGGGGCGGCCATTTTGGCTTTTAGCACCCAAGTTGAACAATGACAGGTGTCTGTCTGTCATTGGCTAGCGCGTCATGCTAATTGCTAACATTAGCAGCTAATGCTAATTTTTAGTGGCTAGAAATTGGTGGTTGCATTAGTGGCAGCATTAGCATGTTGGCGAATAGTTTATTAGCAATTAGCATATTAGCAATTAGCATGTTAGCATTAGCATGTTAGCAATTAGCATCTACTTAATTTTTAGCGGGTTAAAAGACATGCTAACACTAAACCAATGTGAAAATAAGTCGCTAGCGCATCATGCTAATTGCTACCATTAGCAGCTAATGGCAACAGCCCACTCGGCACTTTCAAAATTTCCGCGGGAATTTTCTAGTTTGACATAAAGTACAACGATACAGTCGTTATACTTCAGGTCAAAATATGTAGCAATAGTCAACTTTAGGACAAAACCATGGTTAGGATGTTTCTGAAAATAGCCTACATCGCTGATCGTTGCTATCAGTGACAGAAGCATTCATTGTGGCGTTTTATTCCACAGTTTAGATTTATCAGTTTGCTATGTGGTAGATATATGACCGGGCACGACGTGCGCGGGGAAGGAGAACAGGAGGGCGCTATGAAATGCGTGTCCATGAACAGTGATTGACACTATGTTAGATACACAGCTGGGCTTGATTGATGCATCTGAATGTGGAGTGGTGGATGTCTTGCAAATCGCGCTACAGGCTCTAGGTGGGGCTAGAGGAACCGATTTTTTTTTTTTAATTAACCTGCTTCATGCAATTATACTTGAACATAGGGTCAGTTTCAGCAAATATGACAGAAATATAGTTTTGTAAGACTTGCCTACTGCACCTTTAACTACAGTGAACTATGGAACAATGGAAATGAAGTGCATTAACTATGTAAATCATAGATATTCATGATTCACTCTTTTACAGTGTTTGCAGACAAATTAGATGTGTGTCATTGTTTTCTGCTGCTTGGTAAGAAATCAGAAAATGCTGCAAAGTCATTGTCCTGCCCTGTCCATGACTGTTATGCTTGCTCAAGGTAGTGTTGTTGGGCTTCAATATTATACTTCGCCCTTTTTTTTTTTTTTTTTTTGCTAAAATTGGCCTTCTTTAAACCCAGATTACCACGCGTCAAGGTATCCAGACATCCCTTATATAAAACAAGTCAGCAAGTCAGGGATTTCTCAACCTTGCAGGAGTTCAGTCCACTGCATTCCTAAGCAAAACTGACTATAAGTGCTGAAGAAAGTACAATTAGGCAGCACAAATCTACAGCACATCAGCAAATTTACCTTCACGTTTGCACTTTTGCTTCCACTTGCCATAGATCAGCACAAGCATCACCTTGCCCATCACTGACCATTTACTGTACACTGATATCGATCCAGTTTTTTCCACATATCACATATCACAATGGTGAAGGACCGAACAATAAAATCAAGATACATTGAAATCATGATACAAGACAGAAAGCCTTGTAATTGAAACACAAAATTACTTAAGCATTTATGTTCTCTGTAGTGTGTTTGAGCTGCCCGTGCTGAGACAATGAACGACTGACCAGGATGTATGTTGTACTGTTCGGATTGCTTAAGCCATCCAGTTGCATAGCAGTACAGTCTATGTCCACTGGTATTTTACTAACAGTCACCACTCAACTTTCCTTTTTTGTATTTTGAAAGAATGTTATACAATGAGACTACTACCACGTACATAATATCAATATACATACTTTCATTAATACACAGGATTAAATGTTACAATCCCTTGAGCCAAGATTCGTGAGTCTGGGTATACACAAAAACTCCCTGAGGACACTGTGGCCACACACTAGTATCACATTTTTCCAAAACCTGGGATCATAGCAGGTTACATGGTTGTATTAAAAGAATAAATACAGCAATACTTCCATTAGTTTACTTTTAATATAAGTGATTTGGCCCACTTTACATGAAAAACATGTTGTTCATGTTTGTCTGACTGAGGGAGAGTCCTGCTCTGGAAGAATTGAGACACATAAACCTTTCAGAGATAAAATTTTGCACGTGTACCGTAGCACAAACGCGCGACACAGTGTGAATTCCTGTAACCCGTTGTCTGTAAAATATACATTTACAGTTTTTTTTATTGCATTTATACTACCCATAAATTATCTAGTAGTAACAGCATTTTTGGCAGAGCGGACCTTTACTTGAAAAAGTAAAAGTGTTTCACCACTTGTTCTTCTGTTTGCACACACTACGACAACATTCCATCTTAAAATAACTTTACTTTTTACTTTGGCTTGGTGAGTGGATGTGCCACTGCCCATTCGTTTCGCCATAATGGGGTTAGTATCATTTGCGTCTCTTAACTCCGCTGCACTGTCACATACTGTGAAACAAAGAAATATCATACACTGCAGCCCTGGAATTTCGTCATTTTAGGGTCAATTCCACTTGGCCTTTTTGAGGGCAATAAAACAATGATTTTATGTCCACGTCCATAATGAATTTAATGTAAGGACTAATGACGCTTCTGTGGAAGACTGGAGACTCAGTTGAAACTGTCAAGCAGGAACAAACATCTCCTATACTTTTTTATGTATACTTTTATATGAAGATAAGAAACTATTGAACCTATCTAAAAAGAATACAAAATGAACTGTTGCTTGTGATTACGTTTTTTTTTTATTATTATATTTTTATAGTTGTCTATTTTTTAACTTGTCAAGTTTCCCTTAGGGGACATTGTAAGCAACTAAACTGAACTGAAGTACAGAGGAAATTATTTAGTCCATCACAAACTGTAAAACTTATTAAACCAATCTCCACCCACAATTTTTGCTCAGTAAACAGCAAATGTGCAAGAGCATCTTCAGGCAAGAGCATCTTCAGACTGTCCTCAAAAAACTACTGCACAGATGTTTGATTGATTAAAATTGAGCCTACAGTGCATCACTATGTTTGACTGTAAACGGTTAATATATACTAGCTAACATATAATGTTATAATGGGGTCGTTTGATGAAGTCTCCTTGACCAGTGATAGACTGGTGTTGAACTGTCATTATAGCCCGTCCGAGTGGTTTATGCCAGGCTCGGATCAAACCCACCACTGATGATGAATGTCATCAAAACACGTTTTTTTTTTTCTCAAAAGGCGGAGGTCTCAAAGCTGTGTTAACAGGAAAGAGGCAGACTAGAAAACTGTAAAACCAACTGGGGCAGTGTGGGAAGGGCATCAAAGCCATCGTGGCCTTAGGGCATGGCCCACGTGGACCTCATGAAATTCCTGCCCTGATACACTGTCAGCAGCCACATTAGCCGGGGCAGTGAACCAAACTGCAAGGACCATAATTTTAACTTCCCTGGTAGCCCTGACTGGTCTATGCTTGAAATGCCTTAATGTCTTGCCTCAACCCTTCAAACTGCGCCTGTTCACTGAGACTTGCATCATAGCATCTTCCCAAACTCTTTACTTGCTTCTCTAGCACTATGGACACCACTTTATCATTTATAACAATCTTTTTATCTACTACCTTTCCTTTAACAATTGAAATACTTCTAGATTAACTAGGCTTCACTTTCATCCTAACCCACTGCAGGTTGCTGTTTAGCAGCAATCTTCTGGTACAAGGAGCAGTTGGCGTTGAAGTCATCATGTCGTCCACGTAGGCACTAACTGGGGGGAGGCGAAGCCCTCCCTGCGGCCTTTCTCCACCTACTACCCTACTACCCATTTGGAAGTCCTTATAATGACCTCCATTGCCACTGTAAAGGCTAGTGGAGAGATTGCACACCCTGCCATGATGCCTACCTCCAGCTGCTGCCATGCTGTAGTGTACTCTGCTGTGGTAAAGCAGAGTTGTATGTCTAAAAAGGTAGGCTTTGACTAAGCTTTTTTATACTACCTAGATTGTAAAGAAGTCAAATGCTTCCTGTAACAGGACACAACTCTTTTCCTTGCTAAATAGTGACTTCACAAACCTAAATGGGTCCTTATAAAATGTTACTCTAGCCTGTTACTCTAGTCCTTTTCCTATTTGTCCTATGTTCTCTGCCCTCCTTAACGCTGTCAACTGCTTCCTCACGTCTGTCTGTAAACAATCAATACATTTCATCTCCTTGTCTGTAGCTTTCCTCCACTGCCTCTTAAGGCATCTCCTCTCCTAATGTAACTACCTGTCAATCGTTTCTTCTGTTTCGCAATTACACCAAATCTTTCCTTACCATAATCATAAATGAAATCTCCCATTTTCTCCAACTTACTCTCCGCCGTCCCTAGGCCTACCTAGTGCATTAACCAAATTGCTATTGATGTCCTCACCACTGCCTATCCACTGCACCTAGCCATTTGATTCTTGGTTTCTGACCGCTAATTGTCTCCCTCTTTAGTTGTCCGGGCTCTCTATCTGCCTCAGTGCTTGTACCTATTTCTACGCTAGGGGTGCTGTTGTCCTGCGAACTGTGTTTTATTTCCTGTCGCTGGACTTCAACCGACTGACTTAATGTACTTATTAAGAAGTTGCTATGAATGCGGGGTCCCTGTGTTCCCTTTGCCAAGCACTTTTTCCTCTGTTGATGGATTCTGAAGCCCTTTACCGTTGTTAGCTTTTGCCAGCCACACACACAAACCTATAAATGTTTCTTTCAGCAGAAAATTGAGAAACCAGTGATGAAGAAGGGCAATAGAGTCTCACTATTCTCCATCAGCCTCAGATGGAAAACACACACTTTGTCACACTGTTAGTATTGTCTGGAGGACCACATTCACAAGTAATTTCAGCAATATAATATAAATGGATGGCTGTTCCATTTTCACACACTGTCAAAATCAGTCCTCAATTGCTACATCACTACTCATCCAAAAACAAAAAGTCTTTATCACAGTTCTCCCTTAGTCACTTGCCAACTTCATCTTCTCCACCACCACCACCAGTGACTAGACTTCGGTTAGCGTACATGTTCATTTTTATGGTCGCTAAGGCTGGATAGACCCATAAGATAAGATAAGATAAGATAAGATATGTTTTATTAATCCCACGAATGGGAAATTTCCTTGTCGCAGTAGCATGGAGTTTGGCAAATATATGTACAGACAGCAATGACGACTTGACATGGTTAAAATAAGAAAAAAAGAGTTACCCAAATACACATTTTGAACGAATATATACAAAAATAAGAATGTTCTGAAAAATATACAGAGAAAAGATGTGCAGAAATATAGAGGCATTCTGTATATACAGTTATGGTACAGTGGAATAAAAAAAAAACTCTACAAATAAATAATTGCATAACACATCAAAGCGACACCAGACAACAATTGGAGGTTTTACAAAAAAGTCAGACCCTCTTCTTCCTAGTCTTCCAGATAGCCAGCTTACCTGTCCCTGAGATAAAATTAATTAGCTGGTGGACAGACTTCTTTCTGTTGCAGTAAACTGGCCCAAAAATAAAAAGACTAAAAGAAAACAGCTCACCTAAGCCCTGAGACCACCTCTGTAGGTACCTGAACAAAGCCTCTAATCTGGACCCTGAACAAAGAGATGGAAGACTGTCTGACTGGGAGCAAGGTGCACCAGATACATGTTTGTAGCTATGGTCCCGTGTACAATCCTCCACTGGAGGTCTCCTGTCCGTTTGTTGACAGGAGGGTTGTACAGGGACCGCCAACAGCCCTTCGGGGAGCTTCCCACGCCAAAGACCTCAGTCCACCTGGACACCCCTGCCAGAGAGTGTAAGTTTAAAACCTTGACGCTGAGGAAGTAGAGGTCTTTCTTCTCCAGAGTTTCAAAGTCTGTAGACTCTGGGGTCTTCAGACTCAGCAGGCCGTCCTCCTCTGCCATAGACACAGCTAGGGAGGGAAAGATGTATTCACGTTCATCATCCCATTGTTCAGATATAGTGTGGTTCTCAGCAAACGCTCTGAGGCCTGCTGGCAGGAAAGCACAGACCTCCTCCTCCTCGGCAGCACTGGTGTATCGGATACTGAGCATGTCTGCAAGATGAGGGACAGACGTCTTCATGAGATCACTCAACTTGACCAGTCCAGCGTCTCTCAGTCTGACTCTCAGGCTGGCAGACGACAGGACCTGAGAGGTGATGATGCTGTTCCCAAAGATCCACATCCCTGGGGGACAATGCACCAAACACATGTTCTCCTTCGTTCTTCTCTCTCCACTCTCGTGTCCTACACTTTATTTTCTCTGGCACAGAGCTCCCGTCCTCTAAATTCCTATCTGCTACTAGTCATGCAATTCTGTGCTATTACTATGTAGAATGTTTACTGCTGCTCTTCTTCCGAGTATCTCTGGCCTGGAGTTGAGTGTTTCCTGTGGAGCGCCATACTACATCTGTTGTCGTGGTCTCATCAGCCTGCCCAGTCTCCATGGAATCCTGCTGTTATCCACTCCTACCTGAATGAACAATTCTCCAACCTGCCTATGATTCCTCTTACATTTTCAAACTGTCATGTAACATCATTAGTTTGAATCATAGCATCCAACTTGTATGTTGTTTGTTCATGTCAACCATGATTCCTCTACTTATACAAAAGTAAGTTATGGCGTTCCTCAGGGTTCTGTGCTAGGACCAATACTCTTCACTTTATACACGTTGCCATTAGGGAAGATTATTAGAAAACATGGCATAAACTTCCATTGTTACGCAGATGACACCCAGCTATATTTATCTATGAAACCAGATGAAACTAATCAGCTGGTTAAACTCCAAGCATGCCTTAAAGACATAAAGGCTTGGATGACCTGGAATTTCTTACTCTTGAACTCAGACAAAACAGAAGTTATTGTATTTGGTCCTAAGCATCTCAGAGATTCATTATCTAATCACGTGGTTTATTTGGATGGCATTACCTTGGCCTCCAGTACTACTGTGAAAACCCTTGGTGTTATATTTGATGAGGATATGTCCTTTAAATGTCACATTAAGCATGTGACCAGGACTGCCTTCTTTCATCTACGTAATATCATCAAAATTAGGAACATCCTGTCTCAGAATGATGCTGAGAAACTAGTTCATGCATTTGTGTCTTCCAGACTGCATTACTGTAATTCATTACTGTCTGGCTGTCCAAATAACTCTTTAAAAAGCCTCCAACTGATTCAAAAAGCTGCAGCAAGAGCATTGACAGGAATTAGCAAGAGAGATCATATTACTCCAGTTTTAGCTTCTCTTCACTGGCTCCCCTTAAAGTCTAGAATATAATTTAAAATCCTCCTCCTTACATACAAGACCCTCACAGGCGTAGCTCCATCATATCTTAAAGACCTCATTGTACCATATCATCCCAACAGATCACTTCGGTCTGAAAGTGCAGGCCTACTTGTGGTTCCTAGAATTTCAAAAAGTAGAATGGGAGGTAGAGCTTTCAGCTATCAGGCTCCTCTCCTGTGGAACCAGCTCCCAGTTTGGGTTCGTGAAGCAGACACTCTCTCTATTTTTAAGGTCAGGTTTAAGACTTTCCTTTTTGATCAAGCTTATAGTTAGGGCTGGACTAAACCATCCCTTAGTTATGCTGCTATAGGCCTAGGCTGCTGGGGGACAATGCACCAAACACATGTTCTCCTTCGTTCTTCTCTCTCCACTCTCGTGTCCTACACTTTCTTTTTCTCAGAATCAGAATCAGAATCAGCTTTATTGCAGAGCATGTGAGTACATACAATGAATTTGCTTTGGTCCTACAGAAAAGACCATGGCCCCCGATGGGTATCGGCGCCGATTTTGGAAAATTGGGGTCAAGAAGGGGGGAAGGAACAAGAGGAGAGAGGAGGAGAAAAAAAAGGCAGCTCCCAGACTACACTCCTCTGGGGGAGTACAGTGTGGGACCAGTAAAAAAAAAACCTCAGCAACATAAGCACATATGAACACACTTTACAACACAATAAGTCAAAAACAACTTGCACCGGGAAAGGGGGAAAAGGTAGGTGAAGGTATTCCAGCTCAGACAGGCGGCTATCCGCGTCATCGGACCCCGCCTGTTGGACTGGATGGGTAAAAGCTGCGAATGCGTGGGATTGGGGGTAGGGAGGTGTAGTGCATATGTGCATGTGAGTGAGTGTCCTTGTGATGTGTGTACATAAGCCTGGAGAGTTGCTTTGTCTAGCCTCCCAGTCAGTGCCTCAGTTCGCAGGATGTCATCGCGATAACACAGCAGGTTGCCATGGAGACGTCCCTGATTGGGTCCCAGACGAAGTCAACCATCGCAGGTGTCTGTGAAGGAAGGGGGCAGGGATGGGACAGAGCGTCTCACAGCAGCGATCTCATGGGGTGTTTGTTCCAGCAGCGGCCTTGGCCAAGGCCTGCTGGCTCCGGGGTCCAGATTAGAATATGATTGTTTGGGTTAGGGCAAGTAGTCGCTTTTCAATAGACACGGCTTACACTGTTTGTCCATACTGGTCTCCAGGTCCGTCCATTCGCCTTTGCAAAGCCGAAAGCTTCTCCATGATGTTTTCCATGTTGCGGCTACTGACCGCATTCAGAGCACGAACAGCCCTGTCCAAGGTGGTATCCATGTTGCGGTTAATAATCACAGTCAAACTCTCCGAGGTGTTATCCGTGTTGCGATTTATAGCCACAGTCATTGCATCTCTGGCACAGAGCTCATGCCCTCTAAATTCCTATCTGCTACTAGTCATGACATTCTGTGCTATTACTATGTAGAATGTTTACTGCTGCTCTCCCTTCTTCCGAGTATCTCTGGCCTGGAGTTGAGTGTTTCCTGTGGAGCGCCATACTACATCTGTTGTCGTGGTCTCATCAGCCTGCCCAGTCTCCATGGAATCCTGCTGTTATCCACTCCTACCTGAATGAACAATTCTCCAACCTGCCTATGATTCCTCTTACATTTTCAAACTGTCATGTAACATCATTAGTTTGAATCATAGCATCCAACTTTATGCTTTAGTCAGATATGTGTATTTATGACAGATGTATGTTTATCTTGCTGTTCTCTTTCTCTGTCTGTACCCGGCTGGCCTTAGGCAGATGGGTTCCTCCATATGAGCTGGGTTCTGCTCAAGATTTCTTCCTGTTAAAGGAGTTTTTCCTTGCCACCGTCGCCTTCAGGCTTGTTCTGGGGGTTTCAGGCCGGGTCTTGTAAAGGGTCTTGAGACGATTTGTATTGTTATTGACGCTATATAAATAAAACTGAATTGAATTGAATTGAATTGAATCCCTGGTGTGGTCCCAGTCTTCCGTTTGGATGTTAGAGTCTGTCAGGCCTGTAGCACCGACCAGTAGAACGATGCTAGTCCTGTTGTATCCACAGACTGAGGCTGGACTAGGAACAGCCTTCCTGAGCAGGAGAAAGGCTGTGTATGTCCATGGCAGACCAAGGCTGTACAGCTGCCTCTGGGCAGTCTGCAGTCTGAATGCTGTGATCCAAGGTCCCTCCACCACCCTCCTGCACCGGCAGATACAAGACAGAAGCCCGTGTCCAGTGCTGCCCAGACCAGAAGAAGTCCACAATCTCTCTCTGAATGCTGTTAATCATGCCTCTTGGTGGTGTTAAGACTGTCAGTCTGTGCCAAAGGGCCGAGGCGACCAAGTTAATGGCAATGAGGACCCGGCCCCTGTAGGAGAGCTGAGGGAGCAGCCATTTCCATTTGGTTAGTCTGGCACACACCTTCTCCAGAACACCCTCCCAGTTCTTACTCTCATACTCCTCAGTCCCTAGAAAGACACCTATTACCCTGAGTCCCCTGGTAGCTTAGGTGTCTGCCCGATTAGTAATGCTTCGCTCTTGTCCCAGTTAACTTTGCAGAGGAAGCTTTCTGGTACAGTGTAAAGCTCTCTGTCAGGTTATCTACATCCCCCTGGTCTCTGATCAACACACTGATGTCATCAGCATAGGCTGATAACACTAACAGGGGCCGCTGGAGCAGACTGGGTAAACGTAGCCCTGTCAGCTTAGACCTAAGTCTACAAAGTAAAGGTTCTATTGCTAGACTATAGAGCTGTCCAGAAATGGGACAGCCCTGTCAAATACCCCTCCTACTTTGACTGGACAGCTCAACCCTCCACCCACCTTCACTAAACAACACGCGTCTGTGTACAACAAACCCAGCAGTGACAAAAACTCACCACCATAACCAAAAGCCCTTAAAGTACCAAAAAGAAAACCATGATCCACCCTATCAAAAGCTTTCTCCCGGTCCAGTGAAAACATCCCCATGTCAAAACTGTACAGTTTACATAAATCAACCATGTCTCTTATTAAGGACAGGTTGTCCATAATAGACCTGTCCGGGACACAGTAAGACTGGTCCCTGTGGATGATTATATCCAGTACTTGTACCTTTGATAGAGGTTTATAGTCCTCCAGTTTTTTAAAAGAGCCAAGTCTCCTTTTTTGGGGATTAAAGAAAGAACGGCACTCCCGCAAGAAGCCGGCAGCAATCCTGTCCCTGAGCACTCCTGCAGCAACCCCCGCAGGTCAGCACCCAAAACCTTCCAGAAGTGTTTATAACAGGGCTTTATAACATATTTTTAATAATTAAATTATTACTATTTTCCCACTGCCAGCAGTCGGAATATCTCTCTATTGTTGCAATTCCTCTCCTGACCACAAATTAGCATTGTGTTACATTGGGGGTAGGGTGGCGCTGTTTAGCTCCCGTCAATTCAAATCCGGCCGGAAGCCCATGACCAGAGAGTGAGAAGATGCTGGTATGGAGGGTATGGAGGCATGGGCTCCATAGACGGCTCAATGCATGGGCTGATGCTCCAGATGATCTTTTAGATAGAATACCGACAAGAACAATCCAACACTCAAGATTTAAAAGCACTGAATACATTTGTGAACAACTTTCAGTTATAGATGTGTGGCGATACTTAAATTCTGATATAAAAGAATTTACCTGGAGTAATGCCAATAGATAATTACAATCTAGGACTGACTTATAGTTTGTTTCATCTCATGATTTCACTCCATTATCTGATCACAAAATGATCAAAATTCATTTAATAGGCAATAAAGAAGAACAACGAAAGTTACGTGGTTTCTGTAAACTAAATAACAATCTGTTGAATGATGATATATTTTGTGATATTGTTAAAAGAACAGCAGGACAGATATTTAAAAATAAAAACATGAATTATATACAGAAATGGGAATATTTTAAATTTAAGGTAAGAGAAGCAGCGATGAGATGACGTAAAGAAATAAAAAATTATGAATACTTCTAAAAATCAGTGTTATGAACGAACTAAATACATTAATTAAGATAATCTTTCAGAATATGATGAAATTAAATTGAAAAGATTAAAAGAGGAAATAGACAATGCATAATATAAGATTAATCAGTAGTAATGACTTCATCAACTTCTTTACTAATAAAATTGTTGGCATTAGAGAAAACATTCAAGGCATCCTTCCAACGGCTGTCAATGATGTAAGTACAGTAACCCTCTCCCCAGTAGATCTTCTTGAGCTCTCTTCAACAATTACAGCATCTAAACCATCAACATGTCTTCTAGATCCAATCCCAATTAAATTGCTCAAAGAAGTTCTTCCATTAATGAACACCTCTATATTGAACCAGATAAATTTATCTTTATTAACAGGATATGTGCCTCAGTCTTTTAAGATTGCGGTAATTAAGCCCCTACTTAAGAAAGCCACTCTAGATCCAAATGTTTTAGCCAAACTATAGACCAGTCTCCAACCTTGTTGCTAATCAGTTGTGTGACCACTTAAACAGGAATGGTTTGTGTGAAGAGTTTCAGTCAGGTTTTAGCGTTCATCATACTACAGAAACAGCTCTGGTTAAAGTTACCAATGATCTCCTCATGGCTTCAGATAGTGGACTTGTCTCTATACTTGTTCTGCTAGATCTTAGTTCTGCATTTGACACTATTGATCATAATATCAATTTGAAAAGTAAGACTTGAAAGTAAGATCAAGATTAAAGGAACTGCATTAGATTGGTTTGAATCCTATCTGTCTGCCACATTCCAGTTTGTTCATGTCAACCAGGATTCCTCTACTTATACAAAAGTAAGTTATGGAGGACCAATACTCTACGTTATACATGTTGCCATTAGGCAAGATTATTAGAAAACATGGCATAAACTTTCTTATGCAGACAACACCCAACTATATTTGTCTATGAAACCAGATTAAAATAATCAGCTGGTTAAACTCCAAGCATGTCTTAAAGACATAAAGGCTTGGATGATGTGTAATTTCTTACTCTTAAACTCTTAAAGTTATTGTATTTGGTC
Organism: Planiliza haematocheilus; assembly: GCA_005024645.1. Taxonomy (NCBI): domain Eukaryota; kingdom Metazoa; phylum Chordata; class Actinopteri; order Mugiliformes; family Mugilidae; genus Planiliza; species Planiliza haematocheilus. The sequence goes on from SRSE01000487.1 coordinate 1,203,909, forward strand.
CTAAGCATCTAAAGATTCATTATCTAATCGCGTGGTTTCTTTGGATGGCAGACACTCTCTCTATTTTTAAGGTCAGGCTTAAGACTTTCCTGTTTGATCAAGCTTATAGTTAGGGCTGGACTAAACCATCCCTTAGTTATGCTGCTATAGGCCTAGGCTGCTGGGGGACAATGCACCAAACACATGCTCTCCTTCTTTCTTCTCTCTCCTCTCTTGCATCCTCCACTTTCTTCTCTCTGGCACAGAGCTCTTGCCCTCTAAATTTATATCTACTAGTAGTCATGCAATTCTGTGCTATTACTATATAGAATGTTTACTGCTCAAGGTTTCTTCCTGTTAAAAGTTTTTCCTTGCCACCGTCGCCTTCAGGCTTGCTCTGGGGGTTTCAGGCTGGGTCTTGTAAAGCGTCTTGAGATGATTTGTATTGTTATTGACGCTATATAAATAAAACTGAATTGAATTGAATTGAATATATTAATATGGCTAAAGGAGCCTTCATAAGGACAAGGGCAAAATGGCTGGAATTAGGTGAAAGAAATTCTAGCTACTTTTTTTGCTCTTGAAAAATGAAACCATGACAGAAATAATATTTCTGCACTTAAGATTAATAATAACATAACCACAAATCATTTGGAAATTTCCAATTATGTTGGTTCATTTTATAGCAATGTATACAAGTCCAGTTTTCATATCAGTGATTGTGATAGATTTATAAAATCAATAAAAAATATTCACCAACTACTTCAGAACATTTTAAAACAAATTGTGAACGACCATCAATGAAAAAAGCCAAATCCCCAGGCAACGATGGGCTCTCAGTTGAATGTTATTTACATTTTTGGAATATCATTGTGGACCCTTTACTGGAATCATTTAAGAAATGTCTTGATAAGGAAGAAATGTCCACAAGTATGAAACAGGGTATGATATCACTAATCCCTAAACCGGACAAAGATCACCTACTGATAGAAAATTGGAGACCTATCACACTATTGAATATAGATTATAAGATTATCTCATTGGTATACGCTAGAAGGTTATTTCACATTGTTTTGCTGATTTGTTGTTCTTGAAATGTAAATTGTCTTTGAGTACCTTGAAAAGCGCTTTTAAATAAAATGTATTACTATGTTATTATTATTAAACTGGCATTAATGAGTAATTTACTGTTTATTACCATCTTTTCTATAACAGCAAACAGTGTTATTTTCCTCCTTTACATAAATATGCAAGTAAAGATAACTAATTATGGTTATTTTACACTTTCTTCACAAATTATATATCAGGTCTTTGCAAGTGTTGTACAAGTAGTATAAGGAGCATTTACTATACATCAGTACATATTTTTTAAATTCAGACATTTTTTTGTTTGATAAATTATTCCTTGACAGTTTTGCTGTAAAGTTACCACATTTTAAAACAGTGTATAAATGTAGAATTTGAAATTGTGAATTCAAGTTTTAACAATGCATCTTCAAATTTACCATGCATCTCTTAACAAAGTAAAAGCTCTCAGAGAACAAATTAAAGCCTGCAGATTAAGGGCAAAACTAAAATATCAGTCATTTAAGAAGAGGGAAAAAATTAATTGAAAACAGTGCAAAACAAAGCTTAAGTCAGCGTTGTAACGGAACCTAAATTGCAGCCGTACAAGTAATGTGTACAGTACTCACTGACTCTTTCAGTTTGTCCAAAACTGAACTCTAGATACAAACACAAAGGCTGACTGAGTGAATTTTGTACTACACTAATAGTGACTCAACGGTACATTTACACAGACAAGTGCATATTAGTTACACACATTGGAACCACTAGAACTAGAATTAATGTTGCGCAACCTTGGTGGTTGGCAAATTACTCTGTGATTACAGTTTGGTTAACTAAGAGAGCAATGTGATATTAGAAAACAAGATGCCTGTCTCTCCATATTAGACACAACAAATTAAATTTGCAACGTGGGTAGCACAGTGGCGTGGTGCTTAGCACTGTTGTCTCATAGGAAGAAGGTTCTGTTGGAATCTGTGGGGGTTCCCTCCAGGTACTCTCTCCAGTTTCCTCCCACTGTCCAAAGACTTATGGTGTTAATGGTGATTCTGAATTGGCTGTATGTGTGAGTGTGAATGATTGTCTGTCTCTCTGTGTTTGCCCTGCGATAGACTGGTGACCTGTCCAACGTGTACCCCACCTCTCGCCCGATGACATCTGGGGTAGGCTCTAACCCCCTTCACAGGACAAGCAGTTACAGAAGAATGTGTTTGAAGGCTGCACTTTGCAGAAGAAGAATAGGCTAATAGTATTTGAAACCGACTATTCAAGAATCCAGTGCAACTCTCATGTGTCACAGGCAAATGTTTAAAAAATAACTTTTCAATATCAGAAGTGTACATAACACAACTCTTGTAGTCTGCAGCTGTGCAGATCTGTATTTTAAAGTAGGCTAGCTAACATTAACTGGTCAATTCCAGTCTAATATAGAATGTGTTAACATAGTACAGTTTAATGAGAATGACTCAGTCTGACAAATAATTTTTATATGCTAACAAAATAAAAAGGCTGTGCGTAGCATTGAGCTATCAATACTATAAAACAGTTATATTTTTAAAACTGTAAAATTTACAGTACTGCATTTAGTCATAACAGGATTATAGCGTTGATATTTCAATGTAAATATTCTGCAATTTCTCCAATAATTCTTCCTCTGGCGTTCAAATCGGCAGTGTGAATCTTCGTAAACAGATGTATAATTTTGAAGCGTCCGGTTCAGTTATTAATAAAAAGGACAAGGTCCTCTTTATTTGCAACGACAGCTCTGTCTTCACAGACTGTTAGCGGCGCTGCAGAGGGAATACGGTAGTGTCCTCTTCCCGTTCGTCACCTCTCTCACTTTTCCATATCTTACCCCTCAATACGCATCATGGAACCGTCTCACGTACGACATTCGCTTGCTTACATTTAACCTCAACGGCTGCTCGACGGCACCTGGCGACAGACATCCCTCAATCTACTCGTTATCCCGTGGACTGTGATCTAGAGGAGACAATGAAATTGCTTTATTTCACAGCAGTGGAGGACAAAACCGTGAATCCATGGCTGCTGTTCGCGGTACTCGGCCTCTGGTAAGCGTTGTTAAAAATGAGTAGCGATGTGTTAATTATAATTACAATCATATACACTGACAAACTCGCCGGCTGCAGATGTTGAACGTCTCGCTCAGGTTTTCCCCCGTAGTAGAACCGTTGTGTTTGCCATGTAGTTTTCTACCTGTGGTCGCATATCAGCTGTCATCGTGCGAGCTAGTCTTGGATGAGAGGATGTGCTGATGCTATAGTCCTCTGTTTCGTCGGGACATTAGAACGAACTAGTTTGAGCAATGCGTTTATTTCCGATCATCTGTATATTTGTGTACTTGGGGCTAAAACATAGTGGCTTTACAATATTTGTGTCGAACGGTGTAGGTTCAGAGTCGATAACATAAAATAGATAAATCTATAATCAGGCATTTCTACTGAAAGCCGACAAAGAGAAATCGAACCTGCAGTATTCTACAAGGACGCTACCACCTCCCCGACTTGTCGATGGGATGATGAGATTCTATGCAGATTTTTTTTAACCCTAACCCTTTTAAACCATTTCTTTTATCTTGGTTTCATCTGTCCACAAAACGTTTCCCAATAGTCTTCTGTCTTGTCCACATGATGTTTAGCAAACTGCAGATGGGCAGAAATGTTCTTTATGTTGCTTTGTCCTTGACACTCTGCAGAGCACACCATGGTCGTTCAGTTTTCTCCCGATGGTGTACTTATGGACATTTACATTAGCCATGTATCTTAGAATTCACACTAGGTTTCTTTGTGAGCTCTTATATTATTATACATGTCTTTCTTTTAAAATGATCTTTGTTGGTTGACCACTCATGTGGAGTATAGACAGATAGATGGATTGCCTCCATTAGTTTACAATTTGTATTCTGACATCGTGGCTTCCTTTTACAACACTAGAGTTGTATTCAGTGGCGGCTGGTGAATTTTATGTTAGGGGGGCGCAAAGTTTGTAAATCAAACCCATGTAGGGGGGGTCTGGGGGCATCCTCCCCCAGTAAATTTTTTTTGTGATTTTCACATACAAACTAAGCATTCTGGTGCATTCTGACAAAATAATAAAGACAAACTAGAACATTTCCTTACAAAGACAATTACAACTGTAATTGGAATTAAGTTTTAACTTAATTTATTTGCCATGTAAAATCCAGCAAGTTTAAAAGTGCTAATACATCAATAAAAATAGGAATTATACACAAGTTAACATTCTCTCTCTGTTTGTATGTGTGTTTGAGAGAGAGTGAGAGTGCATATACTGCACATCCAGCTAGCCAATTCTGTTTAGCATACACATTTGAGGTGAAGCTCCTTGTGTATGTCCTCCCACGATCAGTAGCCTGCTGCGAAATGTTTAAGTCCGGACAGTCGGGTCCCAACTCCTTCACCCTTTTTCTTCTCCAAAGCCGACCGACGAAAAAATGACGAAAATTTTAAGTGAAATAATTGAATTTTTCCTAAGCATCACTGAGTCTCCGCTATTAACGTCAGCCATCTTGGCTCTTAGAACGAGTTATAGCTGTGGCGTGAATGCTTCCTGATTGACGTGATTGATTGATGAATTGTCCAATCATGCTAAGAGTAAAAAAAAAGACAAAACAACGCCATTGGTCTGGGCGCAGAGAGCTGCGCCCGACAGTCGAATTTTCATGCGCCAATGAAAAGCTGTATCTGCTCGTAAACAGTAAAAAAGTTTGCTAGCTCTCATAGACTCCAGCATGACCAGCGCCCCTGACCTGGAGGAGGGCTTTATATCGAATGGCAAATCACAGCTTAGCCTAAAGTCAGACGCATTTAATGGTTACTGGCAGTGTGGCGGGTACCACTACACCATTGCACAAGTAAAAACGCTTTGTATTTTTGTGTATTTATTTCGTATTTGTTAGGTTTGATTGATTCATGTTTGATCTTGGTAGATACATAAAACAGCCAATATTTCACAGGAGGGGCGGCGCCCTAGCGCCCTCTATTGACCAGCCGCCACTGGTTGTATTTAACTTTGCACCTCAAAGATATGTAATATTGATTGGGTTCTTGTTGTCTACTGTCAGGTGTTGTGTTAATATCCGCTAATGTTTTAGGTCATTTGTTTTATTTATTTGATTGTATTCTCTTTGTCTGCTTACTTAACTACCATGACAGATTCCTTAAATGTGTGAGCATATGTGACGATATATTTTTGATTCTTACAATTTTTTATTTACTTTTCCCACTACATAGTTCAGCATTTGGACCCAGTAAACAAGAAGAAGAGGACTACGAAGATGTGCCTATAAACAAGACCTGGGTCTTATCACCAAAGGTCTATGAGAGTGATGTAACTTTGATCCTTAATAAACTGCTGCAAGGGTACGATAACAAACTCCGACCTGACATTGGAGGCAAGTGAATCTGGTCTTCGCAAAAAGACATTATTCTTTAATACTTTATTAGCCCAAAACACTCAACACAGAGTGATCACATTTTGTAAGCAGTGAAGATCATTGAGAAATGACAATGTCAAATTATGCTGCTTTCTATGTTTATTTCTTTAAGCTTTTTTAAATCAGTGAAATTTTTAATTCATAACTAATAAAAATTCTGGTTTCTGCCTCCAATTTATTATGGCCTGCAGTAGTAGACCATGGAGTCAGCAGTTATAGAACTGATCAAAAGATAGATCATTTTGCTTTAACAGATGTGTTAGAGCTAGGTTGTTGTGATTTAGGCAGGTGAACCCAAGTTTAGGCAGGTGTTAGAATAATTGGCACATTGAAATGATTAACTTCTCTAGGACTGAAGCAGAGAACTGGATGAGCTCAAGGCTAGGTCTTAGACCAGAGGTGTATAGTCCAGAACCTTGGCCTGGTAGCAGACTTGGGCAGAGTGAAAAGTGGAGGAGAAGCTGGGGTGGAGGGACTCAGAGACCTGACATGCGTTGAGTCAACTGGACTTCACCATTGTGATCAGCGGGGTGCCCGGCAACTGCAAGCCTAACCTGGTGCACGCTTCAGGAATTAGATAATTAGATTAGACTAGAGGCTTAAAAAGGAATATAAGAACATCCACAGAAACTGCACAAGAAACAAGAGTTACACATGACACTGATTACACAGTGAAACAAAAGATGGACTGGAGGGTATGACATTGGGGACACAGTGACTTTGCTGTTTGCAAACTTTTGATGAAATATGGTATTTTTGCATTCTAACCTTTTGATATGCACAGTTCAATGTGGTGAAGTCTTTGTCTTTTTTACATCCCATATTAAATCTGTTGCATGTTTACTAAAATTGCCCCTGTTCTCTGACAACTTGTCTTTCAATAGAGAAACAATACTTTTACAGGGTCAAAGCTCAGATAAAGTGACATTGCTTGGCTTTATTTTTGTTTTCTTCTTTCTTCTTTAAGTGTTAAAACATCAACACAACTTAAACTTCCAAAAAGATTTTTACAGTGATACTTTAATCACTTGAATGTGCGACTTTGTGGTTAAATTCTGTCATCTTTTTTTGTCAAAGAACACTTTTAGTGCCTCATAAATTGACAACATAATTTTATACTACCATTTTTTGATGATCAATTGATGGTTGGATATCCAACACCAAAAATCATTTAGTACTAAAACGCTATTGTATTTAGTAAGTGCAGTGAATCTTCTGTTGTGTTTCAGTGAGGCCAACAGTGATTGAAACAGCAGTGTATGTCAACAGCATCGGGCCAGTGGATCCCATTAATATGGTGAGACTGCTTCTTTTGAATACTAATTGAATAATAATACTCTCAACTCAGCATAGACAACAATTTCTGTATGAATTATCAGCTTTTTTAAAAAAAACAAAATATATATATATATATATATATATATTTGCATCTAAATGCCCCAAATAAGGCACAGGTATGATCTAAATAAGATCATCATGCAAGACAAGTAACGGTGACAAACCATTTACGACAGATAAGAAGGTAACAAGTAACAACCAACCCAACAATTAGGGCAAGAAGAATTATACACAAGTATAGACACCATGGGAATGTCCAGACATCATACCGATCAGGAAGAAGATGGGTTCTGTGTCCCAGAGGTGAACAAGTTTTGGTCTGAAACATGCAAATTAACCCAAGATGATGGCTGAAGCTGGTAAGAGAGTGTCACTCTCCACAGTGAAATGAGTCCTGTATTGACATGGACTGAAAGACCACTCATCAAGGAAGAAGCCAGAACTCCAAAAGTAACATAAAAAAAGCCAGATTACAGTTTGCAAATACACACAGGGACAAACTGTGGTCTGATGAAACTAAAGTGGACCCGTTTGGCCATAATGACCATCGTTACATCTAGAGGAAAAAGGGGTAAGCTTGTAATCCTGAGAATACCATCCCATCTGTGAAGTATGCTGGTGGTAGCATCAGTTTGCATACCGGTCAAACAGATCCACTGACGACGCAATAGCCATCATTCTCCACTCTGCACTGAGCCATCTGGAGAAACAGGGGAGCTATGTCAGGATGCTCTTCATCGACTACAGCTCAGCTTTCAACACAATAATAACGGACATTCTGATCCCCAAGTTAGCCAACCTGGGGCTCCCACGATCCACCTGCTTATGGATTAAGGACTGTCTAGTCAACCGACCACAGCAGGTGAAACTGGCTCCCCCCAGGGGTGTGTTAAGCCCACTTCTCTACTCGTTCTACACATCTGACTGCAGTCCTGCCCATCTAGAGAACATCATTGTCAAATTTGCTGATGAAACAACGTAATACGGCTGATAACGGGGGGAACGAGGTGGCCTACAGAGATGAGGTCCTGAAACTTGTGTGCATCTAACAACCTGGCACTGAATACACTAAGACTAAGGAACTTATCCTGGACTTAGGGCGGAACAGAGTTGCCCCTGCCCCTCTGTACATCAATGGTGAACGTGTGGAGTGAGTGGAGTCCTTCAAATTCCTCGGGGTCCACATCTCTGCAGACCTCTCCTGGTCAGTCAGCACCTCAGCTCTGGTCAAAAAAGCCCAGCAACGACTACACTTCCTAAGGGTGCTTGGGAAGCAACAACTACCTACACAAAAGCCTGCTGGTGACCTTCTGTTGTGCCACCATCGAGAGCCTGCTGACCTATGCTGTGTCAGTGTGGTACTCCAGAGAGGCTGACAAGAAGAGACTGCAGAGGGTGACCAACACAGCACAAAAAATCATCGGCTGCCCTTTGCCTTCCATAAGCTCTGTCTACAACTCCTTCTGTCTCAGCAGGGCCAGGAACATTCTAAAGACATTCTAAAGGGCAATACCCGGTTTCCATGTCTTCAACCTGTTGCCTTCTGGCAGGCATTACAGGTCCATATCTGCCAGAACAAATAGAATCAGGGACAGTTTCTACCCCAAAGCTGTCACCATACTGAACTCAAACTTGCACTGAAAACTGACATAATTATTTGCACTGTAATTGCCTCTACACTACCTCTGTTTTTATTTGTCTGTCTGCGTACTGTAGTAGGTGTTTGATCGTTATAGTTTTAATTTACGTAATTATACATTGTGCTTGGTGCACATTAAAGGAGCTGCTTTAAATCTCATTGTACTCTGTATAATGACAATAAAGTCTTTCTATTCTATTCTATTCTGTTTTATCATGAGGAAAGAAAATCATGTGGAAATACTAAAGCAACATCTCAAGACATCAGCCAAGAAGTTAAAGCTTGGGTACGAATGGGTCTTCCAAATGGACAATGACCCTAAGCATACTGCCAAGGGCAACAAAATAATTGTTTTGGAGTGGCCACCTCAAAGCCCCGATCTCAGTTCTACAACCCTGACTCAGTTACACAAGTTCTGTCAGGAAGAATGAACCAGAATTCCAGCAGACTATTGCGAGAAGCTTGTGGAAGGATACCGAAAACGTTTGACCCAAGTCATACAGTTTAAAGGCAATGCTACCAAATACTAAGGAAATGTATGTAAACTTCTGACTTTGAAGAAAATAGTAATAAAAAAAAATGTCTCTATAATTATTGTAGCATTTAGTAAATAGAAATGATTTGGGTAATCCTAACTGACCTAAAACAGTAGAGGTTTAGTATGATTTAACTGAGGAAAAAAGGTTTTTGTGTCCTTTAACACAATGTATATAAACATCTGGTTTCAACTGTATATTTACTGCCCAGGTTAAATGCTGAGCACTTCAAGTAAATAATGCCACTTAATCGTCGAACAAGTAAGAGAACAAGGGTGTTCATCTTTTTGAATATATAATAATAATAAGTTGCATAAAGTAGAGCTCCTATTTGGAATAAAACCCATATGGACAGAAGTTGGTCAGCTTATTGCCTAGTATCTTGGCAAATACAATGATCCGCTACAATGATCCAAGCTGGCGCCGCGGACGGACGCCTCGGTACGGTGCTCTCTAGTACTTGTTGCTTTTTTACTTTTTCGTGTAGTTTTCTGCAATCCCTCTGCTATTAAAATCAGCAGGGAGAAACTCTTGGAAATAGGACTATCCAGTGCCGGACTTTTTTCACCGGTTTTCAGCCAGCCAGACTGTTTTTTGGAGATTCTGGTTGGAGGAGCAGCAGCGCTCTGTGGATTTAGACGGAGACGCCGGCGCGGAAAACGAGCTGGAGCGCTCGTCAAGCTGCGGCAGCGGGGATTACGCACCGCTCTCCCGTCCATACACCTGGGGAAGGTCCGCTCTCCGGCTAACAAAATGGATGAACTCCTCCTTCTCCTAACCAAGAACTCAGACTTTTGCCGTTCTGCCGCCCTGTGCTTCACTGAAACCTGGCTCAGCGAACACATCCCGGACAGCGCACTACGGCTGCCGGACTTCCAGCTGTTCCGTGCGGACCGCTGCGCGGAACTGTCTGGGAAGTCAAAGGGTGGAGGAACGTGCTTCTACATTAACGAAGGTTGGTGTACAGATGTCACAGTGCTAAAGAAGTCATGCAGCCCTCACTTGGAATCACTCTTCATAAACTGTAGACCATTTTATTCACCGCGGGAGTTCGCATCGTTTGTGCTGGTCGGTGTGTACATTCCACCGCAGGCGTGCGTAACGGAGGCGTTACATCACCTCGCCGACCAGATTACAGACGTGGAGAAAACACACCCGGACTCTCTGCTAATCATTCTCGGGGATTTTAACAGAGCAAATCTCAAAGTCGAAGTGCCAAAATATAGACAGCACGTGACGTGTCCCACCAGGGACATGAACACTTTGGACCACTGCTACACCACAATAAAGGACGCATATCGCTCTGTCCCCCGCGCTGCTTTGGGACTTTCTGACCACTGCCTGGTCCACCTCATCCCATTTTACAGGCAAAAGCTAAAATCTGCTAAGCCTGCAGTGAAAACTGTGAAGAGATGGACCGACGAGTCAAAGATGCAGTTACAGGCCTGCTTTGACTGCACTGATTGGAGCGTCTTTGAAGCAGCAGCCTCAGACCTGGATGAACTGACTGACACTGTGACATCTTACATCGGCTTTTGTGAGGACATGTGCGTGCAGACCAAAACCTTCTGCACATTCAACAACAACAAACCATGGTTCACTGCAGAACTGAGACGACTACGCCAGGACAAGGAGGAGGCCTACAGGAGTGGGGATCGAGACCTGTACAAGCAGGCCAGGAACAAGCTGACAAAGGAGATCAAGGCAGCAAAGAGGAACTACACCGAAAAGCTGAAGGACCGCTTTTCTGCCAACGACACCTCTACAGTTTGGAAAGGCCTGCAGACCATCACCAACTACAGGAGACCATCCCCCCACCCAGTGGGGAGCCCCCGCCTGGCAGAGGACCTCAGCGACTTTTACTCCAGGTTTGAAAGGACTGTCACACCTTTCACACCTTTCACTTCCCCCACCATCTCCATCACAAAAGGCCTTGAAGCTCCACAATCCACACCCGACCCCCTGCCTGCGCTGCGGATCTGTGAGCAGGATGTGCGTCAGCTCTTTCAGAGACAGATGATTAGGAAGGTCCCGGGACCCGATGGAGTGTCTCCGTCCTGCCTGAAAGTCTGTGCTGACCAGCTGGCTCCCATCTTCACTCAGATCTTCAACAACTCCCTGGAGCTGTGCGAGGTCCCCTCCTGCCTCAAACGCTCCACCATCATCCCGGTTCCCAAGAAGTCCCCTGTCACAGGATTAAACGACTACAGACCAGTCGCCCTGACATCTGTAGTCATGAAATCCTTTGAACGACTGGTGCTGGCCCATCTGAAGGACATCACGGACCCCCTGCTAGACCCCCTGCAGTTTGCCTACAGGGCAAACCGGTCAGTGGATGATGCAATCAACATGGCTCTCCACTACATCTTTCACCACCTAGACTCTGCAGGGACCTACGCACCTCAAGGGACCCTTCTGTGAAACTCCTGAAGTTTGCAGACGACACCACCGTCATTGGTCTCATCCAGGACGGGGACGAGTCTGCTTACAGAAGGGAAGTGGAACAGCTGGTCCTCTGGTGCAGTCAGAACCACCTGGAGCTGAACCCGCTCAAAACTGTGGAAATGACAGTGGACTTCAGGAAGAGACCCCCATCACTCCCTCCTCTCACAATACTCAACAGGACAGTCCCAACAGTCAACCCTTTCAGGTTCCTTGGGTCCACAATTTCACGGGACCTGAAGTGGACCGCCCACATAGACTTCGTGAGGAAGAAGGCCCAGCAGAGGCTGTACTTTCTGCGCCAGCTCAGAAAGTTCAGCCTGCCTCAGGTGCTGCTGACCATGTTCTACACTGCAATAGTCCAGTCTGTCCTGACCACGTCCATCACTGTCTGGTTTGGATCCTCCACCAGGCATGACAGGGACAGACTGCAGAGAACAGTCAGGGCTGCAGAGAGGATCATTGGCACAGATCTTCCCTCCATCCAGGACCTGTACCGGTCCCGGGTCAGGAAGCGGGCCAGGAAAATCTCCACAGACCCCTCACACCCTGGTCACAAACTGTTCAGACTCCTCCCCTCAGGCCGGCGTTACAGAGCACTGTACGCCAAAACCACCCGCCACAAGGACAGTTTCTTCCCCCGGGCTGTCGCTCTGATGAACTCTGAGCAGTCACAGAGTGAGAGACCACCCACATGAACAATAAACAATGACTCTGTCTTGTATATATTCACTGTACAATAACCCTGGTGTATATATTACCTATATTTTATATGTACAGATTGAGATTTATTTTATTGTGTTTTATTTTTATTCTTATTTCACTATTTAAGGTTGTACTGATTGTGATTCTGATTCTGAAATAATTTCCTGTATATATTACGAAGTAATATAGGATGGTAGATTGTCACTTCCCGTGGAGATTTTTCTTTTTTGTGTATTACTGTAATCATAGCTTCTGTTAGAATGGGTGGGAATTGGAAGTGATAATGCTGTGTATGTACAATAGTTTAACATTTATTGTGAATGGTATGGGTTTGGTATTGACCAGAAAAAAAAAAGATCTATTCTCCTATAGGAGTTAAATTTCTTCAAATTCTATGAAAGACATTCACTTGGACTCAAGAATGAACTGATAACATTTTGGTGGTCAAGGTAACTGTCACTTCGAAGAGTCTTGGTGGTGGCCAACAGCAAGTTTTGTGCCTCAAGAATTAATTTGTCACATAAATGTCAGTGAGGATAAACAGCAAAGTGATGATACATTAAATCCAAAAAGCTAATTTCATTATGACATCATAGTAAAAATAAGCCACTTTAGTTTTCTTCAAAGTATTTACTACATACAGAAAGTTGTTAGAAAACTCAATGCATTTGCAGTTTGTTGTATGGGTATTTGCATACTGAGCCCTGTTCACTGAAGAATGTGCCTACAATGGGCACATGAATCCGAACTGGACTGTGTGCAATGGAAGAAGGTGGCCTGATCTGATTAATCATGTTTGCTTTTACATTACATGTTACATGGGTGGCTGTCTGCATGTGCATCACTTACCTGTGGGACACAATACCACAGCACACTTTCAGATGTCATTGAGTCTATGCCAGAATCTGAATCTGAATCAGAATCAGAAAAGACTTTATTGCCAAGCATGTTTATATATACAAGGAATTTGCTGTGGTGTCGTTGCACTCATTACACGTAAACAAATGAAATAAAATAAAATATAGAAACTTGGCTCTCAAATATACAAAAATATGTCACACGTCAGGGTTGTTTTTAAGGAAAAATATCAAGCAGGTAGTCATAAAGTTGTGACTGATTATTATATTATACATGGATGAAAATAAAGGTAAATTACAACTAGTAAATATATTATCTACAGTGGTATGCAAAAGTTTGGGCACCCCTCTAAGATATCATAATAATTTGCTCTAACTTTATAAAAGACGATCACAGCAACACGATTTTACTTCCTACAGAGATGTAGACATTTGAGTGTTTTCCAGACCAAAATTCTTAGAGTATCATTACAAAGTTTTATTATAATAAATTAAAATGTAAAAAATGGTATGTGCAAAAGTTTGGGCACCCTTTTAATCACATTGATTTCAAGACCTGTAGAGATTTGTAGCTGACATGTTGCAGCCCAAAACTGCTTTGATTAGCTTGTGAGACCTTCAATTACAAAGACAGGTAAAACCAATCATGAAAAAGGCTATTTAACAGAGGCAATTGCTGGCTGTGCTTGTCCTAGGCTCCTGGCAACATGGGGGCATCGAAACAACTCTCCACTGACCAAGAAACTGAGATAATTCATTATCATGAATTAGGAGAAGGGTACAAGAAATTATCAAGAAGGTTTGGGATGTCTATTTCCACAGTCAGAAATGTGGTGCAGAAATGGAAGGCCAGAAGAACAGTCATTGTGAAGGAAAGATGTGGTAGGCCAAAAAAAATACTGGAAAGACACAGGCGAAGGATGGCTAGAATGGTCACAGACAAGCCACAGACCACCTCCAGAGAACTACAAGAACATCTGGCTACTGATGGTGTAGTTGTTCATCGTTCCACAATCCAGCGCACTTTGCACCAGGAAAAGCTCTCTGGAAGGCTGATGCGCAAAAAGCCTTTCCTGAGTGTTCGTCACAAGAAGAGTCGCATGAGGTATGCAAAAGCACATCTGGACAAGCCAGAAGCATTTTGGAAAAAAAATACTGTGGTCAGATGACACTAAGATAGAGTTATTTGGTCAGAACGAGAGGAGGTATGCATGGCGAAAAAAACACACTGAATTCCATGAGAAGAACTTATTGCCTACTGTGAAATATGGTGGAGGGTCCATCATGTTATGGGGCTGTGTGGCTAGCACAGGGACAGGAAACCTTGTTAAAGTTGAGGGCCACATGAATTCCTCTCAGTATTAGCAGATTCTTGACAAGAATGTTCAAGAATCTGTCACAAAGGTGAAGCTACGCCGAAGTTGGATTTTTCAGCAGGACAATGATCCCAAGCACTGTTCAAAATCCACCAAGGAATTCATGCAGAAGCACAAGTACAATCTTCTGAAATGGCCATCCCAGTCCCCAGACCTTAACATCATTGAAAATGTATGGATTGATTTGAAGCAGGCTGTTTACGCACGGAAGCCAAGAAACCTGACTGAACTGGAGGCGTTTTGTATGGAGGAATGGGCCAAAGTACCACGTGCCAGACTTCAGGGACTTGTCAGTGGCTATAGGAGGCGTCTACAGACTGTTCTTGCAGCAAAAGGAGGTTCTATTAAATATTAATGGAATTATTTCTTTGGGGTACCCAAATTTATGCACATGCCTATTTTTGTTTAAATATACATAAAAATGTTTCTGTTGGACCAATGAAAATGATTTCACTACTGAGATGTTTCTGTTTCCATAAGGTACAACATTTGTTAAAATAAAGTTGCTGCTTCAAAAGCTCAGCAAGTGACAAACTGATGCAATGATTTTCCTAAGGGGTGCCCAAACTTTTGCATACCACTGTATAGTATCTAAGATTATCTTTGGTAATCAAGAATATTCACCCAAAAAATATACTAATTACCCAAGTTCAGAAGTTTCAGACACACAAAGACGAATATCAGAATGCAATATGTCAATTGATCCAAATCGTTCTGCTCTATAGAATACTTAAAGTAACTGTTTACATGTCTCTTAATATATTGGAGTAATTTTTTAATTTACTTTCCTGGCATGGGTTTCTTCTGTTACAGGAATACACCATTGACATCTTCTTTGCTCAGACATGGTTTGATAGCCGACTGAAGTTCAATAGCTCAATGAAGCTGCTTATGCTTAACAGTAACATGGTAGGCAAAATCTGGATTCCCGACACTTTCTTCAGGAATTCCAGAAAATCAGATGCACACTGGATAACCACTCCCAATCGCCTCCTGAGGCTGTGGAGCAATGGGAGAGTCATGTACACACTGAGGTAGGAGTTTGGCCAGCTTGCTCACCTTTTTTAATGTTGGACTATAGGTTATTAATTATGTCTTGTTTGTGAATCTTTAATATGTGCATATGTGTTTTAATTATTATTATTTTATTGTTTTACATAGTTTTCTTTTAAGTGCCTCCAGTTTGTCAAAGCATATCATAATGGTCATTACCTTTGTTGTCTGATACTGTGATTGCAGAGAGACCTTAACTATGTTCAGTCATACTTGCTGGGGAAAAACACTGCTGAGATTTGTTTTTTGTCTGTCACAATTATGTTTTTGTCAGGTTGACTATTAATGCGGAGTGTTACCTTAAGCTGCATAACTTTCCAATGGATGAACACTCGTGTCCGCTGGAGTTTTCAAGCTGTAGGTGGTCAAACATGTTACCCTTTCATTTCTGAATATGCCATCTCAACTTCAGCCTCTGTAACTTGCCCAGAAAGAGAGGCTCCTGTGTGGGCTAGCACTGTAGCTAAGCCCTAATCTCCTTGAAGAAAGGCCCATTTTCTTGAGGCTGCCCTCTAAATGTATACTAATCTATCATCTCCCCGACCAGCAGAGAAAAGAGGTCACCCAATCCCATTTCTCTGACAGACGTAATGAGTTATAAAGCATTTCCCTGTGTAATTCATGCAGTCTGTGTTGTTTATTTTGTCACATGCTGGCATGTTTTACACATGTTGAAACAGTTGTTGGTAGTTTTCTGTTAAAGGAAGAAAAAACCCACAAAGGTCACTAAAATAACTTGAAACTGACAAAAGTAATAATAACTAAATATTTACTGAAAACTGACAAATGGAAATCACGTCGCTTTTGAATTGTGGTTTAAGAGAATCATTAAAAAAACTTGTTGGTAAAGTAATGGAACTGGCTTGGACAAAAATGATGTCACCCTCAACTTAATATTTTGTTGCGCAACATGTTAACCAGTAACTCTCGATGAGACTGCAACTGTCCTCAGGTATATTGGCCCACTCCTCATGACCAACTGCTGCAGCTGTTTCAGGTTTGAAGGGTGCCTTCTCTACACTGCTTAATTCAGCCCCTTCCACAGATGTTCCATAGGATTAGATCAGAGCTCATGGAAAGCCACTCCAGTGTTTTGTTCTCATCCATTCCTGGGTATTTATAGCTGTGCGTTTTAGACCAAGCTTTCTGTCACTGGACAGCACATTCCACTCCAGAATGCCTGGATAGTCTTGAGATTTCATTGTACAATGCACAGATTCAATCTTCCCTGTGTCAGATGCAGCCAATCAGCCCCAGAACATAACTCCTCCATGTTTCACAGTAGGTACAATGTTTTCTTTGTATGCTTCTTTTTTGCGCCTGTGAACACAGGCCTGATGTGACTTGCCAAAAAAGGTCTAGTTTTGTATCTGTCCAATGGACATTCTCCCAGAAGCTTTGTGCTTTGTCAATATGCATATTGGCAAATTCCAGTTTTCCTCCAACTTTTCCTCTTGTGGGCACATGCAGGGAGGTTGTTTATAGTGCTGTGGACCTTAAACCTTAAACTGTAGCAACAGGGACATCAAGCTGGTTGGAGATGCTCTTATAGCCTTTATCTTTATCCTGTTTGTCTATATCACTTGTCTATAATTTTGTTTCTAATCTCCTGAGACAACTTTCTCCATAGTTTTCTGTGGTCCATGTTCAGTGTGGTACACACCATGATACCAAACAGCACAGTGACTATTTTTCATCCAATAAATAGGCAAAATGACTGAAGACACCTGTGATGCTAATTTCCTTTTGTCAGTTTCAAGTTATTTCAGTGACCATCGTGGATTCTTATTTCTTTAATGGAAGGGTACCAACAATTCTGTCCACATGTGTATCATGATCTTAATTATGCTCATCTTACCTATCCGGATACAGAAAATGCCATTGCTGTCACACCAAATGTCCACCACACCAAATTAAAGCACCTAACTTTCACACCATACTGTTATAAGCCATGTCGTGTTTGTTACTGCCAGTTCTAGCAATTAATCCCAGACCTTTACACGCTGCCATATACTGTTAAATAAATTACCTTAAGACCTCCCTTTTATCAGCCACACTCACATTTAACTGAAGACATCTTGCTCATCTGAAGATATTTCATGAATCTTGCCAGGTCAGTTAAATCTTGAATGTTCGCATTTTACTTGTCAGGTTTCATTTTTATGTACAGTTTTCTGCATGACTGATGCTTTTGTTTAGTTTTCTGTTATGTATTATAGGTGTCATTAAGGCTTCTAATTTATCTTTTGTATATATATGTTGGGTGGGGGGTTTCTATAGATGGTTATCCAAAGAATGAGATCATGTATCGGTGGCAGAGGAGGGCAGTGGAGGTCGCTGACCAGCGGTACTGGAGACTCTACCAGTTTGCCTTCGTAGGGTTGCGGAACACCTCTGATGTGGCCCACACTCAGTCAGGTTAGAGATTATGTTTTCTGACATGTTGCCAGTCTCCAGGTTAGTGTGTGTGTCAGTTTACTTTTATTTTTTAGAAGTAAAATCCAACATTATCACATAAATTTAATTTGCTGTTGTTATGCATCTGTTAAATTCTCAGGGGAATATGTTATCATGACAATCTTTTTTGACCTGAGTCGGAGAATGGGCTACTTCACCATCCAGACCTACATTCCCTGCAGCATGATTGTGGTCTTGTCCTGGGTCTCCTTCTGGATCAACAAAGATGCCGTCCCAGCCCGCACATCACTAGGTTTGATACTTTATGAACAACTGAACAGAGATTTTAATATAATATATTTTAATATAATAGCCAACTTAAAGTTAATATTGCTCGCATTCTCAGTATCAATTGTATTTGATTAAATTGATACTGAGAATGTTGCATTGATAATGCATTGAAATCTAAATTGAGAGCAAACCAACTTATTGTTAAGGTGTTTTCAATCATTTGTATAAAACCAATAGTCGTTTTGCTATCTCACGTTTTATTGTATGTTTTTTGTTCTCACACAAAATAGAAAAACAAGGACAAGACATGGCCAACACAATTGATACAAACTATCAGATCCCCATAGACCTTGCAATAGCAGTGCAGATGTCTTTGGGAGGTGCAAGAACTTATTTGCTGTAGTCAGCCACACCTTAATAGATAGGTTAATTGGTCACAGGTTAATTGGAGAAAAAGAAGAAGAAAAATATAAGTAGAGAAAGAGAGAGAATCATGATGTTAGACTGCTGCTTCCACTTCTAGGCACAGCTTCGTCACAGGTCTCTCCAGAATACCGGTCCTTGTGTAAAGACGGACGGTGCATACCAGGCCCTTTGCATCTGGTCTGATATCCAAAACCTTCCCCATGATCATCTGCAACAAGAACAATATCTCCAGGAGTAAGGCTTTTCCTTGGCCTTGTCCATTTTTGTCTCTCCTGCATTATGGGTAGATACTCAGAAATCCATCTCTTTCAAAACAGCTCAGTACTATACTGTGATTGCTTCCACCTCTTCCTTGTGTGCAGATCATTTTGGTCAAACAGTCCTGGTGGCATGATTGGTTTTCTTTGAAATATTAAAATATGATTTGGTGTGAGAGCTTCTAAGTCATCTGGATCATCTAAGACTTTTGCGATGGGTCTGTTGTTCAGTACTAGCCTCAACCTCACAGAAGGCAGTCTGGAGCCCTTCATCATCCAGTGTTTGTTGTTTCAGTACTGAGGTGAATGAGACGAATCAGACGATCCCAAAACACCACCCTAATGGGAAACCACTTGTGTGTTAATGCTCCATTTTATGCCATCCTGAACAAAAGCCCTTTGAATTTTCCTATGATTCAGAGCAGCCAGACTTTCCTTCAGCTCCCGATTGGCTCCAACAAAATTTGTGCCATTATCCGATCTGATAGCTGAGAATGAGCCTTGTCTACAGATAAACCTCTGAATTGCATTTATACACCAGTCTGTATCCAGTATATAAGCCACTTCCAGATGCACAGCAGGACAGTTAGACATGTAAATAGCACTCCATATCTTCAAAGAAGACTTTTAACATTGATGCAGTGAAAATAATCGTGAAAGGAGCCTTTTTGGCAACACCCTCTCTTCAGGTAAGTCCCCCATATTCAGCTCAATCAGCTTTCCCCTGTTGCGTCTGCACACAATAAAGTCAAACATTACCTTTCTGACAGCAGAGTTTGAGTTAATGATCCAGTATTTTTGCCGTAACCTGGACAACATGTGATTCCTCCCTGCATGCCCCAGTTTTTTATGAATCTGGCGCAAAATGAGTGTGGATACGTACATGTCTTTAGAAGGAATCACTGGATGTTTAGATTCTGCTGGCAATGCTGCTTTATTCAACCAACCTCCAACACTGAATCCAGTTTGTGTGCTTTCTTTGGAGATGGTTTTAAATCCACTCTTGAGTGAGGCGATTTCAGATGCAGACTTGTGCCTTTGTACATACAGAATGATGGACTCTTCTGCCTTCACAAGAAGAGCCTTCACCAGAAGAGCAGTCAGACTTTGTCCTTTGAGTGTGACTTTGAAGTTTTGAATTTTCCCATCCACTGCTTCTTTATTAAGGCCTGCAGAAGCACTAAGCTCCTTCCTCTTCTGCGCCAGTGTCATGAAAGTTGCTTTCATTTTTAAAAACCAAGCTACAGATGTTCTTAACTTAATCCAGGATGAATAGTAATTGATTAGCTGGCTGGTGGCCATTTCCACATCCTTGACAATAGCATTCACTGTCATGTCCCTTTCGACCTCTGGGTCATCATCAGAAACAACATCACAATCCCCTTTCAGATTAGACCATTCCTCCTCTGATTTGGAGAGAAATTCGGGTCCATTCAACCATTTCCTGCCTGTTAGGAAATCCTGGGCTTTCATTCCTCTTGATGCTTCAGCCACTGGATTCTCTTTCGAACACACATATCTCCACTGATCAATATCTGAAGGTTCTCTGGTGACAGAAGTTCTGTTTGCCACAAAAGTGTGAAATCGTCTTATTTGCGATGTAGCGTTTTCTCCTGCAGGAGTTGCAACTCCTTCGGTAGCATTTTATCAACTCGAACAGCAAGAACTGCAGCTGTGAGTTCCAATCTTGGGATCGTATTATGCTTGAGAGGAGTGACTCTAGCCTTTCCCAAGAGAAATGCTACCTGTATCTTATGATCTTATTCCAGTCTCAAGTAAGATACCGTTCCATATCCAACTTGAATGGCGTCAGAAAAGTGGTGAAGCTGTGCTGAAACTGGGGCTCCAAAGTCTCTGGGTTTAATACAGCGTTCCACTTTGAACTCATCCATTTTTGAAAGATCCTGGAGCCATTCAGACCATTGCTTAGATAAAGCATGGTGAATGACTTCATCCCTCTTTAAGTTTCTCCTACAGAGCTCCTGCAGCAACAATCCCAAAGGGTCATAAGGAGAACTGACCACTGAAAGAATGCCTCCTCTGCTCTGTGGTTGTTCTTGAACTGACGTTCTGAACTGAAACATGAAAGTTCCAATTATGGTTGTGAAATCCGTCCCTGTCTGAGTGATTCCCTCGTCATTGCACGTAGTGTGCTACTTTGTCCAGCATATGGAGCCATTTGACATGTTAAGTGAAGCATTTCTAAAAAGGGCTTAGGAGAAGTGTATTAGTCATTACAATGTGCCATTATACATGGACATTGTGTGTTAATTTTAAGTAAATTATAAAGTTGTAAAGAGATTATTTGTTTACTATTTATAAAATAGATGTAAAGAAAAGTGAGAGATACATACAGATACTTAAGATATATTCATAATTTTATTTTGAATAATTTTTTTGTTTGTATTTCAGTTTTACAGTAAACTTCAATTGGGAGTGACAAAATAAATCCTCGAAGCAAGAAGACTTTGCCTCTGATTGGAGAACTGTGAGCTGTCTGCCAAACTACATACAACACATTCAGGGAGGGGAGAATATTATGACTGTGCCTCAGGAGCTGCAGTGAGCCTGTTCTTCCCCGTTCACCCCGCCTGTTCTGCAGTGAGTCGGCATAGGGTGCGAGGGCCCGCTCAACGCTGCTTGCAGCTTTAATTTTATTTCCTCTCCTTTCCTCTGTGACTGAGAGCAGCACTGTACGATTGTTGCTGATCCATTTTGAAAGAGTAAATCCTCCTTTCTCACCGAGAGCAGTCAAATCCTTGATCATCTGTACAGCTTCTTCCTCTAAAGCCATGGCTTTCAGGCAATCATCCACATAAAAATGATGTTTAACTGTATTGATCACTTCAAGAGGGAAAGGATGTGCATTGTCTCTGCTGCACTCCCCAGAGCATAAATTGCACAACTTGGTGAAGATATAGCACCAAACAGATGAACTCTCTTGCGATGTTCCTGTGGAGGCTGTGCAGTATCACCATCTGGCCACCAGAGGAAGCAGAAAAAATTGATGTTTTTATCTGGGACATGTACACCGTGTCCCAAAAGTTCGTGCACCACAGAAAATTAAACTCAGATTGTGAATATTCAACAGAATGCAGTTATTCAAAAGCCAATGTTGAACATCTTCCTAGCTGTGATGGGGCCCAATTTCTTCTTCCTGGTGAATATAGGAAGTAGCACTGGCTGGAGAATGTTCTTAACATAATACTCAGCGTTGATGGTGGTGCCCTGGGGTACAACATACAACTCAGACAGCCCTCAAGATGACATTGCGCCCCAGACCATGCAATGCGCGCTGAACTTGACCTGTTCAGAAGGTGGTTCTTCCATTCTATTATCAATTTAAATACGGTCGTTTTGGCTGTTGGGAGTTGGAAATAAGTAGAGAGGGCACTCATTAGACCCAGTTTTCCCAGTCTCTTGGGGTCATTTCTGCATACGTCTTTGCAAAAAAAAAAGCCTCTCTTTTTGCTTTTTAGTAAGGCGAGCTATCCGCTGTCTTCTGTATGCTCTCAGACCCAGTTTATCAGTCAGAAACTGATGGATGGTACTCTTTGAGACTGCTTCCCCAAGATTCTTCAGTCTTCGACTGAGTTTGTGGCAGGATTTGGTCTTGATCTTGCAGATGAGGTCCTTGGTCCTCGAACTCAGAACTGAGGGGCGACCTGTACGGGACATGTCTTTAAGGGTGTCACAACTCTGGTATCTCTGCCACCACTTCTTCACCCATCGTTTGCTTCTGCCAAGGTCCTGAGCTACCTCCCTGCAAATTTTCCCTGCCCTGTGCAAGGCAATGGCTTTGAGCATGGACTTGAGACTTTGAAAGTGCAGCGGCCATCGTGGCAACACTACCGAAAAGGTTCTCTCAGTGACACGCTTCATGGTCAACCAAGAAATTTATAGGCCTATCACAAACACATGAACTAATTAAACAACCTCACAACAACCCATTTTGGAGACAAACAGACCACAATGTTGCACATTGGGGTGCATGAACTTTTGGGACACAGTGTACTTGGTGAAACATGGCTTTTATGTCTGACATTACTGCTACAGGTTCTTGCCTAAATCGATTGAGGTCTCCAATGAGAGTGTTAGTCAGATCAGGTCCCTGCAAGAATTGGCAGTTTTCCAGCTGATGTCCCTTTATATGTTGCTCCACAGTCAAACACAATTATCAGCTTGCCTTTTCTGCGATGACAGGCTCCATGATGGGCAATATACCACACTTTTCCATCACTTTGTTTTAGTTGGTCAGCAGGCACCATTTCAGCATATCCTTGAGCAATCATGTCATTTAAGAATGTTGTGTATTCCTCCTTAAATGTGCTGTTCCTGTCAAATTTTCTTTTCAAGTTTTGGAGGCACTGTTCTGCAACACAGGGATTGTTTGGCAAGACACAATCCTATGAGGCCATTATTGTAGCAAAACTATCTGCAAATGTGTATTTCAATCCGTGTGTGTGTAACTAGATTTATAAATGTGTAAAAAAAAGTCTGTGTGTGTGTAACTGGATTTGCAAATGTGTAAAAACAAAACAAATCTGTGTGTGTGTGTGTGTGCAACCAGATTTGCAAATGTGTAAAAAAACATCTGAGTCTGGAGGCTGGATGGCGTGGTGTAACATAACAAGCTACATAAGAGGGCTCTCAAATGAGACATACACATTCAATAAGTTCACACGCTTACACGCTACGCTGAGAAGTGATAAAATTCGCCGCACATTATTAACATAGACTGTTTAAAATGAATACGAATGGATGAGGCGAAAGCAGACTCATCTGACTCAACGACCTATCAGCAAATCGATAGGGCAAAATATTGTTTCTAGTCACCAGGCGAAATAGTAGCGCCATAAATGCGTGCAAACGTCAAAGGAGAGCTGGAAGTGGAAGCCCGGGAGGATGAACTTATTTTAATGCCAGTGACGGCTGGTGAATTTTATGTTGGGGGGGGCGCAAAGTTTGTAAATAATTTTTTTGTGTGTGTGTGATTTTCGCATACAATTTAAGCATTCTGGTGCATTCTGACAAAATAATAAAGACAAAATAGAACATTTCATTACAAAGACAAAATAACTTCATTTATTTGCCTTGTAAAATCCAGCAAGTTCAAAAGTGCTAATACATCAATAAAAATAGGAATTATACACAAGTTAACATTCTCTCTCTGTTTGTATGTGTGTTTGAGAGAGAGTGAGAGTGTGCACATACTGCACATCCAGCTAGCCAATTTCGTTTAGCATACACATTTGAGGTGAAGCTCCTTGTGTATATCCTCGCATGATCAATAGCCTGCTGCGAAATGTTTAAGTCCGGACAGTCGGGTCCCAACTCCTTCACCCTTTTCTTCTCCACAGCCGACCGACGAAAAAAAAATATTTTTTTAAGTGAAATTATTGAATTTTCCTTAAGCATCACTGAGTCTCCGCTATCAACGTCAGCCATCTTGCCTCTTAGAACGAGTTACAGCTGTGGCGTGAATGCTTCCTGATTGACGTGATTGATTGATGAATTGTCCAATCATGCTAAGAGTAAAAAAATAGAAAACAATGCCATTGGTCTGGGTTTAGAGAGCTATCTTGGTAGATATATAGAACAGTCAATATTTCACAGGAGGGGCGGCGCCCTAGCGTAGGGTGACCAGACGTCCCCGATTTCCGGGGACAGTCCCCGTTTTGGGTGACCTGTCCCTGGCTAAAGCTGTCCCCGAAAATGTCCCCAATTTAGCTTTTTATAAATGAGAAATAAAATTGCATGTAGACTACAACAACAGGTATTACGGTAGCCAGGTAGCAAGCACGGGTGGCATTGTGCGCGCATACTAGAACAACGGTTATTACGGCAGCCGGTCGCGATCAGTTCCAGGTGGTTTACTCAGAGATTGCGCTAGACTTTTTCATTGTCTGTGAAGGCTTCCGTCAGGTAGTATTTAAAATACAACTTGCCTTCCATCAGTCCTAGCAATTTGTTTATATAGCCTACAGTCAATGGTTTTCATCCAATTCCTTCCTTTTGGTAGACGTTAGCCGCATATAGCGATATAAACAGAGGTGGACAGAGTACACACCTTCCCTACTTGAGTAAAAGTACAGATACTCCTTGTCAAATGTTACTCCAATACAAGTAAAAGTAGCTTAGTCAAAAATTTACTTAAGTAAAGTACTAAAGTTTTTGCTTAAAAAAATACTTAAGTAAAAGTATTTAAAAAGTATTTCAGGAAATACAGGAAAGGAAAATAACTTTATTGTCACTATACAATCTACTCCACAGCCCCACTCTTTCTTTTGCAGACAGCCTCTCTCTCTCTACAAGCTCATACAGATACGTTTAAAATGTTCATCAGCAATTTATCAAACATTAAGCTAGCTAATGTCAGTAGCTACTTTGCATACCGCGACATGCTTTTTCATTCGACGAGTTCTTTTAGGCCGTGATATCATTTGTTCGCGGTAAGCACAACAAACATTTCAACTGAAACGAATCACTTTTTGTGGCAAAAATCTCAAACATGGTTTTGACGTAAGGCCACCGTTGCTGTGTTTCTCCAGTTTCTTCCTGCATTGTATGGATTGTATGGCATGACGTAGAGAATCAGCAAATCAGCAGAATCAGTTTATTTTCTCAGAATATTGAAAAATAAAATAAAATAAAATAAAAAAATAATCAGCTGATGTAAGCTCAAAAGTATTGAGTAACGAGAGCAAAACCAGAAATGTAGTGGAGTAAAAAGTACAATATTTGTCCTTCAAATGTATTGGAGTAAAAGTAAAAGTATCCCCCAAAAATAATACTCAAGTAAAGTACAGATACTCAAAAACTGTACTTAAGTACAGTACTCAAGTAAATTTACTTCGTTACTGTCCACCACTGGATATAAATATGTATAGCCTATAGTTAGCCAAGCTCTGATGTGTGCGTCACTATAATCGGTGACAACAAATCGTGCACTGACAAAGTTCTGTGATGTTTGGAATGAGAACCGCGATTAGAGACGAGAGCCAATTAATAAGGTCAGCCGCCGACAAGTGGTCAGGTGTCTGAACTGCAATCTGTCAAAATGACTGATGGCCTTCAGATTTTTCTGTCATGGTTTTAAGAAAATGGTCGGTGACGGAAAATCTTCTGTTAATGCAACCCCTGCTATTACCACTACAACTATTACTTCATTCCTTGTGTTACTTTTAGGAAACAGTAATTGTCCCAGTTTCTACATTTCATCCTGATAACATAATTCTTTCTTTCTTTTTTTCTTCTTTTATCTTCGAGTTTGAAATGTCCCCGGATTTCATTTCAGAAATCTGGTCACCTTACCCTAGCGGCCTCTATTGACCAGCCGCCACTGTTTAATGCGTGAGAGCCCTGTTATGTAATTACAGCATGCCATCCAGCCTCCATTGCATCGGGATCGGGACCAGTGTTCGTCCCGGCCGTCTGTGGTACCACCCAGCTCAGGTAGCCGGTAGCTAATATCATTGGGTGCTAGCCTCGGATAGTGATGGCCCTCTGACACCCGAGGCTTTGACATATGCGCCATAGCTCGTGAAGCAATTGTATTGAACCACTGTGCCGAGGTGCCGAGGCGTGGTTCGGTCGAGTGACTAGTGACGTTTGATGCACTTGAGTGACGTTCGAAGCAGTTCAAGTGCTTCGAACGTTTCAGTGGCAAACGAACCACCCCAGGAGTTCGGTTTGTCATGTGAATCACTTGGCAGGATCGAGTGTTTTTAGGGATATCCTGGTTATCCTATCCCTATTTAGTGGTGCTCGTCTGAATGTTTCTTTGCATCGTAGGTTGGTTTGTTGTTGTAGTTGTAGTTAGTTGCGTATTTTGTGGAGATAGATCGTACAATTCAGAGAGAAATAGATTAATTAGTTACATAGTTAGATAACACTAGATTGATTTTAGTTTAGGTTAGGACAAATCACGTGTTTTGACGTATGGCCAACATTCACACTCACATGCACACCTACGGGCAATTTAGAATCCCCAATTAACCTAATGAGCATGTCTTTGGATGGTGGGAGGAAGCCGGAGTACCCGGAGAGAACCCACGCAGACACAGGGAGAACATGCCAACTCCACACAGAAAGGCCAGCCAGCCCATGGATTCGAACCGGTGACCTTCTTGCTGTGAGGCATCACCTCGCCACTGTGCCGCCCTCACCGTATTCTGGTTTATTTCAAACCGAAGACATGCTTAGGCAGAGACTGGTCCACCCTAAAGACAAAACACCCAGGCAAAAAGAGTGTAATGTGGTGTACGCTGTTCGGTGCAGTGAGGAGTGTACAGACTTATACATTGGGGAGACGAAACAACCCATCCATAAATGCATGTACCAGCACAGGAGAGCCAGCTCATCAGGAAACGATTCAGCGGTCCACCTACACCTGAAGGACAAAGGACACTCTTTTGAGGATAACAACGTCCAAATCTTAGCCAGAGAAGACAGATGGTTTGAAAGAGGAGTTAAGGAAGCCATCTATGTCAGACTGGAAAAACCTTCACTAAACAGAGGAGGTGGACTGAGATTTAATTTGCCATCTATTTAAAATACAGTTTTAACACTAGAAGTCCCAGCATTTTTTGCTCTACCTATAAAACCCAGAGGGCAGCCGATCGGCTGTGGTTATGTAAATGAGGCAATCACTGGGGCACCACAGGAGGGGACACGCTGAGCCACTTCAAGGAACCTTGTGGGGAAGGGAGGGGGAGGGGGCCCAGAGAGTTTATGGGGGACGGGGTACCTGTTCACTTCTAACCTGGCAACACCTTGAGACAGAAACTGGTTCATCCCAAAGACAAAACACCTTGACATCAAATGGGGGAGGGGGAGATTCGGAGAGGAGCGGGTTTGCTGGGGGTTTGGAGGCCAGAGTGAGTGGGGGGGGGAGGCACACCTGAGGGCTGTGAACTCATTTGCTCTGTCCAGGCTGCTAACTGACTGTCTGTCTCTCAACAGTTTCACCAGGTGGCAGCCCGGGCAGAACAAATGAGCTGAATCTAAATGTAGAAGAATATATGTAGAAATATATGTAGAAGGATGTAGAAGTTATCAGGACCCTACAACACTGGGCTTCCAACATCCCCACCAGACACATAGGAAAAGTAAAAGAACAGAACCACATCAAAAAAGCACCCAAAACCTGTGGTTATCCCAACTGGGCCTTCAGGATAGTTACACATATTTACAAATAATAATAAAAATGCATTACCAGGATACAGTGTTAGAGAGTGCAAGTGAGTGAGACTTAGACTTAGAACTTAGACTTAAAACTTTGTTGATCCCTTTGGGGTCAGAACGCTGGCGACCACAGACTGGTAGAAGATCCCCAGGAGCTTCTTGCAGATGTTGAAGGATCTTAACCTCCTCAAGAAGTACATCCTGCTCTGGGCCTTCTTGTACAGCTGCCCCGTGTTGCTCGTCCAGTCCAGCTTGTTGTCCAGCCACAGCCCAAGATATTTATAGGTCTGCACGACCTCCACCTTCTCTGCTCCTATCAGAACTGGTCTGGAGTTGGGTCTGTCCCTCCCAAAGTCATGGACCAGTTCCTTAGTCTTAGAGGTGTTGAGCTGTAGATTGTTTTTGTGGCTCCAGACAACAAAATCCCTCACCAGGCTCCTGTACTCCTCCTCTTCGTCACCACTTATACACCTCACGATGGCTGTGTCATCTGCGAACTTCTGGATGTGACACGTGTCCGAATTGTAGCAGAAGTCCGCGGTGTACAGGGAGAAGAGGAAAGGGGAAAGTACAGTCCCCTGTGGAGCTCCAGTGCTGCTGACCACAGTGTCAGACGTGATGTCCTTCAGCATGACGTACTGTGGGTGAGTTAGCTGGAAATCCTAGCAACCAGGCAGGGGTCCACTCGCATACTGGAGAGTTTTTCCTGGAGTACCAGGGGCTAGATAGTGTTGAAGGCACTGGGAAAGTCCAGGAAGGTAATCCTTACAGTGCCTTTTCCCTTGTCCAGATGCGAGTGGGCTCTGTGTAGGAGGTAGAGGATGCCATCCTCTACTCCAACCTCTGCCCGGTAGGCGAACTGTAGAGGGTCCTCAGCGTGCAGCACCTGGCATCTTCATCAGATGTGATGTGAGTGCCACCGGTCGGAAGTCATTCAGCTCGCTTGGCCGGTTATTCTTGGGGACAGGAACGATGCATGAAGTCCCGAGCACTCTCCCGAGTTGCAGGCTCAGGTTGAAGATGCGTTGTAGCGGCTCCCCGAGTTCAGCAGCGCAGGTCTTCAGAAGCCATGGACACACCATGTCGGGTCCTGCTGCCTTCCTGGGCCGGAGCTTCCTCAATTCCCCCCTCACTTGGCCAGCCGTGAAACAGGGGAGGGGCTGTGAGGAGGGTAGGTGGGTTGGGGGGCTGTCCAGCTCCCGTGGAGGAGGAGGTGAAGGTTGGGGAGTGCAGTGCGAGAGAGGTGGGAGTGGGAGGGTGTGGAGGGGTGGTGGCTGCGGCAGCTGGGGGGGAGGAGAGGAGGGTGGGCTGCTGGTGTCTGTGGGTGAAGATACATTGGGGGGAGGGCAGGCTACAGTAACGGTGGAGAGTGGAGTGTTCTCACTGAACCTATTGAAAAACATGTTCAGGTCGTTGGCTCTTTCTACACTTCCCCTCTCTGTGCTGGTCCTTGCTTTGTGTCCAGTGATGGTTCTGACACCTTCCCAGACGTCCCTCATGTTGTTCTCCCTCAGTCCCCTAGAACTGAAGAAGCTACTCGGATGAGTGGTGAAACGTCTTCTCCAAAAATCTACAAATCCAGCTGCCTTTTTTGAAACTTTTTTGGAGTAAGTCCAGCTCTATCATTTGTGTCATTCGCTCTGTTAAATCTGTGTCCAGGTAAGAATTCGTCCCAAATAAGCACTTGAAATTTTGTATTCATTTCCAAAATCCTCTGCAAGAAGAATTTTGGCCTTATCGTATCTCAGCTCTGAGGGTAAGTATTGACAACTGTGCACCAAGTTCCTTGATTCCCCCCTGGTGTATTGTTCAAGAAAATGTAAACAGTCACTCCAATTAGATGTTTTCTCCTTCACTCAATTTTCAAAAGCTCCGATGAAAGACTTGAGGTGAAGAGGATCTCCATCAAACACAAGAGTGTTTCTTGATGGAGGCCTAACAACTTGTGGTTGAGATATGACGGGCACATCAGTAACATTCACCTTTTTATTCATAGATAGTGGTACAGACTTGTAAGCATCAGGATTCAGTACATTTGCTGTTTGAGAAATGTTCCTTTCAAAATAAGAGTTCTGGTCGTTTTGAGCCACACGCAGATGAATTAATCTCCAGAACATTAAGTTTTGCATTTGTTGCAGCCAGTTCAGTTTCAAGTTCCAGTTGTTCCTTTTCTTTCCATAGCTTTTCCTCTTTTGCCTAAATTAAATGTTTATTTTTTAGCGCAGCAACTCGCTGCATCAGAGCTGCCTTTTCGGCTTTAATACGTGCTGATGTGGTCGAGGAGGTCTGTGATAACTGGGAATGTGATTTTACAGAGTTTGTCTTTACACTTGACACATTAAAAGCACTATCGCCAGAATTTATTTCATCAGTGACACCTTGATGATCATGAGATGCAGTACTTTGATACACATATGGATGATCCAGTTTGGAAAGTTTCAGTGAAATCATTTATACCTCGAAATGCTGACATTCTTCTTCTGACAAAGGTAAGTTTATTGAAGATGCATGCAGCACATTTGCGTCTTGACAAAACTGGATAAGATTCGCAAGCTCAGAATTCACTGAATTGACGTTTTCATTTGATTCCATTCACGCAGTGATTTTTTTTTCCATTGGCTTTTTTGCTTGTTTGCATTTTACACTCCTGCCTCATTTTAATATAGAAGCACAATCCTTTAGAAGTGAGTGTAATATTCCTTTTAGTTGGCAATATTTCAGCCTCTTTCGTCATATCATCAGACATGTTGATTCTTCCAAAGCTGCGTATTATGCAGCGATCACAATACACAATGGACAAAACGTGCAAATAAAAATAGCATAAAATTAGCAAAAACTATTTGATTGTTGGCTGATCAGATCTCAGTTCATCATCACACACAACACCACACAGTGAGGTTGAGTAGTTTTATGACTGGAAGCCGCTGATAGTTATGCACTAATTGTTAGTAATGATGACTTGCCGCAATTCAGCGCCGTTCAAAATTTTCCGACTTGATATGAAATACTGACTTTCAAACTCCACTCGTTTGGCTGTTGTCTAATACAGCAATAGCATTACATACCAGTTTCTCGTTAGAAGGCTGAGCGTCTCTGTTTATCTGAGCCTCAGGCACTGATGATGATGATATCACGAAAAGTGTTGAACATCAATCCATAATCCAAGAAGATCCAATCTGGTCAATGATGTAGAATCCTTCCTTTGTTTCATCATCTGGAACATCTGTTGGATTATTCTGGAGACTGAATGCCGGAGTCATTTTTTTCTTATGGTGAGTATTGGGACCATCCAAAACTTTGTTTCCAGTAGATGTTGACTTTTGTACCACTACACTCTGCTGGTTAAAGCTGGTGTTATCACGTGTGGTAGGTTTGACAGTTCTTATGCCTTTTTAGAATTTCCTCAGGGTGTTGGAGTGACCATCACCACTTTTTTTTATGTGGTAACCCTGAGGTAGCGCACCCAGGGGAATGCATGATCTAGTGAAAATTCTGCCTTTCATGGTATAGAATAAACCAGGTAAGTTTTAGAATAGTTTTGTAGGCAATGCCAGCATTTATTTTTGTTATAGTATGTGGTGATATTTACTGGCCTTAGATTTGTTTTTCAAAATTGTGAATGTAGAGGTATTTCAATTGAGCTGACATGACTTGTAATTTGTAGTGCTTAGACTCATGAATATTTGTTAGGTGTATTCTATGTGACCTTAAGTGTTGTGGGGAAGTTGTCCAAATTTAAGTGAATTGAAAAGCAGCAACACTGTAGTGTGCAGCCACACTTGTTATGATTGTTGTGGCTGAGGCTTTTCCACTGGTAGGTGTGTTAGCTTCATTAAATCTGTAAATAGTATGTGAGTAGTGAGTAAGTAACTTGTATGTGACCATCTGGCTGTGGTGATAGCAGTTCACTTGTTAAATTACTTGTTGTAAATAATCCATTTGGTATTTTGTTTGTGGCCCTTTCTGTGGGTCACATTAATTGCATAATCGCTGGGGGGCTTTTGCTTGTTAACTTGTGTTTAGGGCTCCTGGAGGAAATTAGGGGGAGGTGTTACGTCCCTATGCACTTCCACTGGCCTTGCAGTGGGTGTGTAAATTAACAATTTATTCTTTATGTGTATGCAACTTTGTCGTTATGTCCTCATTTAGGGCCTGTTCACACCTTGCATTAAGACACAATCTCAAGTATCAAAAATCAAGAATCAAGAATCCTTTATTGTCATTATGAGAGAACATAATTGGGGATGAAGTGTTCACAGTCCAGGAGAGTTCAGAGGAAATGTGGATGCCCAGGAACTTTATGCTTTCCACATGCTCCACTGCCTATATGTATAGTTTTGGCTCATATCTCGAGAACTGTGTGCTAAAAAATGTGTGCTAAAAAAGCAATATTTCAGTATCTCAAACACTGCAGTAGCTTCATGACAATTGGCATACATATCCTGTTCAATACTGAGTTGAGGCCCATCAAGTTACTTGACATTTCGTCTATAGTGGGTGCTAAAGGTGACATGGAAACATTTCAGATGACTTTAAGGCCTATAACTTTGGAAGTATTCACTCAATCCTTCTGAAACTTAGCAACCGTCATTATAATGCTTGCGTATAAGGGGGTACTACAACAACTTCATAGCTCATAAACCACCACAGTGAACTGCTTGAAATTTGACAATAATAATCTGTGGATGACTCAGTCACTTGTCAGCCAAAGCATTACTCCACAAACACTTTGCCTACTTTCATGCCTCTGCGTCCCGCTCTGCGACCACTTTGCCACGGCATGGACCCCTTTATGATGGCTTGCTTTGTTTCTGCCTTACCATGCAAATGTCATAAGTTTGCTATAACTTTTGCTATCTTAAATGTTGCCGAGCGTTAAGCTGACTTCCCTCCCATCTTTTATTTGCTTTTTCCACATAGTACCAGGAGCGGGCAGCTCCCTCATTTAAGTGGTTTAGATGTAAATTTTATTATATGTTTTTTTTTTGTACAATTCTCCTGAGAGTGCCAGGAGTGGACAGCTAAATTACTTGTTTGTTTTCTTGTATTAATTCACCAGTGCACCAGAATAAACGGAGATCACCTCCAAGAGCTGGCAGGCTGGCTGTGTCAAGTCTTATATTACAGTTTTTTTTCACAGTTTACACACAATTTTGAAAACCGGGTTCTTTTTTTCAAAATATAATCGCAATTATCCAAACACCACACTCAATTTGCAGAATTCCTAGATTGTTTGCAAAATGACACACTTCAGTCAAAACATATACACATATTTGTAAAAATGCTATTAGTTTTTATTTAACTAACACAATCTTCAATGATCAGATACTATTGCAGCCAGTTTCACACTGCTGTGATAAATAAAAAAGGCACCGTTGGAGGAATCGCCTCGTGTAACAAATCCATCCCAGCACAGAAGCTGCTTCGATTTGATCACAGGCCTGCTCCATGGCCTGAATGAGGGGCAAATGGTCATAGGGCCGCAGGTCGTATACCTTCCACCGCCATGCTGAAAAAAACTCTTCTATTGGATTCAGGGGGAAGGTATAAGACTTCAAATTCACGGTGATCATGGATCCAATTCTAGACCAGAGCAGCCCGATGAATGAGACATTGTCCCAAGCAACAATGTACCGCATCTGATCCACTTGGTTTAATGCCAGAACATTATGAGCAGTGCGCAATACCACACCATAGCAGTAAGATGAACAATACATACCTCCACATACTCAGTGCGCAGATGTTTCACTCTCTCTGAATTTCTGTAAAATGGTACCCGATACAGTTGCTTCATGTGTACTTGATTTTTCTTGAGGATTCAAGCTAATGTTGACAGAGAGACTCGTTGGATGTTATTGAAAATACAGTCATCATTGATGATATTGGCTTGGATTTCTCGTAGCCTGATACAATTATTGCCCAAAACCACGTTCACAATGGTGGCCTCTTGTGCACGGGTGAACATAGGGCCCCTTCCACCTTGGTGTTCTCGACCCTCAATCCTATGTAAAAAATGTACTTTATATATAAAAAAATACGCATGCAGCCTACTGTCAAATGTCACAGTAAACAATTTTGATGATAAGTACAGCAAGCTTCAGTTTCAATGTACTGTGTGGTTAGCTTACCTGTTTTCTCGATGAAATGTCAGAATTACTGACGCAACAGTATTTCTGCTGAGATTTGGTTGAACTCTTTGTCCAGCTTCCATCAGTGTCAGTCCATGGTTGATAACATGGTCAATAAGTGTTGCACAGATTTCTTGAGTCACATTTGGTCCTCGTCTTCTTTGTTCAGGTTCTATCAACTCTTCAAGTCCTTCTCTACCTCTTCCTCTACCTAGGCCGCCTTCTCCTGTTCCTCTACCTCCTTCTTCTCTTCTTTGAGCTCCCCCTCTCATTCTCTCTCTTCTTCTAGCTCCTTCCATTTTTGATGAATACAGGTGATCTCACCTGCTGCCTTTTATAGCACACCTGAGTGCGGTGTTTTCAAATTAGCACATGTGTGCTTCCACACCTGGTGGATGTGCTTACCCAATTCGTTCATTAGTGTGGTCATTGGCAATCCAGGGCTTTGTAATGACAAGGAAGTAACCTCACAATCCTTATCTGTGTCTAAGGTGTTGAAATGTGTGTAGAGTTTTACAAATCACTGTGTGTAATGTTTTGCAAAAAAAGTGAAGCAGACATTGTGTGTAATGTTGTGCAAATCTGTGGAGGTGTTTTGCTCCTTGGAGTAGAATTTTGCAAATTGTGTGGAAATTTTTATTTTAGTGTGTAAACAATCGTAAAAAAAACTGTAACACAACACAACGCAGAAGCCCATCAGTTACATATAGAAACTTCCAGGTCTGAAGTAATAATTTGAGTTTTGTGTAGAGGTCTAACTAACCAACTCAGGGCATTAGTAAGACAGCGCTGTTCTTGGTTTTCTAACAGCAGTAGAGATCCATTACAGACAGCTGCTGTTGAAGTAGATATTCGGCCCAGACGATGTCGGGGTATATTTGCATATAGAGTGCGAAACTGAGATCGGTTCTGGAGACGCATGTTGATGCCAGATCTAGGTGTTGTCCACACGGAGACGCTTTTTGGTGTAAATGCAGATGTTTTGCATCGTTTTGGCCGATCGTCCACGCGAGACCTGTAAACGCATTGCCCTAAAACCCTGAAACTTGGTCCCATGGTGAAAAACTTTGCAAACGCAGCTCTTGCGTTTTTTTGTGGACGGCGAAAATGGAGAGAAACGCATACGAGCGTTTCGATGACATCATCGCCACACCCCTCGAGCAACCTTCCACCTCCCGCGAGACGTCTCATAACAACATCAACAACAATGGCGGACGAGTTTGGTTTCTTCTAAAGCCGATTTGTAAACAGCGCTCAATTTTTATGCGCATGCTCTGCCTCTTCCTCTCTGTTCTTGGTGAATTTCTGAAACTGAAACAGCGCCACTTATAGGCCTGGAATATGAAGTAGTGTTTTGAGTCGTGTTGAGACGGATCTGTGTGGAAGGAGATATTCTTAATATGATGCCAGGGAAAACGGATAGGGAAAATATCGTTTTCGTATGTGTAGACGAGGCCCTTGAGATCGGGTCTTCATGCAAGGTGTGAACAGGCCCTAAGGCTCTCATTAAAGAAAAGAGGAGGGCCTTCAAGTCAGGAAACAAGGACTGTGCAGAGGGAACTGAGGAGGAGGATCAGAGAGTGAAAGTGGGTTTACGCAAGGAAGTTGGTGAACCATCTCTGGCCATAAGGGAAACAGTCAGCAACCTGTGGAAGACCAGAAGTGAGTGAATGTCCTGAATATTGTGTAACCCACTTTCGCTCGTGTCCTACACTTTCTTTTTCTCTGGCACAGAGCTCCTGCCCTCTAAATTCCTATCTGCTACTAGTCATGCAATTCTGTGCTATTACTATGTAGAATGTTTACTGCTGCTCTCCCTTCTTCCAAGTATTACTGGCCTGGAGTTGAGTGTTTCCTGTGGAGCGCCATACTACATCTGTTGTCGTGGTCTCATCAGCCTGCCCAGTCTCCATGGAATCCTGCTGTTATCCACTCCTACCTGAATGAACAATTCTCCAGCCTGCCTATGATTCCTCTTACATTTTCAAACTGTCGTGTAACATCATTAGTTTGAATCATAGCATCCAACTTGTATGCTTTAGTCAGATATGTGTATTTATGACAGATGTATGTTTATCTTGCTGTTCTCTTTCTCTGTCTGTACCCGGCTGGCCTTAGGCAGATGGGTCCCTCCATATGAGCTGGGTTCTACTCAAGGTTTCTTCCTGTTAAAAGGGAGTTTTTCCTTGCCACCGTCGCCTTCAGGCTTGCTCTGGGGCTTTCAGGCCGGGTCTTGTAAAGCGTCTTGAGACGATTTGTATTGTTATTGACGCTATATAAATAAAACTGAATTGAATTGATTAACAGCTGTTGGCCCCTCCCCCCACAATACCTTCTCTCCTGCAACCACTACCCTTGACATCTACTGTGCCCTGCTCCACCCCTGCCTCTAGCTCTCCCCAGACCCTCCCTCCCTGAACATGGAGGAAGTTTATTTTGTTACTGACCAAAACAATGAATAACTTAGACACATTGTCTGTCTTTTAGTTCTTTGTTGGGTAACAACTCTACTCAGTGTGACATCTAGTGGACTGACAGACAAATATATAAGTCTATCAATTTCCACAGTGACTACATACTCCTTCAAAGTGCCAACCAACACTATTAATAAGGCTCAACAGGAAGTCTTTCAGGTAACTGGGTATTTAGTTTCCCTTCCGCCACTGTTGCCTCACTGGAGTTGCATTTGTTACAGTTCGTAGTTCAGTCTCGGAGCTTAATAGCTTAGATAGCTGCAGGCTCGTCCAACTTGTCACCACTGAGTACCACCTCCTCAGCTTCCAGTCATCTCTGGTGGTGTGTGTGAATGATACACATGTTTTACCCAGCATCACTCTGTAGGACACTGGTCCAGTCAATAATTCCACTTGGGTCCTAGACTGAAGTTCTGGGTCAGCACTGAGTCTCCTGTTTTGAACCAGTGTCCTTTTGCCTTTTTGTTGTGATCTTTTATTTTTCTTTCTTGTTTATCCTTCACCTTCCTGCTTAAGTCTGGCTGGATTGAATCCAGGGTGCAGCGTAGCTTCCTCCCGAGGCGCAGCTCTGCTGGGGATAGACCTGTTGTAGTGTGAGGAGTCACTCTGTAGCTAAATAACACTCTGTTAACGTACCCTCTGGACATTTTTTTCATCATTCTCTTTAATGGTTGTACCTTTCTCTCTGCAAACCCATTACTGGCAGCATGGCGGGGTGCAGAGGTCACATGACAAATACCATTTTTATTTAGGAAGTTTTTGAACTCGATGCTGGTCAAAAAAGGGCCATTATCAGACACCAACAACACAGGCAGTCCTGAAACAGTTACTGAAACTACGCAGGCACTCAACTGTAGTTACTGTAGTGGCAGAGTTCTCTGGATACATGTCCATCCATTTTAAATTTGCATCAATGAGCCCAAAAATATTATTTACATAAACGGTCCAGCATAATCCACATGAATATGGCTTCAAGGTTTGTCAGGCCAATCCCTGGGGTGTAATGGAGCTGGTACAGGGATGCTGCAGTGCTCTTGACATGTTTTACAGCCCATGACAGTATCCTCTACTTCTTTGTCCAACTTTGGCCACCACACGTAACTCCTAGTCAGTGCCTTCCTTCTGGACACTCTTGGGTGGCACTGATGACGCTGTCTTATAACATTTTCTTGACCTGGATTTGGCACAATCACTCTCGAGCCCCATAATATACTGGATACTGAGTTCCTGCTTCCTCACCTCATAGGGGGCAAAACTCCCTGCCTTTTAGTTTTGATGACCAGTCATAGCTCACCATCTCTCGCACCCTCAAGAGTACTGGATCTTTGCCTGTCCATGCTTTCACTTGATCAGCTGTCAACAGTGTGATGTCAGAGCTCTCCAGCATGAGAACTCTCTCTTCCAGCCTCTCCACTTCCACTCTCTCTGGTACAAGAAGGCAGCTCAGGGTATCTGCATTGCAGTGATATTTCCCTTCTTTATACAGTATTGTGTATTCACAGGTTCTCAAGGTTACCGCCCACCTTTGGATTCTGGGCAAGGCCATCTGTGGTATGGCTCCCATCTCACTGAAAAGTGACAACAAGGGCATGTGATCTGTCACTATAGTAAATTTCCATCCATAAATGTACTTGTGGAAACATTTAATTCCAAACATCACTGCTGGTCCTACCTTATCTAGTTGTGAATAGTTGTTCTCAGCCACGTTTAATGTCTGTGAGGTGAACCCTATGGGTCTCTCAATTCCATCTGGCTTATGATGTGACTGCACGGCACCTACTACATACGGTGCAGGTGCTCTTGGTTGTCTTTTCCTGTGAAGAGGATGTAATCTAGGAAGATGAGGGATGTTTGCATCAGCCATCTACTATGGAATGGTCTGCTGGAGCAGCAGCATCTCAGTGGCAGCCATGAAGAGACTGAACAGGCTGGTCAAGAAAGCCAGCTCTGGTCTGGGCTGGCCTCATAAACCTGTTGTGGTGGTAAAGGTGTGAATTTTTACTGGCCTTTTGAGTCATTATTGTTAGATGTATTTTGAACACATCTAACAGTACCGTAGTAGTTAAAATTATATTTGTATTTATAAATATTTGTACTGAAAAGCACAAATATTTATATTTCCAAGGTTATCATATTTTGAATTTGTATGATTTTGACAGGAGACATTTTATGGGAGAGCAAAGTATTTTAACTTATAAAGTTTAAGTGTATTTGTTCTGGAATATTAGTGTCCTGTTTTTATTTGTATTTATGTTAAATTAGTTTTCGTGCTTTGAGTTTTCGTCCCCTGTGCAATCGAGTTTGACACCTCCATATGCAGTGTGTAATAGAGAATGAACTTCCAGCACATTGCCTTTTCCTTTTTGTAGCACAGACACTGAACTAACCAGGCTATACCTTTTAGTTATAAACACTTTTCATTTTAAAATGACAAGTTGAGAAAAATATTAATGCTCCTGTATGGCGCTCAGTTACACTTTGTCATGCCTGCCGATATGATTTGGACACTTTATCTCAGACACAAACCCAAAGCCAGTGGTTGTGGTGATTTAAC
This sequence comes from Planiliza haematocheilus, assembly GCA_005024645.1. Lineage (NCBI taxonomy): Eukaryota > Metazoa > Chordata > Actinopteri > Mugiliformes > Mugilidae > Planiliza > Planiliza haematocheilus. The sequence goes on from SRSE01000487.1 coordinate 1,243,086, forward strand.
TGGTTTACTGTAGAAACAGGAACAGGTGGGAGCAGATTAGCAGGTCTATGGAGATGGATCAGAACCAGGTTGTGGGGTATCCGGGGAGAGCAGGGGTAGAGGTACAGGGAGGAAGGCTGCTGGACTGGTGGAGCTGGTAAGGATTCAAAGGAGAAAACAACAGAACTGGTGAGTTGATGGAGCCAAGAGCTGAAGACATTTTTGAAAAATATATACAAAAAAATATACAAGAAAAACAATACTAGATAGAGAGAACTAGAAATATAAAGACATTCTGTATATACAGTGTGTTTGCTCTGAAACATTCATATCTGTGGCTGGTAGTGCTCAACCTGTATGTCCTTATACAAATGAGCAGATACCAGCCGTTCTGATGGATTGAGGACCTTCTACAACCCTGTCTAGCTCTCCTAGAGTAACTACCTGTCCCTGGAACATCGTCCATGCTCTTGAGTCTCTGCTTGGAGGCACAGAAAATCTTATGACAATGCCGTATATTGATAGGCCATGCTAGAAGAGTTGGACTGCCTGTTCAACCTCTGTAGTGACACTGATCCTAGTGAAATGCAGAAGTAGTGAAAAAAATGTCAGAAAAGATGAGGCGGGAAAAAGTGACGGTAGCCTTCACCTAAAAAAACATTCCTGTTTTGGGTGTCGTCTCAGCAGCTGAACTGATTAACAACTGATTAACGGACTAGATCAATATCCCAAAAGTTTAGTTGACTTGATGCTATACTGTTCCTCCAATTTTTATTTATTTATTTATTTTACTAGTTGGCCTATTATGCTCTGATTTTCTTTGAGATACAATCAAGGTTCCTATTCTTAAATTCTACAAGCCATTGCCATCAGGCCAGCTGACAGTCCTGCCTAGATGGACACCCCACACCCAGGCAAAGAGCTTAGAATACCAAGAGGCGAAACTCTGTTGTATTATGGGTAACAGCCTGTAGATGGCGCTGCGGAGGCGCGTCCGCCATTATGGACTGAAAGCTGCTGAAATTAGCACGGCACACAACCAAAAGTACAAGCGAAGATGAGCAAGTGGTCAAAACGAAAGCAATGTTCTGCAATAAACTGCAATAATTATCAGTCCACCAGAAGTGATTTGGCATTCCATCGCTTTCCAAAGGATGCACAAAGGTAATAACTCATTTAAGTGGAAATATTTTAATGATATCGTGTTTTAACTTGAATGTTGATGCATGACAGCATTGTTAGCGTTTGCAAATCTGCATGAATGTTAGGCTAGTGCATCTCTGTGAAGTTTGCTTTATAAACTAATGATTGACGGATTATTAGATCACATTTATTTTCCATAGCATAGACATGCTTTTTTAGAATAAAATTGGTGTTTTGAGTGTGGTTTTCAGGCTCAACCTGATTTTCAGGCGGAAATTTATTTTAGCGGGGAATGCTAAATAATAGATGCTTGCGTTAGTTGCTTGCATGAGTTGACTAAAACCCAAACCAGCAAAGCGACTGGTTTCGCCTTGTAGGGTCACAATATTATATTATCTCTAGTCACACCAAGTGCATGGAAATTAATGCTGTTACCAATTACCAGCCAAATATACAGATAGCCTAGTCTCTGCATTTCTGCATAAAGTGCAGCGTTATTTTCTTGTTCAAAATAATTTTGACACTTGAAAACATTCATTCATCATGTTTCATACTGTATATATACATTGCAGGTGTGCCAGGTGGGTCCAGAATCTAAGGAATGCATCCCTTCATGGCATACCTTTGGATCAGCTGCATCGGACCTACAGGGTGTGCAGTGCCCATTTCCACAGCAGCCAGTTCAAAAGACCATCTAATGTGTATGCGTAATATAAAACTGTAATACTTTAAAATGTTTATATATGTAGTTCTTCTATCTATACTATCTAGCTCCTCTTAATTTATACCTTCTATTATACTTTCTAACATATCTCATTCTAAAACTGCAATTTACTTCCTTTTCTCCTTTTTGGAAACGCCTACTCCCATCTTCTACACTTTGCATATCTGTACAGCATTTGGGAGTACATTAACCAAAATGACTGAACCCTCATCCTCTGACAGTGTCCTGATGTAGTTAAAAATAGTTTACCAGGTTGAGGATTACAAATCATGTCATTGTCTTACAGGCATGGTGGGCTGAAATGGGATGCTGTGCCCACAAAAGTAGAGGCCCCTAACCCACCTCCCCCACTAGATGTCGAGAGGAAGCGTAAACCTCCCAAGACACGCCAGGAGTTGCCACTTAAAAAACGTAAGATGCTCATTTATTTCTATTTCACATATTCAAGGATTCAAGGATTCTTTATTGTCATTTCTACACATGTTGGTACATATGAAGGAACGAAAATGGTTACTCTGGTCCCGTTTCAAGCCATAAGTAAAGAAAAGACACGTATAAATATAAAAAAAGTATAAATATATCTATTCAGGTAGACTGATTCTATTTATAAAAGATGGAAGTTCAGACTTCTCTTACATTTTACAGCAATAATATCTGAAATTTTATTAATATTGTTCTGCAGTGAAATTATATTAAAACATTTTTGTGTGTGTGTTTGTGTTTCAGGCAAGCAGAGTCATGTTCCTCCTCCCTCCAAAGACCTGGACACCGGGGAAGCTGTAGTGGTTCCTTCATCAATGGAAGAGAGAGACACTGAAGATGCGTCAGCAGCACCTTCTTCCGTACAACGCCATCTTCGTACGGCTGCTGTGAGGGAGCATTCGCTCACAATGAAGATCAGGTCTCTGAAGACTCGAGTGAGTAAGCTGCGATCAACAGTGAAGCAGCTGCGACAAACAAAGCTCAGCAGGGCAGGTGATAAGGAGCGGGTGATGAAGGAACTGCAGCGTTTGCTTCCTGCTAAAGTTTTTGCTTTTGTGCGCACACAATTACGCATGTCTCAGCGAAAGTGTCAAGGTTACAGGTGGACCACTCAGGATAAAACTTTCTTCCTGTCCCTGTGGCACACAAGTCCAAAATGTTATCGGCTTCTCTGCCGAGTGTTTTCTATGCCCTCTGTCCGCACTTTGCAAAAAACCAACCAGGCTGTTGACTTCAAAACTTTTTCAATAACAATGTTTTAGCCACCATGAAGAAGTTCATGGAGACCATCAATCCCATCGACAAGCTGTGTGCCATCATCGCAGACGAGATGTCATTAAAAGAAGCATTGCACTATGATGAAGCTGCTGACAGGGTTGAGGGCTTTGAGGACTTCGGCAGAGGTCAGCGCAGCCCTTATGTGGCCAACTACGCCTCTGCTTTTATGGTAAGAGGCCTGTTCACAAAGTGGAAGCAGCTCTTTGGCTACTGTTTTACTAGTGGGCCCATACCACACACGCGACTCCAGTCAATGCTTTTTGATGGAATCCGCGAGCTGAGGAAAGCAGGAATGGAGTGCTTGGTGTTTATATGTGACCAGGGTGCTGGGAACCGTGCCATGCTTACTCGCCTTGGAGTGACCAAGGAACAGCCATTCTTCAGTGTTGATGGCATCAGAGTGTTTTGCCTTTGGGATCCACCTCACCTCATAAAAAACATCCGGAACAATTGGCGTCATCGTGGCTTCACTTTGGATGGTGATGAAATTACCTGGGGAATTTTGGAGGATCTCTACACTTATGACAGTAGGCAAGAAATACGTTTGTGCTGTCGTCTTACCAAGAAGCATGTCCATCTTCCTCCATTTGCCTCCATGCGGGTAAGGTTCGCCACACAGGTCCTGAGTCACTCTGTTGCTGTTGGGATCAAGACTCTGGCAGAGATTAAGGGCCTTACAGGCCAGCGTCAGCAAAACTATCTTGCAGCTGCCCATTTCTGTGAAAACTTCAATGGCCTCTTTGACTGCTTCAATTCCAAACTGCTCAAGGATTCTCAGAAGTTGAAATGTGCAATCTCAGATGCATCTTCACATTTTGCGTTTCTGGACAAATGCATGGAGTGGCTCCCACGCCTGAGGCTTGTTGGTGGTAGACGTAACAAGACACAGATTCCATGTGTGGAGGGGTGGCAACACAACATTGTGTGTCTGAAAATGCTGTGGTCTGACCTTCGGCAACATCATCCAGTATCCTTCCTCTTAACAAATCGTCTTAATCAAGACTGCCTGGAAAATGCCTACTCAAGTATCAGAGTTATGTTAAATACACTTTATATTCATAATACATATACATATGTATATTCAATGTTATTCATACATAGTAATTGCCAAGTCTTGCTGATTTCCTTACTTTGAAAACCGATGTTGGTGTGTGTTTCAGCCCGTGGGGGGAATCGTGACAACCCAGACTCCGTTCAGTTTGAATGTGAATACCGAGCTGTGGCCACTGGATTGATGTTCAGCAACTCCGAAAAAAGCAATTGTGAACAAGACCTTTACTTGTTTCTGCTGCAGTTCAGTACATATGCCTCTCAAGAGAGTATGCTGGTTACCGTTGACCCTGAGAGCATTATGGAAGAACATGGTTACTGTAGAGTGGCCACTGATTGTGGTGAGTAATTATAAATTATGTTGAATATGTTACGCTTTCCAATTACATTTGAACTAATAACGCTTAATTATTTTCTATCCTTCATTAAGAAGATCGAATGGACTGCGCTGAGGTCAGGGAGAGAGAGAATCTCTTGTGTGAGTCAGAGAAGTCAGGGAGAGTAGTCAGCAGGGACCAGCTGTCTACTGCTGGAAACTCTGAGGGAGAGTGCTCAGCCAGGACCAGCTATTTCCAAGAACATCAGGTCTAGACCAAAAGACAGAACTGAGGATTTTCAATCTAGCACACAACATAATTATTGACAGTATTATCTTTTGTGAAAGTAATAATGACCTAATCATAACCGTTTTTTTTTTTGTTTGTTACTGCATTTGTTAATGTTATATTTTGTTGTTTTCGTTTCTAGAGCTGTGATGCTGTCCTGAGGTCTGACATCGGCCCACCCGAAGTTGTCCTAGATCTACTGACTAAGCCTTCAGCACAGTCATCTCCAGCCTTTGACCATGATGGAAATGTGTTGGTCTACATCGCTGGATACATAGCTGACAAGGTTCTGGGAAAATTCACTGATCCTGAAGGTCCCTGCAAGGAGTGCACACTTCTTAGCATACACGTTCCTACTGATAGTAGATACACTTTCCTTAAAGACAAACAGTACACTGACCTCGTCTTAGGAGAGAAGGGCCTGAAAGTGCCCAGCACTGCACTGGTGGACTTACTCACAGCCCTGGAGTCTAACTTCCGGAAACACATTAGCAGTGTTATTCACAGTGTTGGCCTGGGAAAGAAACTGTTTACTAGCAGCATGGAGGTTGTCAGTGAGTGCAGGGAAGTAGTGTTTTGCAGGGAAGAGTGCAAAAAATCACTTGTGTACTTAAAATTATTCAACAGGATAAGAATTCATCATGTATTGCGCACCCAAAATCGGCACATCTCTCAGCCTAATCAGAAACGTAACAGAAAATTCTTGAAGTTAACTCATCAGTAAATTGTTGGCTCTCTTAATGGCACAATCATCCTTTCCATCTATGCTTTCTACTCCTTTCTTGTTACATTAATACTTTCATTCTATGTCAATGTCCTCCATCTCAGGCATCCACCACTACCAGCCTAGGAGCACTTTCAATCAATCAAATGATCAGGTCTTCCAAGCAGTTATTCATTTTTAGAAATCTATACAAAACTTGAACTGATATTATTTGTTTGTTCAAATCTCTACCAGTGTAGAGGTTTTACTGTTCATTTTTAGAAATGTATACAAAACTTGAACTGATATTATTTGTTTGTTCAAATCTCTACCAGTGTAGCGGTTTTACTGTTCATTTTTAGAAATCTATACAAAACTTGAACTGACCAGTAGATGTCTGATTAATTACTAATATTTTATGGCACCACTTCCATTGTAGTACTGTTTATAGTTCATGTGTGCACTTGCTAGATTGCACATCTTTTTTGTAACTTTCTGCCTGTAATAGGACATTCACATATTGTTTTTGTTCTTGCCATTAAAATGTTCACTGTGTGCACTTTCACTGAATGAGATGTTGGAAAAACAAGCTGTTAATATTTTTGCGATATTCTATATAAAAGATTAACTGTCTGTGTGTTCATTTATAATACCTCTATAATATCCTAGAGTACTTAGAACTTCTCTAGAAGTATACTACTACTTCTATAGTATGTCCCAAATTACTATAGTATTCCTATAAAATTACTATAATATTTTGTCCTAAAATACTAAAAGATTCCTATAGTAACCTACTTTTTCCTAAGGGTAATTAGGCCATGCATAACTAACACATAGACGTAACATTTTCTGTCATTTAACGTCGGTCATCCTCATTAATGTATTTTAAATTGTTTTCATATTTAGATATGACGGCCAGAAAATTTTAATATTACTTTACATTTGTTACGTTAAGTTGGTTAAGTGCCATTGACTCCCATTAGTTTTCGGCGTTTTCCTTTAGTTTTCAGTCCATAATGGCGGCCGCGCTGTCACGTCATGGGGGCAAGTGTTGCATTGGAGCGTTCTATTGAGTTTCGCCTCTTGGTATTCTAAGCTCTTTGACCCAGGTCTCTCCTTTTCCCTTGCTCTTCCTGTCCTCTGTTCTTCCTCTCCTGTTCCCCTCTTCTCTTCCTCTCTTCTCATCTTTCTGTCCTGTTCCTCTCCTCTTCTCTTCCTTCCCTCTCCTCTCCTCACATCTCTCTCTGCAAAATACAAGTGACAGAGACTGACAATAATGGTGAACATTAACAAACTACATATAAGCTGTTGCTAAATTCAGTCTTCATATGTACTGGAATTCTGGTGGTACGGGACAGCAGGCCTCTCCCGCATCCCTCTCTGTCACCTGGCTGCAGCTGGATCTCTCTCCTCTCTGTCTCATCCTCTCTGATGGAGCTACCAAACTCAACTGTTTCTGTCAAAGATAATGTGTTGTGTCAGGCTTTTATACAAGTGAATGGACGTTAACATTAGAGCTAGCCCATTAGGTTACATTGCAAGGCTGGTAAATGTTGGCTGCGCTGTTTCTTACCTTGCTGTATGTTCACTTTACTAGTTCCAGCTTCACCGTCACCACCTTTTTAAAAATATTTGTTAAGAAAATATTTAAGGCATCTGTTTTCTTCTTCTTTTCTTTACCTTTCTGACCACCGTACTTGTGCTGACTGTACATTTTGAGCGTACTGAACTTCAAATCAAATGTCAGTCAGTCAGTCAGTCATTTTTTATACCCGTTTAGTCCTGTTAGGGGTCACGGGGTATTTTATATTCTACCAAGGGAATTGTGTTTGTGACTGTTTAGGTATTACTACAGTGCTTACCATGACAACTCTAAGCACCATCTCCAGGAAGTCCCTGCCAAAGGTTTCATATGTCACTGCCATGGATCTGTTCGTCTCTGTCTGCTTCATCTTCACCTTTGCTGCCCTCATGGAGTATGGCACTTTACACTATTTCACCAGCAACAGACAGACCAAGAAGGCTAAGGTCAACTCAAAGGTACAAAGCATCCTCTCTATTTTTTCAAGATGTGATTTTATTTTAAAACCCCCTGAATTTATGAGTAACAGTAAACTTACTGTTTGTTTCCTTCACAGCAGAAATCATGCAGTATGGTCAATATCCAACCTTGCACATCGCTTTTACAGATGAATAACATTGTGCCCTATCATGAGGAGGATGACTATGCTTATGAGTGTTTAGATGGAAAAGACTGCACCAGCTTTTTCTGTTGCTTCGACGATTGCCGTTCAGGAGCTTGGCGTGAAAACAGGATGCATGTGCGAGTTTCCAAGATTGATTCTTATTCACGAATATTCTTTCCTACTGCATTTGGCCTTTTCAATCTGGTTTACTGGATAGGTTATCTGTATCTATGAAATCTATTTTTCAAAGGACATAAGTGGTTTCACCATGGTCAAGCATTTCACTAAAAAGAAAACATGAGAAAACAGATAAAAAAAAGGAATGAAAGAAAATGCCATACCTAATGACTGCTGACCCCCAACTTGCAATGAAGCATGGCAAATTGATGATATCAGTCACTCTGTTCTTCATTGTGTCCTTCGTCTCAATCCAGAGAAAATTTACAAATTTCCCACAGTGGGACAACAGATGCATTGTACTTAAAATTGATTTTTTCGCTGTCTTCAAAACGTTCATAGCTCTTATGATTTAAAGGTAACAAAGTTTCACTTAAAGTTTGAAATATCAGCACCAACTGTAACCAGCGAACATATAACAAAAATTTAAAAACTGCATATGTAAAGTACTGCTTTTTTTAGAAACGCCTCACAACTTTACAATTGGTTAGATCGATTTGGGCTACCCATGCTGCAGATTCTGAGCAGAGGTTGGGAACTTCTGACAAAACAATGACGTGTTTTAAACAACAGTGCTTTTAATGGCCAGATGACATAATCTGATGTTTATGCAACACAAGGAAATAGCGCATACTGAAATGTGTTTAACATCTTAAAATTGCCCTGTGCAACATTGTGTCTTAATGGCACCTTACAGTAGTATTGTGCCAATGTCACAGAGGGACAATTAACTACAAACATTTTGTATTTTCACTTCAACCACGCATCCTTGTACAGTTGTTGAAATACAGTACACAACCTATTCTTAATGACAGTTTCATACATGCTGCATCTTGTATTTTCCATTATCTAATTCATGCTTAGTGAAAATCATGATGTACTGTAGCTTAATTATCTGTCACTATTTGAATCCATACCAATAAGGATCCCCTCTTTTAGCAGCATAAAAGTCACATTTAGTCAATGTTTGGCCATCGGTTAGCATATTTGACCCAAACTGCTTCTGGTGCTGTAACGACTGCTGTTTAGGAGCTTGGTGTGAAAACAAGATGCATGCAAGAGTTTCCAAGGATGACTCTTATTAAGAAATACTACTTTTGGACTTTTACTGGATTGTTTATCCAAGTTTATAAGCTGTGTACTTCAAAGGACAGGAGTGTATAAGCATTTCATTGAACCAAAAAAGTTTTTATAGCCTGTTCCACACTTTTGGCATTTGTCAGAGACCTTTTGGCCAGATGTGTATGTTTAATGGTAGGTGAAACTGTATCTTTGATTTTTAAAATGGACATGTAGTAAAAAGTGAGATCCTGTTATGTCAGAACATCAACTACTTCATCGTGTATTGTCTCTGCTGCTGAACACAGGAAGTATAAGGGCTTCTGATAGTCAAGGATTGCCTCTATGGAATCCTCCATAAATAAATGTGCAAACCACAAACGTAAAACTTGAAATTAACCTATGCCATTATTAAAGAATGTTTTTTTTTTTTTTGTGATTGCATTCTTCATGCTACATTTTAGGTTGCTTAATGCTTATATATAGTATTTCATTAGTATTTCAAAGTTTCAGCTTTAATTGCTTTTAGATCTACTAGTTGACTGAGAGCTTGCCACATGTTCATACAGACTGATGGAGCCTTGGCTTTTTTGGATTATTAAAAAAAAAAAAAGAAACTAAAGATGTCTTTCCAGTTTTTTTGTGGTCTAAAGGTTTCAGAGTTACTAAACTATTGGAAAATATTTGGTAGTATGCCCTATATAAATGCTTAGAAATCAGGCCCGGAGTGGCTAATCGGGAGGACCGGGACAATTCCCGGTGGGCCGGTCGGATTTTCGGGATACTAGGGCTGGTGTTCGACACCTGGCTATACCGGACTCCGCGCTGCAGCTGGAAGGTTTCCAACTCTTCAGAGCGGATCGCCACACAGAGCTCTCCGGCAAGACGAAAGGTGGAGGTCTGTGTTTTTACATCAACTGTAGCTGGTGTACCGACGTGACAGTGATCCAGCAGTACTGTTCCCCGGACTTGGAATCACTTTTCATAAACTGCAAACCCTTTTACTCCCCCCGCGAGTTTTCTTCATTCATTCTGGTCGGTGTTTACATCCTGCCGGCAGCCAACGTCCATGGCCCACAGCGCGCGCTGGCCAACCAGATTCTACACGTGGAGAAAACTAACCCGGACTCCTTAGTTATTGTCCTTGGTGACTTTAACAAGGGAAATCTCTCCCACGATCTCCCCAAATATAAGTTTATCAGCTGTCCCACCAGAGAAGACAGAACTTTGGACCACTGCTACACCACGGTCAAAGATGCCTTTCACGCTGTCCCCCATGCGCCACTGGGAGAATCTGACCACGTCATGATCCCTCTCACCCTGGACACAAACTACACTATATTACCAAAAGTATTCGCTCACCCATTCAAATGATCAGAATCAGGTGTTCTAATCACTTGGCCTGGCCCCAGGTGTATAAATTCAAGCACTCAGGCATGCAGACTGTGAAACAAGACATTTGTGAAAGAATGGGCCGCTCTCAGGAGCTCAGTGAATTCCAGCGTGGAACTGTCATAGGATGCCACTTGTGCAACAAATCCAGTCGTGAAATTTCCTCGCTCCTAAATATTCCACAGTCAACTGTCAGCTCTATTATAACAAAATGGAAGCGTTTGGGAACAACAGCAACTCAGCCACGAAGTGGTAGGCCACGTAAAGTGACGGAGAGGGGTCAGCGGATGCTGAAGCGCATAGTGCAAAGAGGTCGCCGACTTTCTGCACAGTCAATTGCTACAGAGCTACAAACTTCATGTGACCTTCAGATTAGCCCAAGTACAGTACGCAGAGAGCTTCATGGAATGGGTTTTCATGGCCGAGCAGCTGCAGCCAAGCCACACATCACCAAGTGCAACGCAAGGCGTCGGATGCAATGGTGTAAAGCACGCCGCCACTGGCCTCTAGAGCAGTGGAGACGCGTTCTCTGGAGTGATGAATCACGCTTTTCCATCTGGCAATCTGATGGACGAGTCTGGGTTTGGAGGTTGCCAGGAGAACGGTACATTTCAGATTGCATTGTGCCAACTGTGAAATTTGGTGGAGGAGGAATTATGGTATGGGGTTGTTTTTCAGGAGCTGGGCTTGGCCCCTTAGTTCCAGTGAAAGGAACATTGAATGCTTCAGGATACCAAAACATTTTGGACAATTCCATGCTCCCAACCTTGTGGGAACAGTTTGGAGCGGGCCCCTTCCTCTTCCAACATGACTGTGCACCAGTGCACAAAGCAAGGTCCATAAAGACGTGGATGACAGAGTCTGGTGTGGATGAACTTGACTGGCCTGCACAGAGTCCTGACCTGAACCCGATAGAACACCTTTGGGATGAATTAGAGTGGAGACTGAGAGCCAGGCCTTCTCGACCAACATCAGTGTGTGACCTCACCAATGCGCTTTTGGAAGAATGGTCAAAAATTCCTATAAACACTCTCCTCAACCTTGTGGACAGTCTTCCCAGAAGAGTTGAAGCTGTAATAGCTGCAAAAGGTGGACCGACATCATATTGAATTCTATGAGTTAGGAATGGGATGGCACTTCAGTTCATAGAATGAGTAAAGGCAGGTGAGCGAATACTTTTGGTAATATAGTGTATTTAACAGACTCCCCTCTGGCAGACGGCTGCGATCCATCGAGTGTAGGACCACTCGCATGGCGAACAGTTTTTTCCCATCCGCAGTCCGTCTGCTACCAAAATATATACTGTGTATATATTTTGTATTTTAAATATAGTTTCTATATTTATTTTATTTTATTCTATTTTATTTTGTTTTATGCGTACCAACACCAAGGCAAATTCATTGTATGCACAAACATGCTTGGCAATAAAGTATTTTCTGATTCTGGTTCTTTTTATTTAATTATTTATTTTAGGGCAGAGTTCAGTCATAGCACAGAGTGGGTATCACGTTTATGCTGTTACCATCTTCGCTTACTTTATTTGCAGACGCAGCCTGACGTAACACGTCCGTGCACACTGCGCACTGTCAGTGGTGTTTGGAGTCTGGCTCCACCCCCAGAAGTACAAGGGTGTTTGCAAAATGGAAAATAAAAAGAACAAGGGTGTCATAGACAAAGCAAGAATTAAAAAGAGAAAAGCACTGGAGACAGATGCAGCTAAATGTGCAAAAATCAGTAGCTTTTTCAATAAAATGTGCTTGCGGTCTGAAACAATCAATAAAGATGCTGAAACGGGTATGACAAGATGTTGAACAAAATGCAACTTTACCTGCACCGTTCAACTTAATTAATTAGCCTATCAAGTCAATGAATTGTGTGGCGTTGCAACATCTAGCCTGTCTAACTTAATTGTATGATGTGACGCCACATAACTGGCCACAAACTTCTAGCCCCTCAGATGCAAGATGCATCACAAAGCACCAGCCATGAGCCCACAGGTTCTGATTATAATGTTATTACAGAATGCAGCCCTTTTATTATTATTATTATTATTTTTTTCAAATGTAATATTTTGTTCACCATTGTTCTTTGCAACACAGCATCCGTTTCAACAAATTAAAAAAAGAATGGAGATGTGCACATGTTGAAATAAATCCACATTGTGAAACAACTATTACTTCCACTGAATTGGAATTATTTTAGAAAACACACGGAATTACAAGGCGTTAGAGAACAGTGGCTTAACATGTAAAGGTATAATTACATTATTTTAATATAATAGGCTGTGATCTAAAGTGGGCCGGTCTGAGGCATGAGACTCCAGGGCTGAAAATGAGTCCCACTCCGGCCCTGTTAGAAATCTTGTCTTGTCTTCTCCCGCTTATCCAGGTCCGGGTCGCGGGGGGACCCGCTTCCGCAGGGAAGCCCACACAGCCCTCTCCCAAGCCACTTCAGCCAGCTCCTGGCCTGAGGAACCCCCAGGCGTTCCCAGGCCAGACGAGAGATATAATCCCTCCATCGTGTCCTAGGTCGGCCCCGAGGTCTCCTTCCGGTGGGAAATGCCTGAAACACCTCTCCAGGGAGGTGTCCGGGAGGCATCCTTACCAGATGCCCTAGCCACCTCAACTGACTCCTCTCGACGTGGAGGAGCAGCGGCTCTACTCTGAGCTCCTCCCGTATGTCCGAGCTCCTTACCCTGTCTCTAAGGCTGAGCCCGGCCACCCTGCGAAGGAAACTCATTTCGGCCGCTTGTATTCGCGATCTTATTCTTTCGGTCATTACCCAAAGTCCATGACCATAGGTGAGGATTGAGACATAGATCGACCGGTAAATTGAGAGCTTCGCCTTTCGGCTTAACTCTATCTTCACTACGACCGACCGGTTTAGCATCCGCATCACTGCAGATGCCGCCCCGATCTGCCTGTCAATCTCCTTAGACCTTTTGTGATGGAGATGGTGGGGGAAGTGAAAGGTGTGAAAGTCCTTTCAAACCTGGAGTAAAAGTCACTGAGGTCCTCTGCCAGGCGGGGGCTCCCCACAGGGTGGGGGGATGGTCTCCTGTAGTTGGTAATGGTCTGCAGGCCTTTCCAAACTGTAGAGGTGTCGTTGGCAGAAAAGCAGTCCTTCAGCTTTTCAGTGTAGTACCTCTTTGCTGCCTTGATCTCCTTTGTCAGCTTGTTCCTGGCCTGCTCGTACAGGTCCCGATCCCCACTCCTGTAGGCCTCCTCCTTGTCCTGGCGTAGTCGTCTGATCCAACTCACCACCAGGTGGTAATCAGTTGACAGCTCTGCTCCTCTCTTTACCCGAGTGTCCAGAACATATGGTCGCAGGTCGGATGATACGACTATAAAGTCAATCATCGACCTACGACCTAGGCCGTCATGGTGCCAAGAGCACCGATGAACAACCTTATGTTCGAACATGGTGTTGGTTATTGACAAACTGCGACTCGCGCAGAAGTCCAGTAACTGAACACTGCTCGGGTTCAGATCAGGCAGGTCATTCCTCCCAATCACACCCCTCCAGGTCACGCTGTCATTGCCCACATGAGCGTTGAAGTCTGTCTGTTCGGCGCATACGCGCAGACAACTGTCAGGACCCATTCCCCAACCCGAAGACGTAGGGAAACAAACCTTTTGTACACTGAAAACCTTGGATCAACGTAAAACAAATTGAGGCTATCAGTCACAGGAAATATTTGACCAGGACCGCTTTTAGCTTTGGGCAATGTGGGCGACCGTCCAGGGCTCATCACATCTCCGTCTTTTGTCTCGTCACTTATTGCACTCCACTTTGATGACCCCGATGCGAGTTGGATACGACTAAGTTATGTCGCACAGTGAGGAAAATGCCGTGACACCATGGCTGGCGGACATGGCCCCTCGATGGACGCTGCCAACGGCACACCCATTTGTACCTATGGCACGAGGTATGTGGAAGTGTGTTTCAGCGGGCGGCGTTTTGGCTGGGACTTTATCATGACTGCTGTGTCTACGCCGCTGCTGGGGGCAGATTTCCTCTGCGTTTACATACTGTTGGTGGATGTTATGAACTGCCGCTTGATCAATGCTCTCTCTTTTGCCTTGTACCCTTGGACGCTGGGAGGGATGGGGGTGCTTTGTCTGTCGAACACGCTTTGACCGATATCAACACCTGCTCGAGTTCCCTGACCTCACCACTGTTAAGCATATTTCATAAATAGCGGCAAAGTCATGTTAAATAGCTCAAGTGATGTCATGAACGTGAACGTGAACGTGAACGTGAGTGCCTGCGATGTATGAAAATGGGCATGCGCAAAGAACAATAATAAACAGCCAGCGCGAGTGCGCAATGAGTTCCGGGCGAAAAGAGACATGGAGTGTCTGTTATTTTCTCGCGTGAATATAAGCCATTAGCTGCTACTAGTTAGCCACCGTGGTGACTGTATAAACATTAGAGTGCTGCGGGAATGTCAAACGCTACAGGTTATGGGCCCAGCCAGAGATGCCACAGGTGGCTGAGACTTTTATTCGACGGTGATGAGAAAAGTTACGAACTCTGGGAAACAAGGTTCCTTGTGCACATGGAATTGTGCGGCCTCAGAGATGTTATCCTGGAGGACCCGGAGATAGATGAAGGAGACGAAGAAGCTCTCGCGGAAGATGAGGCAAAGAACGGACAAGCATATGCAGAGCTAGTGCAATGTCTGGACGATAAGAGTTTGTCGTTGGTAATGAGAGACACAAAACGTGATGGAAGAAAAGCACTGGGGATTCTTTGCGAGCACTACGCAGGAAAGGACAAACCCTGCGTTGTGAGTTTATACTGTGAACTTTATTCACTCTATAAGGCAAGCAATGAAACAGTTACTGACTATATTATCAGAGCAGAGACTATATTCACGTCATTAAGAAGAGCAGACGAACAAATAAGTGATGGACTTCAGATTGCTATGGTAGTAAAAGGGCCACCTGAGTCATACAAAGCCGTTCGTCGTCCACAAATGATGTTGTAACGTTCGTCGAGTTCAAAACGAAACTGCGAAGTTATGAGAGTACAGAGAAATATGGGAGAGGTGACATGAATGTGGAAGACAATGTAATGAAGACAAGCAGGGCAATGAGAGCAAGTGTTAGAGGACGTGGAAAAAAAATGGACTTGGCAGATGAGCTTCAGACCAGAGGACCACATGATCCAGCTTGCCGATGGGACCAAGGTGAGCGGGATGGCGAAAATGAGGGGAGACGCCGAGATCTACTTGCTGGACAGCGAGGGATGACGTGTGGGAACGAGGCTCAAGCAAGCACTCTACATCCCATCATTTCCACAAAACATCTTTTCAGTCAAAGCAGCGACTGCCAATGGAGCCGAGGTCCACTTCAAGGACGGTGATGACGGGCTGATCAACAAGGACGGTACGAAGTTTAAAATGAACGTGTATGGTAGACTGTATTACCTTAGCGCAGTAGAGGATGAAAATGTTGATGAAGTGTGTGGTTGTCATGACATTCAAACCTGGCATAGGATACTTGGCCATTGTAATTTTGATGATATTGCAGTTTAAGTTAGAAAAGGTGGTTACAGGAATGTCAAAAGGGAAAAATGACAAGTCCAAACAAAACTGTGGAGGTGTCGTTGGCAGAAAAGCGGTCCTTCAGCTTTTCAGTGTAGTTCCTCTTTGCTGCCTTGATCTCCTTTGTCAGCTTATTCCTGGACTGCTTGTACAGGTCCCCATCCCCACTCCTGTAGGCCTCCTCCTTGTCCTGGCGTAGTCGTCTGATCCAACTCACCACCAGGTGGTGATCAGTTGACAGCTCTGCTCCTCTCTTTACCCGAGTGTCCAGACAACCACGCCCGCGTTTTCATCGGTGGTTAAACATGGCGTAGAGCACTACATTGCCACGGTGGGCCCCCCAGTGTATGCACGAGCCCGGCGCCTCAACTCTGCCAAGCTCGCAATTGCCAGGGAGGAGTTCACCACCATGGAGTGCCTCGGCATCGTGTGCCACTCCAACAGTCCATGGGCCTCCCCCTGCACATTGTGACCAAGGCTGATGGTGGTTGGCGCCCCTGTGGTGATTTCCGTCGCCTGAACAACGCCACCACCCCGGACCGGTACCCGGTGCCACACATACAGGACTTCTCCGCCCACCTAGCCGGCGCCACCATCTTTTCAAAGGTAGACCTGGTACGCGGTTACCAGCAGGTGCCTGTTCACCTGCAGGATGTCCCCGAGACAGCAGTCATCACACCCTTTTTGAATTCCTACAGATGCCTTTCGGCTTCGCAGGGGCAGCGCAGACATTTCAGCGCCTCATAAACTCTGTGTTGCTGGCCAACGCTGCTCTGCTAGCACACCCATCTCCAACTGCTGGCTGGAGGTGTTGGGTTTTTGACGCCATCCACAGCCTTTCCCACCCGGGGGTGAAGGCCTCTTACAAGCTGGTGGGTGCCAAGTTCTTCTGGCCAGGGCTGCGGAGGGACGTCAAGGCCTGGGCTGCTGCCTGTCAGACGTTGAAGGACCCCAGCCTTCTCAGGAAATACAGACGACTCTGTCCTTTCCTGTGGAGCCTTCATGAAGTCTGTTGGCGATGTTCAGCTGGCCCAGCCACCGCGGCGAGGGCACCCCCCTGCAGCAACCTTGACCACTGCCTCTGCCACTGCCCCCTAGACATTAACCTTCTGGGGACTGTTATGGCCAGGCCTGTTCTGTTTTGCACTAGTGGGTGGTTGCCGGTTCTCTTTGGGGTACCTGTTCGATCTGGCCCGGTTATTATGGGTGAATTCTGGGGGGGCCTGTGTGGTGGCCCACAATGAACAATGACACATTCACCCAGTATCTTTAAGGACATGAGGGTTTTCGTGTACCAGTTCCAGGTTTTACGTTATATTACACAGTCCTTACCTGACTCGCTGACAGTTCTCAGAGTTTACAAAAAGTGGAGAGTAAAGTTGACTTGACACAGCCGTCTCGTCTCATCACTTATTGCACTGCACAATATGAAGATAAATAGTCATCATGCACTACCAATGGTAAATTTACCAGGACAGGAATTAATAGACGACACGGAGGTGTGAACAGCCCGACGCGAAGCCGATTAATCTCTGTTAATGGACACCTCGAAGCATTATCCCGCTTATACCATGGTCACTTACGAAAGAAAGAAATATTTAATCAATTTATAATACTTTAATGTGTTTTTTCGTTAAAATCGTGAGTTTTTTTTATTTTTACAAGTCGAGCACACTATTCAATATCTCCCGCCACCCAACCGCAGCAGTTGATCAGTGACGGGAAGTGAGATGATGGCTTAACCTTACGTTATGTGATACAGTATCACATACAGTATCATATCAGAAGGCCAGTGCACTACTTACCACTTGTGTGTGTCCAGAGGATGATGCAAAACTTTGTTTCAAAGAATCAAAGTACACAGATTCCTAAATCGTTTTTATTACAGCAAATATTGTCAACCATTCACGCTGATCATTACTTGTTGAAAGGAAAGCAAGTAGCCTATATGCAAGACAGAAAAGACAGGCAATGAATAGGCCTATGACATTTAATTTTAAATACACTATTTAAAATTAAATGCTACATTTGCATTGATTGTAAAATTTGATAGCGATATTGGCACGGAGATTTGGCTCGCTATGCCCACTGCTTGGGACATTGGGAGATGTCCTGTACTAACGGAGCCCAGTAAGACGGCAGGCTGCTCTAACAACGATGCCCCGTCACCAACGTGATCTGGCGAGTTTCCAGCCCGGTGTCAGAGAGACGACCGACGGCTGTACCCCGGAAGCTGTGGTTGGTGTAAACCCTCGACAGACCCACCTGAAAGAAACAATAATAAACAGGCTATATTAATGAGGACAGAAGAGGGTTTATATGGCTACATTATTATTAAGAATGTAGCTAGTGTACAGACCTTTTCGCTGTTTTTTTTCCAGCATGTTCCCCAGGTAGTGGACACCCATTGGCTCCCTGGAGTACCACACATGAGATGCCACAGTGATGGAGTGTGTTTTGTTACAAAAACACTTGGTGATGGCTGCGGCCTCACCAAGATGGCCGCAGCGTGAGAGTACGTGTCTCGATTGCTCTGTCTGCTCTGCTTTTTGTAGCCGACAATACTGCAAGTTTATGCAATTGATCAACTTTTATTAGTCAGCCAAGTGTAGGCATTTTCAGTCGTATCCTGGTGAACTCTTTTCTGTATTCAGAAGGCAACAATGGCAACTTTAACGCTACAAAGTTTGCTGGACGCCATTGAGAAGAGCAAGACGGAAATGCTGACCCACATCAACGCAAAAGTTGATCCTATTCAGATTGGCCTGACTAATATACAGACCTCCCTTGACACACTGGGAGCACAAGTCGAGTTATTAGAGGGAAGAACCAGCACAAATGAGAATAATATTGATGATCTGACGGAACGAGTGAGAGCACTTGAAGCAGATAATACTTACCTACGCGAGAAGGTGGACGATCTGGAGAACAGGTCTCGCCGTTCAAACCTCCGTGTAGTTGGAATCCCTGAGTCTGCCGAAGGTTCTGATATGATCCGGTTCTTGTCTCAGCTGATCCCGTCGCTCCTGGGCCGGGAGAATTTCCCTACTTTTCCCATCATTGAAAGAGCCCACCGCACACCGACTCAACGTCCGAATGACAGGGATACTCCCAGGCCCATTATACTGAAGATGCTCAACTTTCAAGACAAGATGAGAATCATCCGACTGGCCAGGGAGAAAAAGAAAGTGGAATTCAACGGGTCCCGCATCTACTTCAATCCGGATCTCAGCGCCGATTTGGCAAGACGACACAAGAGCTTCGCCGGCATCAAACGTGAGCTCCGTGAACGTAAGATCAAGTACTTTGTCAGATTTCCATGCACATTGTGTGTCTCCACTGATGGCAAAGAACAGCGCTTGAATTGTCCCAAGAGGGCAAGGGCTGCCCTAATATCAACACCGAACTCTCCTATGTGCTAGTGGTTGAAGCTTGCTGGCCCCGTGTAGGCTAGCGCTGGGCTAGCCTTCAGCTGCTAACCAGTATCTTGCCGGTGGCTTGAGTTGGTGGACAAAAGTGGCTGATTGACTCTTCTTTTGAATCTTCTTCTCATCTTCTCTTCTTTTGTTTTGTTTTTCTTTAAATGGGGATTATTAGTGATGCCTTGCTATATTTGTGTTTATACACTGGCTGTTGTGTTGATCGGGAGATATTTGTCTTCCACATTGTTTACTTCTGACTGTCGCAGAACAAATGCGTCACTTCCCCTATAGTCTTTTGTGGGAGGACCTCGTGGTTGTCATGGGTAGGCCATGATGCTGCCTGTGTATAAATATTTTCTTATTCTCTCTTTCTCACTGCAGATATTGTAGTTTTTTGTTTGTTTTGTTTTGTTTCTGCCTTTTCTCTGCAGGCTACGATTATGTATGGATATGGGAGTGTGTATTTTATTTTTTATTTTTTTCTCTTCTCTCCCTTTCTCTGTAAGCAGACAGAGCACTTTGAGTCCATAGTGAATCCTTACTGGTATGCCCTGGGCTATAGAACCCATGGAACCTGATGCTACCTGGGTTAAAGCTTGGGCATCCTCTATGGATTTGTCTTTTTATTTTTTTGTTATTTGTTGTGAGTGTGTGTTTTGTGTGTGTTTTATGTGTGTTTTGACTTACTGCAACCTCATTTTAGTGTTAACTATTTTGTTTGGTGACGGCATTGATAGTATCAAAAAATATAATGGATGATATTAAAGGATTAAAAGTAATTCACTTAAATATTAGAAGTCTTGTACCCAAGATTGATTTATTGCGTGCGTGGGTTTATTTGCACAAACCAAGTATCATTACACTTTCGGAAACATTTCTGAGCAGTGACATCTCTGATAATGAAATCAGCATAACAAATTATTTATTATATAGGGCAGATAGACTCACTAGGCATGGAGGGGTGGCTATCTATGTTGCTGCTGACATGGTATCTGAACTTATTACTCCCTCTATTGCTCCACTGGGTTTTGAGTCGGTTTTTGTTAAAATTGTTTTACATACTAACAAGAGTTTACACATAGGCAGTATATATAGACCACCCTCTTCTCCAGTGGACTCTTTCAAAAATTTGATTTCAACTATTACATCCATATCTGCCACGAATGAACTAATTTTACTGGGCGATTTCAATAGAAATTGGCTAGATAAGTCATCCAACACAATTAAAAGGAAACTCATTGGCATAAATCTTACCCAGCTAATAAATGAACCAACACGGGTCACCAAAAAAACAAATTCCCTACTGGACTGGATATTGGTTTCACATCCTGACAGGATTATTAAATCTGGAGTTATGTCAGACTGCTTTAGCGATCACTCGATCATTTACTGTATATGGAAAATTAAGCTCCCCAAATCATCACCAAAGCTGATCAAGATCAGGCAACACAGGAAAATGGATCCAGAATTATTTTGTAACGATTTAATTAATATAAATTGGGACCGTTTTCAGTTGATACCCAACGTTCAGGATGCCTGGGACTATTTTTTCACTGAATATAACGAAGTGCTGGATAAACATGCTCCGTGGAAGATGATCAAGGTCAGAGGCCAACATCTTCCCTGGATTACCCCAGAACTTATCAGTCTTTTCAGGCAGAGAGACAAAGCATGGTCTGTTTATCGGAAATCGAGAAATAATGCTGACTGGGAAGTGTACAGACAACTTAGAAATCAGAGTAAAATTAAAACTCGTAATGCCAAGTCTAATTATTATAATGAATGTTTGAACTCTGAATTCAAAAATCCAAAACAATTTTGGCGGAAGATGAAATCGTTTACAAATGATAAAGAAAAGCATATAATTAACAAACTAAGAATTGATGGTAATATTTTGCATGATGCTTTATCCGTTGCCCAAGCATTTAATCGGCATTTTTCTTCTGTCTGTTCTACTCTTCTTCCTGTCTCGAACACCAATGAATGGTTTGGCAGCACTTTACCTCCTGTCAGTTCATCTTTTTCATTCAGAAAAATCATGCCAACCGAAGTACTGAATGCTATTAAAGAATCCAATGGTAATAGTAGCGCTGGACTTGATGGACTAGAAAATAGATATATTAAATTAGCTGTCAATGTACTTATGTATCCTCTCGCGGATCTGTTCAATCTGTCATTTTTAACAAATGAATTACCTATCATCTGGAAACTGGCACGAATCACACCGCTCCACAAAGCTGGTGATATTCTTGACTGTAATAATTATAGACCCATATCTATTATTTGTTCAATTGCAAAAATTTTTGAAAAACTGGTCCATTCTCAACTCACAGATTATCTCAAGATTAATAATATTCTATCACCTGCTCAATCTGGCTTCAGATCCAATCATTCAACAACCACTGCATTGCTGAAAATAACAAATGATATCTTCACTGCTGCAGGCAATGGTGAAGCCACAGGTGCAATATTTATTGACCTAACCAAAGCGTTTGATTTTGTGGACCGGTATTTGTTATTAGATAAACTGTACAATATAGGTCTATCTAAGAATGCAATTTTGTGGTTTAGTGCGTTTCTCCACAATAGAAAACAATGTGTTGTTTTAGATGGCAAATTTTCTGACTGTCTGATCCAGGAAAGAGGAGTGCCACAAGGTTCTACCTTGGGACCCCTTCTGTTTTCTATATATGTAAATGATTTACCATCTATCTTCAATAATTCTTCTGTACAACTGTATGCTGACGACACGGTCATCTATACATCAAAATCTGACCCACTGGAAGTGCAGGCCATTCTTCAATCTGACTTTAATAGACTTGAGGACTGGCTCGCGTGTAACAAATTACTTCTTAATAAAAATAAATCTGTCACTATGAGCTTTGGTTCTAACTTGAAATTGAAATCTATATCAAGTTCACTGTCTATATCCTGTAAAGATGGCACACTTCTGCAGAAGGTCGATAAATTTAAATATCTTGGTGTATGGATGGATCCCACCTTGTCATTTAATACACATGTTGAAAGTATTGTACGTAAAGTGAATCGTCGGATGAACATGTTACATAGATCCAGAAAATGTTTTACAAATCGTGTTAGAAAGAGACTGGTTGTGCAACTGATCCTTCCAATATTCGATTATTGTGATGTTGTTTACTTTTCCTCTTCTAAATGTGTTTTAGCTCCTCTTAACAAAGTGTACAATAGGATCTGTAGATTTATACTGGACTGTCCTTATCATACTCACCATTGTTCAATGTACCAGTCTCTTCACTTCCTCTCTCTTCATACTCGACGACAGACACACTGGTTTCAATTTATATTTAAATGTATTTACTATGATTACCCGCCTTATTTAAAACAGTATTTTGTACAACTTACATCTAATTATCAAACCAGGCAATCTACTTATCCTTACTTTGCAGTGCCTCACAATAGGAAATCAATAGGTACAAAAGCATTCATGTTCAAAGGTCCAAACGACTGGAACCATCTACCTGTAGTTATCAGCAGTGTTGTATAGTAACTAAGTAAAAATACTTCGTTACTATACTTAAGTAGTATTTTTTTATATTTGTACTTTACTTTACTACTTCTATTTCTGACGACTTTTACTTTTACTTCACTACATTTACCGAAAAAAATCAATACTTTTACTCCATTACATTTACCTGAGCATCCTCGTTACTCGTTACAAAATAAGATAGCCAATGG
The DNA here is from genome assembly GCA_005024645.1 of Planiliza haematocheilus. Classification (NCBI taxonomy): domain Eukaryota; kingdom Metazoa; phylum Chordata; class Actinopteri; order Mugiliformes; family Mugilidae; genus Planiliza; species Planiliza haematocheilus. The sequence goes on from SRSE01000487.1 coordinate 1,266,051, forward strand.
ACAATCTTCGTTTTGTTGTAGTGGGACCAGTAGCCAATGATGTTGGGAGATACAGACCGCAAGACGTTATCATTGGTTTACCCCGTTGTGCGGCGGATGAAATCAGCGGCCAGCGGGTACATTTCAAATTAATGGTCGCATTATCATGTCAGTAGTCTCAGGCAAGTCGGGTCTCTAATGTTATTTGAAGAGAAGGAGGAAGACAGAGAAGCCTAAAATGTCAGAGATGGAGGTGACTGAATCGGCGACTGAACCTGAACCTGCTGCTGAAACAACCAGCATAGACGACAACGGCGACGACGACGACGACGATGAACACCCGTGGCCATACCTGCGGGGAATGTTCAGCTACATCGGAGTGAAAGATTCCTCCTACCGGATGAAATGTCTGCTGTGCCTTCCTAAAAATATGGTTGGGTTTATGTAAGGAGGCGTTGAAGCTCCTTTATTCTGTGTGTTTAAGTGTCTTGTGACACTTTGCAAATTAAACAAAACATAAAAACTAAATTAAACAGGAATAAAGAAAATGTTACAACTCAAATTTCTGATTGCATTTTATTTACAGTACTTTTTAATTTTGATACTTAAGTACAGTAAATACTAGCTACTTTTTTACTTTTACTCAAGTAATATTCTAGCAGGCAACTTTCACTTTTACTTGAGTAATTTTCCAGTAAGGTACTTTTACTTTTACTCAAGTATGGCTTTTGGGTACTTTATACAACACTGGTTATCAGATCATCGCAATCATTAATCTGTTTTAATCAAGTTCTATCCACCTACCTTGAAACACCCTGCTCCTGCTTTCATTAACTTTGTCACCATATTTTTTATTTTCTCATTTAATATTTGTTCAAACTTTGGTTGCAATTTTGTCGAAGTGATTTTGTATATGTCTGTCTTTTTTTTTTTTTTTTTTTTGATTGTTTGTTTGTTTTTGTTTGGCTTTTGTGTTTGTATTATATTGTATTGTCTTGTCTCCGTTACTGTATTGTGCTGAGTTGTGTTATGTCTTGATGTTTTTTTTGTGTAGGACCCTCTCGTAAACGAGTTGTTACAACTCAAGGGGCTTATCCTACTATAAATAAACAACTTAAACAACAAATGTTAATTTGGCATGTTATGAGTTTGTTTGCATTTTTTCAAGTTATTTCTCATGTTTCTGAATTGCATTACTTTCACTTTGAGAATCAAGGAGTAGGAGTAGGAGTGACTTATGAGACATGTGATTCCAGAATCAGGAAGTAGAAAGAGACAACCAAGCATGGTCTGTGAGCTGTGAATTGTTTCTTCTCTCAATCCAGTTCAGTCTGCAAACATCTTTCGCCACTGATAGCATCGTTGGTATGAATTATTTGTTTGGATATTGTTTTTAATCACAGATCATTATTTTTGAGTTTACATTTAGTTTTGTGAAGTTTGATGTAAGAAATTATCGAGTCACCGTAATTTACAATCACAGTTGTCGTGACTGCTATTTAAGTTCATAGGGAGAATAAATACAAATGAATATGAATAAATAGTTGATAATACGTTAAAAATGTGTTAAAATATGATCATTTGTAAGTGCATATGTTGCTAAAAGTACAATAAATACATGAAGGCAGTGGTTAAAAACGGGTCAATTTAGTTAATTGAAGAAGCAGTATATTTACATTGTGTTCGTGTAACTACAGTATGAAAGGACAAACATTTTGTTATTTTTTTAATTCATTATGCCGTTTGTATGTTGCAGTTTTACTCTTTTCTATGATGTCAATAAACCTGTGGACAATGGACAACTGTCTTCAGAGTCGTGATGTCTAGAAGGAGTTTATCTAACTGTCAAGTGGTATCAGAGTATGCATACCGAGGGCAGTATAATAAAACAACGGCTGTCTAACGGGCAAGATAAGGCAGCAGACCGACCGACAGTACTAACAACATCATCACACGCAGCTAGTGGATGATCAACATAGCAGTATCAAAAGAAGGTAAAGCACAAGTGTACACCATGTCGGAGAGAAAAGCTTCATTAAAAACACGCTCCTATGCTTCCCGTACCCCAGTTCATCATCGACTGGGTCTGTGGCAGCCAAAGCGAGAGCAAGAGCAGAAGCAGCAAAAGCTCGTCTTTCATACACTGAAGAGGAAATAAACCTAAAGCTAGAAAAGGCTAAATTGGAAGCATGCTTAATATTAAGAAGGAAGCAGCCGCAGCCACCAGCCGTGGCCTACTGGTTAGCGCTTTGGGCTTGTTGCCGGTTCGAGCCCCCGACCTGTAGAAAGCGGCTGAAGTGCCCTTGAGCAAGGCACCTAGCCCCTCACTGCTCCCCGAGCGCCACTGTAGCATGGCACCTCACTGTTCCGGGTTAGTGTGTGCTTCACCTCACTGTGTGCTGTGTGTTAGACCCTTCTCGCCAGACCAATTCAGTATTGCATCCCCAGCACCATATCTCACTGCACGGCAGCCACACAGCCATGAATATGAATGTGTTCCTGAGGCATGCGAAGTTAGGTTCAAGAACGACCTTACTAATCCTGTGCAACATTTCAGACGTCAAAATGACAGTGGTTGTCCTGCTTCCCACCCCTCCGATAACAACAACTATAACATAAGTGACTTTGTAAGATACTTCGCTCGTCGTGAGCTTGTGGCTACAGGCTTGCTTCAGTTTGATGACAGACCTCAGCATGGAAATGTTCCTTTTAAAATGCAACCAAAGATTTAGATCTCACACCAAGCGAAGAGATGGATCTCCTGTTAAAGTGGCTCGGCAAAGAGTCGTCAGATCACGTTGAGCATATAAGAGTAATACACATCAACCAGCCAGAAGTGGGATTGCATATGTTATACGGAAGTAATAGAAGATGCTCTGTTCAAACGCACTGACGCCTTTCCAAAAATGACAAATCGAGATCATTCTGAAATCATAAAGCTGAGCGATCTTCTGATGGAAATTGAGTCAGCCAAAGCTGAAAGAGACCTACCTGGCCTTTCTTTCCTTGACACAGCGAGAGGCATTAACCCGATTGTACAAAAACTCCCTTTTAATCTCCAGGAGAAGTGGGCATCAGTTGGGGCTTCATATAAGCAGGAATACCGGGTTTCATTTCCTCCCTTTACCTACTTTGTTCAATTTGTTAGTCACCAAGCTCAGTTTAAAAGTGATCCAAGCTTCAACTTCACTTCTCACTCAGACAACACTCCCAGGAATGAAAGAATGTCTTGGAACCAAACAAACAACGTGAGGTCTTTGTTCATAAAACAGAGGTACTTCCCAAACATATTTCTGATCCTGATGGACCCTCAAAGCAATCTGATGACTGTGACAAACTATGTCTAATCCATAAAAAACCACACCCTCTACGTAAATGTCGTGTGTTCAGAGAAAAGCCTGTTGAAGATCGTAAGACATTCTTAAAAGAGAATAATGTATGCTTCAAATGCTGTGCTTCGTCAGCACACATAGCAAAGAACTGTACATTCAATGTAAGGTGTTACAAATGTAAAAGTGAAAAACATCACACAGCACTGCATCCTGGACTCACACCCTGGATTGAAGGCAGACACCCTGCTCCAGAGTATGGCGGGGAGCAGGCTATCTCACCAGAACCCCAAGTTGACAACACATGCACGGACGTCTGTGGCAAGGATGGGATGGACCGATCCTGCTCGAAGATATCTCTTGCAAAAGTGTATCCATTTGGTCATAGAGACAAGGCTGTGCAGATGTATGTGGTTTTGGATGAACAAAGCAACCGATCATTATTTCGCTCGCAGTTCTTCAAGATTTTCAATGAGTCCAAGTGCTCCTTACTCATTGAAAACGTGTGCTGGAGTAAAGACGGCAGTGGGGAGAAGAGCCAGTGGCTACATCATTGAATCTCTGGATGGGACTGTCAGCATCCAGTTGCCCAGTCTCATAAAATGTGATGACGTTTCAGATAACAGAGATGAAATTCCAACCTCCACTGCGGCACTTCATCATCCACACTTGAAATCAATTGCACATCTCATCCCAGACATTGACCCACAAGCTTCTATTATGCTACTCCCAGGCCGAGATATCATCAGAGTCCATAAGGTTCGCAAACAAGTGAATGGCCTACACAACCTACCTTATGCTCAGAAATTGGACCTAGGATGGGTCATCGTGGGCAATGTGTGCCTGGGCCACATTCATAAACCGGTGACAGTCACCGCTTTCTACACGAACATCACGGAATGAGAACGCCCTATGCTCTTTGAGCCATGCCCTAATGTCTTTCATGTAAAAGAAAAATACAGTGACACTCAGATTACAAACCTCCAAACACATTCTGAGGAGACGTCAACCTGTGATGTAATGTGTTTAAACAGACAAAAGACGACAACAAAGTGGCTCTGTCTATCCAAGATGCTTCTTTCATGAAAATAACGGAGGAAGGACTAAAGAAAGATGCAAACAACTCTTGGGTTGCTCCACTACCCTTCAAGTAGCCACGCCAACGGCTTCCTAATAACAGACCCCAAGCACTGAATCATCTGACATCTCTCAGGCGCAATTTTGAGAGGAAACCAGAAATTAAGTCCATGTCTTTGGGAATAGTCCATCGCCCGCAGTGGCTATTCATGGACTGCACCAGTCTGTTCAAGGCAGCGAGCTTGACATCGATCCTGATGTTAGGAGCTTTGTTATGCATGACTTCTATGTGGATGATGTTTTAAAGTCCTTGCCTACAGTCGAAGCTGCCATCAGCCTACTAAAGAAAACACAGGAAATGCTTTTCAAGTCAAATATAAGACTGCACAAAATAGCAGCAAACAACAAGGAGGTCATGGAGGCCTTTCCAGTGGAAGATCATTCAAAAGACCTGAAAGACCTGGACCTCAATGCAGACATGCTGCCAACGCAAAGAACTCTTAGACTCAATACACCACTACGTCACCTTCAGCTGCTGTCAGAAAGGCATTGTGTGTCTTTTCCGATGCATCAACAAAAGCTATCTCTGCTGTGGCGTATCTGAAAGTCACTGACGCTGCAGGAACCAACCATGTTGGATTTGTAGTGGGCAAAGCCAAGCTGACTCCCCTTCCAGAGCAAACATTCCAAGACTAGAGCTTTGCGCTGCAGTGCTTTCGGTGGAGTTAGCCGACCTAATCTCAGCAGAACTAGACCTTCAGCTTGATGCTACTACCTTCCACGCAGACAGCATGGTAGTTCTGGGCTACATTTCTAATGAAACCAGACATTTCTATGTGTACAGTGGTATGCAAAAGTTTGGGCACCCCTCTAAGATTTCATAATAATTTGCTCTAACTTTATAAAAGATGATCACAGCAACAAGATTTTATTTCCTACAGAGATGTAGACATTTGAGTGTTTTCCAGACCAAAATTCTTAGAGTATCATTACAAAGTTTTATTATAATAAATTAAAATGTAAAAAATGGTATGTGCAAAAGTTTGGGCACCCATTTAATCACATTGATTTCAAGACCTGTAGGGATTTGTAGCTGACATGTTGCAGCCCAAAACTGCTTTGATTAGCTTGTGAGACCTTCAATTACAAAGACAGGTAAAACCAATCATGAAAAAGGCTATTTAACAGAGCCAATTGCTGGCTGTGCTTGTCCTATGCTCCTGGCAACATGGGGGCATCGAAACAACTCTCCACTGACCAAGAAACTAAGATAATTCATTATCATGAATTAGGGTACAAGAAATGATCAAGAAAGTTTGGGATGTCTATTTCCACAGTCAGAAATGTGATGCAGAAATGGAAGGCCAGAAGAACAGTCCTTGTGAAGGAAAGATGTGGTAGGCCAAAAAAAATACTGGAAAGACACAGGCGAAGGATGGCTAGAAAGGTCACAGACAAGCCATAGACCACCTCCAGAGAACTACAAGAACATCTGGCTACTGATGGTGTAGTTGTTCATCGTTCCACAATCCAGCGCACTTTGCACCAGGAAAAGCTCTTTGGAAGGCTGATGCACAAAAAGCCTTTCCTGAGTGTTCGTCACAAGAAGAGTCACATGAGGTATGCAAAAGCACATCTGGAAAAACCAGAAGCATTTTGGAAAAAAAAAAAATACTGTGGTCAGATGAGACTAAGATGGTTATTTGGTCAGAACAAGAGGAGGTATGCATTGCGAAAAAAGCACACTGAATTCCATGAGAAGAACGTATTGCCTACTGTGAAATATGGTGGAGGGTCCATCATGTTATGGGGCTGTGTGGCTAGCACAGGGACTGGAAACCTTGTTAAAGTTGAGGGCCACATGAATTCCTCTTAGTATCAGCAGATTCTTGACAAGAATGTTCAAGAATCTGTCACAAAGTTGAAGCTACACCGGAGTTGGATTTTTCAGCAGGACAATGATCCCAAGCACTGTTCAATATTCACCAAGGAATTCATGCAGAAGCACAGGTACAATCTTCTGGAATGGCCATCCCAGTCCCCAGACCTTAACATCATTGAAAATGTATGGATTGATTTGAAGCAGGCTGTTTATGCACGGAAGCCAAGAAACCTGACTGAACTAGAGGTGTTTTGTATGGAGGAATGGGCCAAAGTACCACCTGCCAGACTTCAGGGACTTGTCGGTGGCTATAGGAGGTGTCTACAGGCTGTTCTTGCACCAAAAGGAGGGTCCATTAAATATTAATGGAATTATTTCTTTGGGGTACCCAAATTTATGCACATGCCTATTTTTGTTTAAATATACATAAAAATGTTTCTGTTGGACCAATGAAACTGATTTCACTACCGAGATGTTTCTGTTTCCATAAGGTATAACATTTGTTAAAATAAAGTTGCTGCTTCAAAAGCTCAGCAAGTGACAAACTGATGCAATGATTTTCCTAAGGGGTGCCCAAACTTTTGCATACCACTGTATGTAATAGTGTGCCAAAAACAAGATGAAGCCCATTGATCACATGTTTAGTCCTTTGATTTTTGTCACTTTCATTGTATACTGTAACACAGTGCATTGTAGGCTGTATATGGTACAATAAACAAATTGTATGGCCCTGAACATTGTGCTTTCCATTTGTTTTCAGTACTGACTGCTCAATAGATTTCGACTGGTTACAAGTTCATATCATCAAAGAACAAGAATTACAGTACCACAGAGATAAAGTTTTTGAGATGCAGGGTACAGCACTGTTAAAATAAGCGTACAAGAAGGAGGAAGAACAAAAAAAAAATGCAAAGAGCAAAACAGTAATTCCTGATCAATTTTTAGCTTTTTGTATAATGACGGAAACATGCAATTTGTTTTGAGATTAAAATGTACTTCTCCCTGAGAAATACATGTTCCCTATGGGAACCATCACTGAGAACAATAAGCTGATACACAGTACAGGCAGCATCCACTATGGAGAATACGGTTAGAGGCCAAGATAAGGGTGACACGGAACAGAAGTTAGCCAACTAACAGAACTGCAGAAAGGCAACATGGTGAATAAAGGGGCACCCAGGAGGTACACTAAGCGTTCCATACCTGAAGCACTCGAAACTGGCAAACAAAGACTAACAGCACTGGCCACCCGGTTGAAAAGATACACCAAGGAGACAGAGGCTAGGAGAATAAACAAGCTGTTCTCCACTGAACCAGCCAAGGTGTATTCTCAGTGGCAGGGAGGAAATAACAACCGGTCAGACCCACCAAGAGCTGAAGTGGAAGAATAGTAGAAGGGTACATGGGAAAAAGAGGCATCACACAACCCAGATGCCCAGTGGCTAGCAGACCTAAGAGCAGACCACAGCAACCTCCCAGAACAAGAACCAGTAACCATCTCAATGGCAGACATCCAAGAAAGAGTGTCAAAGATGAAGAGATGGACAGCACAAGGACCCGATATGATCCATGCCTACTGGCTGAAGAAGCTAACAGCACTCCATGAACGCCTAGCAGGTACAGATGAACCAGCTGCTAAGGGATGAGTGGCTAACCCAGGGCAGGACAGTCCTAATCCTGAAGGACCCCCAGAAGGGGCCTATCCCATCCAACTACGGGCCAATAACCTGTCTCTCCACAACATGGAAGGCCCTGTCAGGCATCATTGCGACTAAGGTGAGTAAGCACGTAGGTCAATACATGAGTGGGGCTCAGAAGGGAATTGGTAGCAACACCAGAGGAGCCAAGCACCAGCTACTGGTCGATAGAGCAGTCGCCCGAGACTGTAAGAGCAGACAGACCAAACTGTGCATCACCTGGATTGACTACAAGAATGCTTACGACTCAGTGCCACACACATGGATACTGGAATGTCTGGAACTGTATAAGGTCAATAGGAACCTAAGGGCCTTCATCCAGAACTCGATGGGAATGTGGAAGACAACCCTAGAGGCCAACTCAAAAAAGCCAATTGCCCAAGTCAACATCAAATGTGGCATATACCAAGGAGATCACCACTGCTGTTCTGCATAGCCCTGAACCCACTGAACCAGATCATCACGAAGAGTGGTTACGGGTACCAATTCCGAAGTGGAGCAACAATTAGCCACCTGCTCTACATGGATGACATAAAGCTGTACGCCAGGAATGAGCGAGAAATCGACTCACTGATCCACACCACCAGGATCTACAGCAACATCATAGGGATGTCATTCGGATTGGACAAGTGTGGCCGGATGGTCTCAAAATGAGGCAAGATGATCAGAATTGAAGGGGTTGACCTACCAGAGGGCAACATAGGTGATATCCAAGACAGCTACAACAACCTTGGTATCCCACAGGCTAACGGAAATCATGAGGAAGCCACAAGGAAGTTGACCACAACCAAATACCTCCAGAGAGTGAGGCAGGTCCTGAAAAGTCAGCTAAATGGCAGCACCTTGAGACTATACACTAAGCGGAAAGAGGGAGGCCGAGGACTAGTGAGCATCAAGGCCACTATCCAGGATGAAACATCAAACATCCAAGAGTACATCAGAAAGATGGCCACAAAGGATGAACTGCTAAGTGAATGTCTCAGGCAACTGAAATCCGATAAGAGTGCAGAGGAAGAGGAGGGACAAGCCCCTACACAGCATGTACCACCGCCAAATTGAAGAAGTGGCTGATATCGAGAAGACCTACCAATGGCTGGAAAAGGCTGGACTCAGAGACAGCACAGAGGCACTGATCATGGCAGCACAAGAACAGGCTCTAGCTACAAGAGCCATAGAGGCCAAGATCTACAAGAGGAGTGGGGGAGTGGCTCGAACAGATCCCAGGAACAACATCAGAAGCCTCAGTCCAGAAAAGTGCCTCCTCCCCCACCCTCCACACCCCAGACCAAACAGTACCCACAAACCAACCCCTATCCCCAACCCCCCACAACATCTCCACCCCCGAGAACATCTCTGGCCTGTCACCAGCAACACACCTCCTCCCACTACACCCCGCTGGGGTGATCCATTCACCCCACCCCCCACCTAACTGCAGGGGTTTCTTCACATCACCCCCTCAACTTCTCCATAACCACAGACCAGGTGAGGAGGGAGCTGAGGAGGATTAAACCAAGGAAGGCTACTGGCCCTGATGACATCAGCTCTAGACTCCTCAAGGACTGTGCAGATCAACTCTGTGGGATTTTTCTGCACATCTTGAACTTGAGCATCAGCCTGGAGAGAGTTCCGCTCCTGTGGAAAAGTTCCAAAGACTGCACGTCCCAGTGAGCCGAACCACTTCAGGCCGGTAGTCCTGACTTCTCATCTGATGAAGACCATGGAGAGGATCATCCTGGGCCATCTCCATCATCTGGTGAAAGACACCATGGACTCGTCCAGGAATAGGTGTGGAAGACGCTGTCATCTACCTGCTGCACAGATGTTTTTCCCACCAAGACGACACCGCTAGCACTGTGAGAGTCATGTTCTTTGACTTCTCCAGTGCTTTCAACACCATCCAACCATCACTGCTCAGGTGGAAGCTGTAGGGAGCTGGAGTCAACAGTAGCCTGGCTGCATGGACCACCGACTACCTCTCCAACATGCTGCAGTATGTGAGGCTTCGCGACTGTGTGTCTGATGTGGTAGTCTGCAGCACGGGGGCGCCGCAGGGTACTGTGCTCTCTCCTTTCCTATTCACCCTGTACACATCGGATTACAGACACAACACGGACAGCTGCCACCTCCAGAAGTTTTCTGATGATGCAGCCATTGTCGGGCGTGTATCTCAGGGAAACGATCTGGAGTACCTGGAGGTCATCACCAACTTTGTGGACTGGTGTGCTCTGAATCACCTGCACATTAACGCCAGCAAGACAAGGGAGGTGGTGATCAACTTCAGTAAGAAACCACATCTGACTACACCGGTGAACATCCAGGGCTTGGACATCGAGGTCGTGGAGGATTATAAGTACCTGGGTGTTCACCTTAACAATAAACTGGACTGGTCACACAACACAAATGCCCTGTACAAGAAGGGCCAAAGTCGTCTCCACCTGCTTAGACAACTGAGGTCCTTTGGAGTGTGCAGGGCACTGCTAAGGACTTTTTACGACTCTGTGGTGGCTTCTGCCATCCTGTATGCAGTAGTCTGCTGGAGTAGTGGAAGCTCAGAAAGGGACAGGAACAGACTGAACAAGCGGGTCAGACGGGTTGGCTCTGTCCCGGACTGCTCTCTGGACTCCATCGAGGAGGTGGGTGAGAGGAGGATGTTAGCCAAGCTGACATCAATCATGGACAACCCCTCTCACCCACTGCATCAGACTGTCTCAGACCTCAGCAGCTCCTTCAGCAGCAGACTGCTGCATCCACGCTGCAAGAAGGAACGCTACCGCAGGTCCTTCATCCCAGCTGCCATCAGGCTGCACAACACCAGCCTGAGTAAATAAACCAGCCATGAATCAATAAATCTGCCTTGTACACTGCTTTTTTTTTTTTTTTGCACTAAACCACTACCTCAGCATCTCATAGTTTAAGCAATTATTTATTTGTAGTTTGTTTATTCCACCATTGACTGTACCATAACTGTATTTATAGATTGTCTTTATATTTCTGCACATTTTTTCTGTATATATTTTTTCAGAACATTCTTATTTTGTATATATATTTTTTTTCAAAATCGTCATTGCTGTCAGTATATACATTTGCCAAATTCCATGCTATTGCGACAAGGAAATTTCCCATACGTGGGATTAATAAAACATGTCTTATCTTGTAAAATACAGTATTAGGCTACATCCATGGATATTGTAGTCTAACTAGAAAATTCCCGTAGAAATTTTTGAAGTGCCGAGTGGGCTGTTGCCATTAGCTGCTAATGTTAGCAATTAGCATGACGCGCTAGCCACTAATTTTAGCATTGGTTTAGTGTTAGCATGTCTCTTTAGACACTAAAAATTAAATACATGCTAATTGTTAGCATGCTAATGCTAACATGCTAATTGCTAATATGCTATTCGCTAACATGCCAATGCTGCCACTAATGCAACCACCAATTTCTAGCCACTAAAAATGGCATTAGCCGCTAATGTTAGCAATTAACATAACGCGCTAGCCACTAATTTTAGCATTGGTTTAGTGTTAGCATGTCTTTTTAGACACTAAAAATTAAATAGATGCTAATTGCTAACATGCTAATGCTAACATGCTAATTGATAATATACTATTCGCTAACATGCTAATGCTGCCACTAATGCTACCCACTAAAAATTAGCATAAGCCGCCAATGACAGACAGACACCTGTCATTGTTCAACTTAGGTGCCAAAAGCCAAAATGGCCGCCCCACAGACCAGTTACTTATATCAGTTTGAAGTTTCCCGCCTCTTTCTGTGAAGCCCCTCCTCTTCTGCTGCGTGTGTGAGCCTGAGCCCTTGGGGCCTGGTTGTCACGGTTACCAGTTTGAATTTCAGTTAGAAGACAGAGAAAATGCTGAAACGAACCTCCTCGAAAAGGAAGGCCTTGTGGCAAAACCGTGTTTCTAATCGTTGAACCGACTTCACTTTGGGCATCTCGAGGCTTTCCTGAACGTCTAGATGTGCAGTTTGTGGGTAAAATGAAGAAATGTGAGCTATTTAAAGCGATTCAAAGAAAGGGTCGCTTCTGCTTTGCTCCAGAAATTTAACATGGCAGTCTATGGAGCTGTGGATGGGTGCTGCTGGCGCATCTTTGCGTCTCACGCCAAAACTATAAGACTTACAGCTTTAGCAGACGAAATTTGAGCGAGAAGACAAATTTTCCTACGTTTCTATGTATAAATTAGGTCTGTGGTGTGAAATTTGTGGCCACGGGAGCAGTTTCTGTTTTATTTTTTGCCTAATTTTCTTCTCTCCTCTTCACTCTAGCTGATGATGTCATCCACTCTGGCGCGAACATTCCGCGCAATACACACCCATTATAAACCCCGAAATTTGAGTAAAAACCTTCACAACTTTGAGGCTTCATGGTTTAAAAACGGTAAAAGGTGTCGATAAGTGAAGCAAATCTCTGAAGAGAAGACAAGAGTGCCTACGTTTTAAAGTTTAAATGAAGTCTCTGGGTGAAAGTATGCCAGAGCAGTTGATTGAAGAAAATGCCTGTTGATTTTTCATGTTAGCATTAGCATATTAGCAATTAGCATCTAATTAATTTTGAAATCCAGAGTCAGCCAACAATATCCTCTCCATCTTCCTCATCATCCTCCACATTCTCCACTTCCCTTTCTCCCAGCCACCTGAGTGCTGGTCTAGACTGGACGGACCACTTTGAGATTCAGTGGAAACATTTTCCAGAAGAAGTGATCCAGTGTTTCGAGAGGGAGAAAAGGCCAAAGCCACGGTTACGCAGAGAAATGATTCGGATTGTAGTGTCAGAGATGATGAAAGTATGTCCATCTCCAACAATCAGCGCCTCTGCAGAAGTTGCCAAAAAAATGGTTGGAAAGTATCCAAAGTCACTCAAAGATGTAATTGAAGGTGATGTGGTGGAAGCAGGGTATCAGTCCATTGTTAAACAGTTACAAACCAGGGTCGAAAATGTAAAGCGGTCCTCAACACTGTGATGGCCTGGGCCATCTTGTGTTTTGCTGGCTTCTGTGCTCCTCCCTTCCCAGGTTTTCTGCCTGCTTCCTCCCACCTCGTTATGGAGATCCACCTCACCTGTGGCCATCTATAAAGGCATGGCCCTTCCAAGATGGCGGTCTCTCCTTCCCGGCTGGCTGGTGCATCCAGGCACCTCAGCGCAGATTTGTTTATTTGCTTTTGTTATTTTCTGTTGACTCTTTTGTTTAATAAATTTCTGGTTAAATTAAGTGGTTGCTGTGTATTCTCCCCGTTTGGTTGTGCTCTCCAACAAGCTGGGTATAACAAGACCGATGATAAAACGTAGAAAGGGGTCAGATGATAACATGGACGAGATCCCAACTGAATAAAGGACAGCAGTACAGGATACTTACGGCTGTGTCAAATGGGATATGAAGTTCCTTCTAGTTTGTGAGACACCAGAAACCCAGCAACAGAAGAAAGATGAAATGAAGGTCCTTGATGAACAGTTGAACTTCAGTCCTGATGAGGCAAAACGTCTTATGAAGAGCACTTACTACACCCAAAGGAAAGAAATAAATAAAGGGACAGCTATCCAAACCCTCTTGGTGGGGTGGCCTTTCCTGTTCCAAGAGATTTTGAATGGCAGTGCATTTTGAGGAGCTAACTGGAGTACCACTAAAGAACACTTTCCTCAGTAATGTAGAAAAAAAGGGAGAGCGCCTTCTGAACTTCATCAGAAGCTGTGCAGACAAGAACAAAAGAATACTGCACCTTGTCACAAACCTGAAATTTTTAAAAGGACAAAAGGAGGCTGGCTGCTCAGAGGATCTGAATGACAGGTTACTGCTTCTCCTCAGCTATTTTGATGAGAGAGAAGATAAGCTCTTCCATTATGTGAAAGAAACATGTCTGGCAAAAGATGTACATGTGGAAAGCCTGCCAGTCACACCATGCATAACTGTGTGTGGTAAGTTGATACTGAGTTTGATATGGAGTGCGCTGTCATGTTTGTTTGTTGTTGTTTTTTTACGTTATTTTTCAGTTTCAGGTTCTACTTTATACTCACTAAACCAAAAACACACCCAGCAAACAAAGTCCAAAAAAACAAAAAAAACAAAACAAACCAGGGAAAAAAAAGAGATGATGGGGCACAAACTTATACTTGGGGAAAAAATCAAGCTAAATGGTAAATGGCCTTGCTTTTATATAGCGCTTTTCTACCTATTGGTACTCAAAGCGCTTTTACAGTCAGAGACACATCTACCCATTCACTCACACAAGCACGCACACATTCACACACCAGTGCCACGCACTGGGAGCAACTGGGGGTTCAGTGTCTTGCTCAAGGACACTTCAACATGTGGCACATTCCGGGGATCGAACCGCTAACTCTCTGGTTCGTGGACAACCCGCTCTACCTACTGAGCCACAGTCGCCATATGATATGGAATTCATTGTCCACTTTTGGATGGTTATGGCTGGTGTGCTATTGATTTTTTTCTACTTCTGTCTTCTTTGCAGGAAACTCTTGCTACGCTGCAAAGCTCTACATGCTGAATGTTGACCAAACGGTAGTAGAATTACCAAATCCCCACCTTTACGTCTGCCATTTGTTTGATGCTTGGAATCTACTACTGCCTCAACATTCACTATCCTGTGGAACTGAGCTCCACGCTTGAATTCCTTCAGAGGTAAGAGGAAAAGTACACGCACACACATCTTTAGAACACACCATTGTATTCAGATGAGTGGTTGGTTATAATGTCTTGTGTTCATAAAGGTGTTTCTTCAATATCAATATCAGGGCACAAAAATGGAAAAAAGGAAAAACAAGAAGCAACTTTCAGTGAACCCTCGAGTCCTCACGCTCATTGCTGATCTTTCCAATCACGAGTGGAGAGAGACATGTTAAAGATTGACTTGATCAACTGAACTACTAATGGGGAAATATTATGCTTTCTTTGTTTTAGAGGCAAAGAAAATATTTTGCCTTCATTGTCTTTTGTTTATTTGGGGAGTTGTTTGTTGTTCTTTGGCTAATAATTACTTGAGAAATTTTATTAATACTGTCATTATTTTCATGTTTTTGCAGGCTGTTGTTTTTGACAGACAACTTGAGGGAGGCCTGATTTTAATTTCATAACATAAGAAATGGCAAACAGTAATTTACTGCAAGTTTACAGACAGTTTTCCAATTTCAACTTTTTCTTAATGCCAAGAGAAGCTTTTGTACTGGATTTGGTCATTGATTCTTTAGAATGTCTCTATTATACTGACATGGAATGTGCAGTGTTTCTTGATTATCTGTGCTATAAGTGAATAAAACTGTCTGTGAAGAAAATTTGAACTTTTGTTCCAGTGCTGTTGTGACATTTTAGTACGCTGAATGCTGTTGACATCACTAAAATCCAGAATCTCCTTTAAGATAAGTAAACTGAACAGATATCCAATAGATCATTTGAACGCAGTAAGAGTAAATGTTAAGAATAGATCTAAAAGTTCATAAAATGTAAGGTTTGGTTCATATCATAATTTTTTATTTGTTTTGGTCTTTGTTTTGTACAGGAGGGGAAGGAGTCATTATTAAATCTAATATGCTTTATTTGACCACAAATGAACTATTTGCCTTAACACAAATCTGGCTGAGAACATAAAGAACGTGTTACTGCCACCTATTGGACATGTGCACATGCTTGGCGTAGTGCTGTGCACACTAAGTGTGCACTGAACTTATGAGCAATCACCAGTGATACCACCACAGACAGGTCTGGAGCAGGAGGACCCACATAAGGAACTTTGCAAATGTGTAAGTGTATATTATTGTTGTTGTTGTTATTATTTTGATGTTACTGTTGCAAATACAAATTTGTCCCTGCAGGGAAATTCAATTTTCAGCTTGTCAACCATTTTGCAGAAGACTTAGAAAGCCTGATGCCTGAAGGTACAAAGGATATTCTGTATATCTCTGTGCATTGGCATAGGGTTTGCTTTTGATGTATCCAGATGCTTTGAAACAAGATGCATAAGGGGGGACATTGCATTCATAATTGGCAATTTATTGATATGTATTTTGGTTTGTCATCAGTTCAATTTTTCACCATCTTCATTTATTTGGCCGCTTACTGAGTGTTGAAGACACAGTATTTAGGCTGCAAAGTCAACAGTGGTGAAACAAACGGTGATGATGGCTTACTCCTTAAGGGTGTCCATTTCTTCTTTCCACCCTGATGTTATAGAGGTGACCTGCAGAACTATATTCTGGAGTGCTGGTTCTAACTGTAGCTCACTGGATCCAAGTAAAACCAGAAACAGAAGGCTGACTTTCTCTGTGTAGTCATCATGCTCAAACACTGTATCAGTCTAACTCTTGTGTTGTTTCTGTTTTCTGGCTGCACAGATGACTGTGCTGAGTCCGTAGTGAAGACCTGATGGACAACATGTGACTCTTCAATCAGAACTGGTGACTGGCGAATGCTTGAAGTTCCAGTTTCTTGAACATCATCATATCCAAGTGAGACTATCTCATGTTCAGTGCCATCTTTAGTCAAGTCTAGGCTCTGTGATGCATTACTCATGACCAATCAAGGTCAGGTTGCTTATTTTTTCATGTTCATATGGACATATGATGCTTTGTGAGTACACTGGATAAGCTGGATTGGTTCGATCTGTTTTTCAGAGTGGTAAAAGCAAAAACACTTTGTTCAGGTTTATTGATGAAATGTACTTTACTTGTTAATTAATTTATAATCATTGTGGAGTTTTAGGCAGTTACTGATAAAATATATATGGAAATATCTGAGCCAACCAACTGTAATTCCTCCTGTGCTGTACTGTATTTTTTTTTTACAATGAAATTCTGTCAACTGTAGCTGCCATAAAATGCTGTAATATATCATAAAGATTTGTGCTGTGTTTATTCCTGAGATTGACTTCAGACTTATACTTTTACAGAAAATTGTCGGCATCAGGTTTATGTTATAACTATTTTTCCAGCAAAATGCCATAAATACATTTTATGTGCTGCAAAATTTACAGTTGCTAAATCAGGATACCGTAATGTCCTCTACATTGTCACTATGATTTTGACGGTGAATTTCTGGCAACCACAGCTGCCAGTATTTCACCGTAAATTTGAACTAGCTACGGTAAAATACCGTACCATATTACACAGTTTTTAACCATGTTTATTACGGAAACACACCATTCCTTTGAGAGGAAGTTACCTTAAACAGGTTTATGATGTAACTGTTATTATTGCAGCAAACTACTGTAAATACATAACAGTTGTGGACTGCAAAATTTACGGTTGCCACAATGCCATACCATAATATCCTCTACATTATCACTGTAAATTTGACGGTGAATTTCTGGCAACCACAGCTGCCAGTATTTCACCGTAAATTCTACACATTTATTTATTTTTTTACAGTGTAGTTGAGAACTCTGGATAGAATAGGTTAAAGAAATGTATCAATAATTATCGATATCAACTGATATGAAACACTTATATCGTGATACAATTTTTGTGCCATATCGCCCAGCCCTAAATACTAATCTACACAGAGTCAGAGCTCTGACACAATATAGCCTACAGTATGACAGTGACAATAATGATTTTGAAGCTTGTACCCGTACACTGTTAAATATTTCACTGTAAATTTACAGTAACTTACTGGCTAATAATTGCATTACTTTCACAGTAACTTCACAGTAATGTACTGGAAATATATCACAATATGTTACTGTAAACATTTCACAGTAAGTTAGTGTGAATATTTCACAGCAATTTACATTAAAATTACAGCTATACAGTAACTTCACAGCTACAATGCCTATGGAATTACTGTGATATAACTGTATGTAGCTGTGAAATTGCAGTATCTTGCCGTACATAAATCACAGTATTTTTACATTATTACTGTAAAAGTAATGCAATTCATTAGCCAGTAAACTACTGTAAGTCTACAATTCAAATAATACAGCAAAATATTGTACATTTGACTTGTTCACTGTGATTTTAACACAACTATGCTTTGAATTTGCTCCATAATAAACAAAGAAAACAGAGACCATACTCATTTTATCTTTTATTTAGAACTACACAGTAACAACAATACAGCTCACATTTGGACTGTAAATGAACATGTTATCTGATCCACTTTTAAAGTGTCTAAACTGCATTCCACTCGAAGTCAATCAGTTTACGTACCAGGGTGCTCACATGTGCGTTGATGCACTTTTTCTTTGACTTTGATCCAGTTTCTGGGTTAATGCCCAGGAAGTATCTGTAAATAATGAGCAAAGACAACAACTTTCAGTTTTACATAAATTCATTATTAGAGTTGAGCCGGATACTCGGCTGAAACGAGTATCCGGTACGGATAAAGCACTTTTGCCGAGTACGAGTATTATACGAGTAATACGAGTCAATATCTGTGCTCGGATTAAATAAAAATCCTCATTGGGTAGCTGACTGTGTCTGCGTTCTGTGATAGACTACAGCCCCTCCCCTACACACTCGCAGATGTGTTGTTGTGTCCGCTCTGATCACTCACACACAGAACAGCTCTCTGTCTCTCCCTCAGTCACTCGGGTTCGCGGGACGTTTTCCGTTAATGTTTAGGGTTTCTTTCTTTAGCTTCAGGTTATATTACTTAGGTTGGTACTTACTTATGAACTAGTAGAGTTCTGGTACTTCGTTCAGACGTGGTGCCGACTCGCGTTGCGTCTCTGCCTGTCGGAGATTTTTTTTTTCTTTTCTTTTTTAACCGTCATCTGGCTGCCTGGCTCTAACACTTTCTTGCTGTATTTCGTGAAAAAACAAAGCTAGTAGTGGTATAAATATTGGAAATCAAGCTACACACACTCTCACTCTCTCTCTCTCTCTCTCTCTCTCTCTCTCTCTCTCTCTCTCTCACTCTCTCTCTCAATTCAAATTCAATTCAAAGTGGGCTTTATTGGCATGAAAGTTTCTTAACAAAACAATATTGCCAAAGCAAATCGAAATACAAAGCAAATCAAAATACAATACAATGAATTAAATATATACATTCTGAACATTCTATTAATTATATACTCTCTCTCTCTCTCTCTCTCTCTCTCTCTCTCTGTGAGGTGGTGTGTGAGTAAGGAGCTGAGAGCGTTTGGTTTTTGTTTCAACTTTTCGTAAGTTTTGAGAAAAACTTTTTCTTTTTCGTCGGTGTGAGTGTGTTTATGAGTTATTATTTTATCCTTTGTTGTTAAAAGGATTGTTTTTGCGTGTGTGTGTGTGTGTGTGTGTGTGTGTAATTGTTTGTGAGGGGCAGCGTGCTCTGTGTGGCACAATGCCGGTGGCGGAGGCTGCACTTGCGGATTTTGAGAAGCTGACTCGCAGACATGCGATCAAGCTTTTCCCTGCAGTGCAGTGCTCGGTGGAGGAGGCCGGGCTGGCTGTGGGAGAGGTGGTCGGGTGTGACAGTGTGAGGTCTGCCTCGCGTATGAACGGGGCTATTGTACTGTTTTTGGATAGTACGGGAAAGGTTGGCGAGGTGGTGGAGAGGGGAGTGGTTATCAGAGACACTTTCACTCCCGTCTCCCCTCTCGTCAACCCAGCCACAAAAGTTATTATTTCAAACGCTCCCCCGTTCATAAAAAATGAATTGTTGGGGAAGGAGCTGTGTTGAAGCCAATAATGTAATAACAGCCGATAACGTAATAACAGCCGATAACGTAATAAATTAGCTCTTTTTTAAATGTAATAGGCCAATAATGTAATAACTGGCCAAAAACGTAATAAAAGTCCTGAAACGATAACGTTATAACTTTTGTTAATTTATTACGTTATTGGCTGCTTATTACGTTATTGGCCTGATAAAAGAAAAAAACTTTGCAAATGTAATAACTGAGCCAATAAAGTAATATGTCATTTGATATAAATATTTAATTGAACTTATAATTGGATAGAACTGTGAAAATAAATACTCAGTCTCTTCTGCAGTCTGTACCTCCAACACTTATGTTTATAAACACAGACAATTTATATATTGCATGTAGACCTTTAATATGAAAACTATGCCTCTTTGAGGATGACATACAGTATTCTCAAATGAAATGACCACACATGTTGGCCAAGAAAAAAATTAAGCTTTATTAAACAATTAAACTTTGTAACAATTGGAAAGAATCAGGAAAGAATTAAGGATATCCTGTCCTCTCCTTAAATAACTGGAATGTCGAAATCTGCTGGTTTCAGTTTTTAACCTCTTTCAAGACCCTGAACTGTAAATTTAAATTAAAACATATAGCATGGGTTTCAAAATAACTTTGTACAATTGTCACTTTTTTAAAGAACTAAACATTCATCATAAAAAAACAATAACATTTAAATTATTTGCTTACCTGAAAAAAAAACAAACAAAAAAAAAACAAAGAAAAAACACCAACTAAAAAAAGTCAGTTCTTCTTCCAGTAGATGTCCTTAATTTTGTACTGGCCAAAGGCCACATGACTTAACACAATCCAGGCTTTCATCCATCTACTGTCCTTGCTAAACAGCTCTTTAAGACGTGTGCTGATACCACTGCCACGTCCAGCAGCCTTGTAGAGTTTCATAACGCTTATTGAACAGTTGTTATTCTTCTCAAGTTCCAAATTCTCAGCAAGCCTCTCTCTGATGTGAATATGAGGGTGAAATGGTGCAGCAAGGTTGCAGAACAAGACTGAGACACGATTGAATGTTCCTAACATGGACATGTCTTGATTGAGAGAACAGGCAATGATCATTGACAGGACTTCTGTGGGTAGATATGGAGGTTCATTGACTGACATGGTGAGGGATGCTGGCACGGTGTTGGTCGTTGATTGAACTTCAACATCAAACATAGGGACAGGTTCATTGTCAGAGATACATGTAGGGCAGGGTTCAGTGTCAGACAGTGGACCATCTTCAACATCAGACACAGGGCCGGGTTCAGTGTCAGACAGTGGACCATCTTCAACATCAGACACAGGGCCGGGTTCAGTGTTAGACAGTGGGCCATCTTCAACATCAGACACAGGGCCGGGTTCAGTGTTAGACAGTGGGCCATCCTCAACATCAGACACAGGGCCGGATTCAATGTTCAATTCAATGTTAGACACTCGATTCATCTCAGCCTCCTGAATGGCCTGAATATAAGGAAATATTGGTCCCTCTAAACTAACATAATGTTCCCCATGTCCTTCAGCAAAATGGCCAAGAACCAAGACAGGCAAGCTTTCACAAAAACAACCAGTTGGTGAGATAACAGAGGCTGCCTCTGAACCAAGGGTTGAGAGAATAAGAAACTGAACATTGAATATCTGTGATGCTCTTTGAACAGTGAGGTGGTCACCATATGTGCCACCTAGTGCCATCCTCTGTAAGTAATCTGCCCATGTCCCCTCGACATACTCTGAGAGGGGTGTCCCATCGATTCCATAAGGATGAAGTGTTAAATCTGTCACAATATCTTTGCGCAATAGTGATGCTGAGCGGAAAATTCCAATAGTGCTCAATTGGTCAGCAATAGCAGCAAATTGGCAACTGCCATCTGGCATCGGGTCAAAGCGAATCTTCAGGTTTGATGATTCAAAATACTCCAATCTGTCCTCATGGGTATAAGGAATTCGCAGGTTCATCTGTTGAACTATTTTGGGCTGAGACTTTAGGCGCTGCTTTTCTTCTCGTCTTGTTACACTGGTGACATTAGACACTGAAAACCACTTTTGTGTTGCAGTGGGGCTATTTGGCATATGGAACTGAACCTTATATTTGTGCAACTTAAGGTTTCTTTTCACAACTAAACCTGGAGTTACAAAATGTTTTTTTGAAACTCTGTGATTACCACTCTTCACTCTGACCAACACATTGTCATTTACCCTATATATAGAGGGTTTATGACTTCTCGATAAAGTCATTCGCTGTGCGCAGTGCTGGGTTGCCTTTTGTGCCCTTCTCCTAATCTTTATTCGCTTATCTTCAAACAAAAGCCTATGCTTTTGGGTGGGCAGTGTTTGATGTTGTGGTAGACATTGCTCTTCAGGAAATTCAGCTGGGGAACAGGTTAACCTGTTGGACAATCTGTGACTTTTTCTTCCATAGTACACCTGAAAAGGAGACATCCAGCTCAAAACCTCCTTTGGATCTTCATTCATTATCCTGGCATATGTTGGTAAATGTTGGACCCAGTTGATTCCTCCTTGTTGATAGTTGACTAAGTCGTACATCATCTTTTTCCTGAGTACACGGTGGCTTCTCTCCACTTTACCCTGGCTCTGGGGATGATATGGCGAGCTCTGAATTATTTTCACCTGAAGGGATTCCATGAGTTTTTTTACTGCTCCTTTGAATTCCTTTCCTTGATCATGCTGTATAACCTTCGGTGGACCATGCTCAGTGTAAATGTCATCAAGATGTCTGGCAATCTCAGTGCTGTGTTTACTCTTCAGTGGTCTTAGCCAGGTGTATCTGCTAAATACATCTATTATCGTCAGGATGTACCGATACGTAGCTCTAGCATGCTTGACTCTCCATTTACCCATGTCAAGCAGGTCTATCTGGTGACGAACTTGAACTGCTTTGGCTTTAATGGATTTTGGAATGGGTTTGTTTTCAAAGGTAGCCTTATGCAGTTGGTACCGTCTTGATCTGTCCAATGAGTCTTGAATACTAGCTCGACTGATGCCAGAGTATTCTTCCCGAAGTTGTATGTTCAGTTTTCTTGCACCAGAACCTTTGGTTTCATCGAGAGCCTTGTTCACAACTGCAGTGATAGTTGACTTCCTAGCTACCAGTTTTCCATTGTATGTAATTGTCTGGCCATCCTCACCGAGGGCATAATGTTGCCTATTCCGCCACAGTCGAATAAGTGCCGCACGCTGGATCCTTGTTCTCTCTGCTACAGGAATATTGAATTCCCCCTTGAGTGCACTGAGTATCACATCATAAGTGTCATCTGACATTTGTCTCTGTCCATGTCCTGCACATCCCCAGATGATACAGGAGAGGACAAAGATTGTTTGCAGTATTTTCATCTTTGCAGATCTGTGAAATACATACAATTGTGTTAAAGATTAAGGTGTGTCATACTTTTCTTTAAACTGTAAATTCTGAATATTAAATGGTGTAACATATATGTACGTATATGTGTAACGTATATGTACAACATATATGGCAAGAGTTCCAAAGATTCAGTTCAAGGGCAATACAAAGTTAAGGGCAATACAAAGTTATTCACACACTTTTCATTTAATTGGAACTCCGCTGGTGCACCGGCGCTTCCATACGACATGATTTGCTTGACTTTGTAGAATATCTCAGGATCCACACAACGAAACTAATAGCAGTAGTGATAGCAATTTCCCCCATTAAGTGTGTTGTGTGGTTCCAGAGATATTCTACAAAGTACAGACACTGTTGCATGGGAGCGCCAGCGTACCAGCAGAGTTCTAAAAGGTTGATTGGCCTTGATATTAGCAAACTGTAAGAGTTAATTATGCTAATAGCTAGCCAACAGTTGGCTAGCTGTAGTCAGTTAGCTTTGAATACACTCTCAATAATGTTATATCCTCTTGCACTAACTATGTAAGATAGTTTGTGTGGTACATTCAAGAATTTTAACAAAATCAACTGTTCATCAAAGAAAATCCACTGCTTACCTCTCACCATGTGGGCTGGATAGGAAGCAAGGAAATGTGGACAACTGAAGAAAGTTAATCACATCATTGCCACCTAGTGGTCAATTATGGGAAATCAAAAATCCTTAAGAGTGAAATTTGTTTTACTGTCTTCAAGAGTGAAATTTGTTTTACTGTCTTCAAGAGTGAGTTACATCTCATATTTCATATCTTGCCCATTGTCTATGTTTGCAAACAAGCGCAAGTGACATATTTTTATCACAGATATATATTATTACTTTATTGGCTCAGTTATTACATTTGCAAAGTTTTTTTCTTTTAACAGGCCAATAACGTAATGAGCAGCCAATAACGTAATAAATTATTACGTTATTGGCCAAAAGTTATTACGTTATCGTTTCAGGACTTTTATTACGTTATTGGCCAGTTATTACATTATTGGCCTATTACATTTCAAAAAGGGCAAATTTATTACGTTATCGGCTGTTATTACGTTATCGGCTGTTATTACATAATTGGCTTCAACAAGCTGTCAAGATACGGACAACTTGTGTCACCAATCAGGATGGTTTCGCTGGGGTGTAAATCTCCTAAACTCAAGCACGTTGTATGTCACAGGAGACAGGTGTACATGATCCTGAAAGAAAGAAACACCGATCTGAGCCTGTTTTTCTCTTTTAAAGTTGATGGTTTTAATTATGTGGTCTTCGTTTCCTCAGAGACAATGAAATGTTTTGGTTGTGGGGGCGAGGGGCACCTGGTCCGGTCCTGCCCGAAGGACTGCGGAGTGCAGCGGGCGGATCTCCCCCCGCAGCAGCCCGCTGCACTCCGCAGTCCTTCGGGACTGCGGCTGCGGGGGGAGATCCACCCGTTGCTGCTGCTGCGGCTCCGGGGGGAGATCCACCCGCTGCTGCGGCTGCGGCTGCGGCTCCGGGGGGAGATCCACCCGTGGCTGCGGCTGCGGCTCCGGGGGGAGATCCACCCGCGGATGTCACCCCTGCCCCGGTTACCGTGTGGGGCACCCCCGTTGTTGCCGCAAGGCCGGTTTTTTCTGCTCCGGTGGGACCGTCCGTTGCGGCGCCGGTCCCCGTGGTTGCGGGGAATGAGATTCCCAAAATGTCTTCTGAGACAAACATTGAAGCCATAACAAGTTTGACTGAGAAGAGTGACATAGTTGAACAAATGATGGAGGAGGATATGTCAGATGACGATCTCCTCAAAATGTCTCAGAAACGAAAGATCATTGAATCTGGAAAAATGAACAGCAAAGTAAAAAAAACGAGTTCCCAGAGGTCCACTGAGTCAGAGGGTGATGTTCTCCTGACTCAGCTGGACTCTCAGTGTAACTACTCCCCAGAAAAAATCAAAGCCTTCCTGGAACAAACTAAAGGAGCCAGGCTGCTTAATGTAGGTGATTTCTTTCCTGACCTACAGCTATTTATTAGTTCAGCCAGACCGCTCACCAGGAAGAGCTATGGGGAGGAAGTTTTAACAGAGCAAGAAATATTCAGATTAAAAAAGTTAATACTGAAGGTAAGTGCTCAAATCATCAATGATGAAGATGATTGTTAGATGTTTTTACCTTTTACTGACTGCTCTTTTTACTGCTGTTCATTTTTTATCTATGTGTGATTTTAATATCAGCACCTTAAACCTGAACGGTGCCAGGTCTGATCTTAAACGAGCCGTTCTTTTTAAACTGATGGAGACTAAAAGAATTGATGTCATGTTTGTTCAAGAAACTCACAGCACTGTAGACAATGAAAGTGACTGGAAAAGGGCTTTTAAAGGGGAGGTGGTTTTAAGTCACAGGTCCAGTCTGAGTGGAGGAGTGGGGATTTTATTTGCTCAGAGCTTTTTACCTTTTTCTCTTACTGTTGATGAAGTCGTTCCAGGTGTTTTATTGAAAGTTAAAGCTGTCTTTGAAAACGTAAAACTTGTGTTTTTAAATGTCTACACTCCCACTAACGCAGTGGACAGGGTAGCTTTTTTAAACATTTTAAGTGACTGTGTTAAGAACTGTGAGGATGATGGTTTTATGTTTTTAGGGGGGGATTTTAACTGCACAGAGGATCCAACCCTAGACAGGAACCATCCTGAGCCACACCCTCCTTCATCTCGCACACTCAGGCAGCTGATGGAGAACCAGGAGCTGAGTGATGTGTGGAGGTTTTTTAACAGTCAGCACAGACAGTACACCTGGAGCCACAGCAGGGAGGGGGTTTTATCTCTGGCCAGACTGGACCGCTTTTATTGTTTTAAACACCATTTAAATATTTTTAAGAGGTGTTGTATTCAACCTGTGGGTTTTAGTGATCATTTTTTAGTCTCCTGTCATGTTTTTATTAAAAACATCCGTTTAAAGAGCGCCTATTGGCATTTTAACACGGCCCTTTTAGATGACCAGGCTTTTAGAACTGCTTTTAAGTTTTTTTGGGAGTCCCACAGAGAGAGCAGGCCTGCCTTTACTAACATACAACAGTGGTGGGACTTTGGTAAGACCCAGATCAAGCAGCTCTGCCAGCAGTTCACTCGTGGTGTCACTACAGACTTAACCCGGTCCATGAAAGATCTGGAGACGCAGGTGGTGGAGCTGCAGACGTTAGCAGAATCTACAGCAAATCGAGGGCTTTTAGACTCCCTCAAGTCAAAAAAGTCGGCCATAGCCAACCTGCTGGGCATCTCAGCACAGGGGGCTCTGGTCAGGTCGAGGTTCATGAACATCACGCAGATGGACGCCCCATCTCGCTTCTTCTTTGGGCTGGAGCAGAAAAATGGACAAAGGAAGACCATTCACTCTTTACGAACGGGTAGCGGCTCCCAAGTCTCAGAATCATCTGGGATTAGGAAGTATGCTGCCGAGTTTTACAGAAAACTTTTTAAGAGTGAGTGGACAAATAATCCAGATGTGCACAGCAGCTTCCTCAGCGGTCTCCCTCAGGTCAGCGAGGCTGACAACAGCGAGTTGGCAGCAGAGGTGACGCTGCAGGAGCTCCACACTGCCACCATGGGCCTGCAGAGCGGGAGAGCTCCGGGCATGGACGGCCTTCCTGCTGACTTTTACAAATCTTTCTGGTCCACAATAGGACCAGATCTGCTTGAGGTCATAAATGAAAGCTTAAAGACCGGCAGACTGCCTTTGAGCTGCAGGAGGGCCGCAATAACCCTGCTGCCTAAAAAGGGAGACCTGCAAGAACTGAAAAACTGGAGGCCGGTCTCATTGCTGTGCACAGATTATACGATCCTGTCCAAAGCTCTGGCCCTTAGACTGAGAGAGGTGATGGCGTCCATCATCCACCCTGATCAGACCTACTGTGTGCCCGGCAGGCTCATCAGTGACAACGTCACTTTAATTCGAGATGTTTTGGAGCTCTCCAGTTCACTGGGTATAGAGACTGGTCTGATTTCAATAGACCAAGAAAAGGCTTTTGATCGGGTTGAACACCAGTACCTGTGGCAGACTCTGGCTGCTTTTGGGTTCAACCCTGGCTTCATAGCCATGGTCCGGGTTCTCTATAGTGACATTGCGAGCGTTCTGAAAATTAACGGCGGGCTGAGTGCACCATTTGAGATCCAGAGAGGGGTAAGGCAGGGCTGCTCTCTCTCTGGGATGTTATATTCGGTAGCCATCGAGCCTCTGCTCCACAAACTAAGAGCTAAACTTACAGGTGTGTGTTTCCCTCAGTGTCCCGTGTCTTTTAAACTGTCTGTGTACGCGGATGATCTCGTTGTTTTAGTTAAGTCACAACAAGATATTGACATTTTAACTGACACTGTGAAAGACTTTGGTTTTATTTCATCTGCTAGAGTGAACTGGGGGAAAAGCGAGGCTCTGATGGCTGGAGGGGAGCTGGGGGGTCGGCTCGGGCTGCCTGGTGGCCTACATTGGAAAAAAGGAGGCTTCCGATACCTTGGAGTCTTCCTGGGAGATGAGACCAGCAAAAATAAAAACTGGGACAATGTCCTGGAGCAGGTAAAAGGTCGGCTGGAGAAGTGGAGGTGGCTACTCCCGAAAATGTCCTATAGAGGCCGAACCTTAATAGCAAATAACCTGGTCTCATCCTCCTTGTGGCACCGGCTGGCCTGCGTCGATCCTCCAGTTTCTCTCCTGTCAAAAATTCAGTCGGTTTTAGTTAATTTTATTTGGGACAAGTTGCATTGGGTCCCACAGAGTGTCCTGTTTTTACCTAGAGAAGAGGGGGGGCAAGGCCTGGTCCATCTGGCCAGCAGGGGCGCGGCTTTCCGCCTCCAGTTTATCCAAAGACTGCTGACCGGGCCAAAGGACACTCTGTGGAGACCCCTGTCCCGCTGCATTCTGCAGGGTTTTAAAGGCCTTGGTCATGATTTTAATTTGTTTTTAATGAACATACCAAACATGAGCACATCTTCTTTGCCTGCTTTTTATAAAAGTGTTTTTAGAGTGTGGAACCTGCTAAAGAAAGAGAGGAGAGATAAAGCGGACTCCTTGTACTGGATCCACCAAGAGCCGGTCCTGTGGGGGACTCGTCTGGACCTTCCCAGCTGGGCAGGACAGAGTCTGACCACAAGACTGCAAACTGCGGGGGTTGTTACTCTGGGGCAGGTGGTGGCGCTGACTGGGCCCCGGATGGATGACCCCTCCAGACTCGCTGCCCAGCTGGGACTGACGTCAGTGAGGGTCACACAGAAACTCTTAGAACACTGGAAACAGAGACTCACAGGACACGACCGCCTACTTTTAAACTCCTCTTTTAATCAAACAGTGACGGATGACGATCCTTTTCCTGCCATTTTCCTGGCACCGGATTTTAAAGACTGCTCTGGGATTTTAATGGAATATACACACCTCGCACCACTGGATGGTACCACAGGAAAAACATTTTACAGACTATTGGTGAAAGCAATAAACAGAACAAAACTGGACAAAAGACCCGACACCCCTTGGAGGAGATACCTGCAACTGGCTCCTGCAGCCAGACCAGAGTGGAGGTCTTTCTACAAGCCTCCACTCTCAAAAAGACATGCAGACATTCACTGGAGAGTCCTCCATGGGGTCATAGCAGTGAACTCCTTTGTGTCTACGATAAACCCAGCAGTAGAGGACAAGTGTCCCTACTGCGACCAACGAGAGACTGTGTTTCACTGTTTTTATGAGTGTCTTCGTCTTTTACCCTTGTTTCTGTTTTTACAAACTGTTTTTACCAGATGTGGAGAGGTTTTTACCAAGCAGCTTTTTATTCTGGGTTTTAAATACACACGCCAACACAAGAACAAATGCCAGCTTTTAAACTTTGTTTTAGGGCAGGCCAAGATGGCGGTGTATTTTAGCCGGAAGAGAAAGGTGGAGGATGGTTTTATTGTTGAACCGGTCACTGTGTGTGTCAATATGATGAAGTCCAGACTCCTCATTGATTTTAAATATTTCAAAGCAGCAGGAGATCTGGACTCCTTCCAGCAGGTTTGGTGTTTTAATCAGGCGTTGTGTTCTGTGGAAAACCACACACTGCAGTTTGGAGATGTGCTTATGTAAATCAAGTATTTTTTTTTGTGAAAAGGTTTGAATATATTATATTCAGATGATTTTCTGGAAAAAAGAATGAAAAAATAAAGTTGATTCAAAAATCAAAATCTCTCTCTCTCTCTCTCTCTCTCTCTCTCTCTATTCAATTCAAATTCAATTCAAAGTGGGCTTTATTGGCATGAAAGTTTCTTAACAAAACAATATTGCCAAAGCAAATCAAAATACAATACAATGAATTAAATATATACATTCTGAACATTCTATTAATTATATACAGTGTGTGTGTGTGTGGTGGTGGTGGTACATTGTGTACTACTTCTTATTCACTCACACACACACACACACCTGAAATCACCAAATCACACTGATCATAAAAAAAATTAAAGTTAAAAGAAAAAAGTTATTGTTGAGTATGAAAACTCTTGTTCATTACATTTTACTTGATAATTGCAACCGCATTGTTGCAAAACTTGTTCTGTAAATAGTTCGTTTGCTATCGTGATCAAAACCATTGATCTCTGAAGCTCAATGCTGATGCTGTCCTGTAAACAGTTTTCTAATCAGCAATAAATAACTATTTCTGATCAGCCCATATCAATTGCATGCTTAAAATAACATACCAGTTAAAACCTCGCTCATTTCAAGACAACCAGACCCACTTCCGGGTTAAATCCCGCCCACTTCCGGGTCAGGCCCCGCCCACTCCGAGTACAGATACAGATACAGATAATTCATATGGTTAACAGATACAGATACAGATACAGATAATGCTGTACTCGCTCATCCCTATTCATTATTGAATTACTTATCCAAGGCACATGCTGTAGAGCCCCTTTCCCTGTAAGTAAATCCAACACAAAAGAAAGAAATTAGTACTGAAAGCAAAGTAAGACTAATTACAGACAAGCAAATCAGGTGCGTAGTGATGGAGACATCATCAAATCAAATCAAACTTTATTTATATGGCACTTTTCCTGCCTTTTAAAAGCAACGCAAAGTGCCTCACAGAGGCTAAAAACAGTAAAAACAGAACAATAAAAATCCAACCCTCCCACCCCTATAAAAACACCGAGATAAGAGATACACACATTAACCCCCCCCCCCAAACACACACACACACACACACACCCAGACATGTCACACACACACGTCATTCACACCCACAAGAGACATGGTCGGGCACCGAGACCTGGAGCAAGGAGACAGCCACCTTTGGGGGACGACCACACCGAGAGGGCGGGGAGCCATATAGACAGCCCCGACCCAGGCAGACAGGAGGCCCCAAACCAAGGTGCAGAGCCCTCCAGCCACCAGGACCAGAGCCGCCCACACGACAGCACCCCCATCGGTTTACCAGCCGCAACTCCCAGTGTGGTCGGCCCCCATGAGGAAACACTGGAGTTAAGAATCGAGGACTAAAACTATAAAATATGGCAAAAATAACCAGTACAGATAAAATGCTTTCCATAAAAAGAAAAGAAAATGATAAAAACTCTGTTAAAAACTACTAAAAACTAGAAATTGCTAAAAACTGTTAAAAACAAAAATAACCAATATAGATAAAATGCTTTTGTTAAATAGAAAAGGAAGTGATAAAAATCTGATAAAAACTACTAAAAACTAAAAATTGCTAAAAACTGAGGGACTAAAACTAAAAGATACTTAAGACAATCAATTAAAAGCTTGGTTAAAAAGGTGGGTCTTGAGCCTCTTTTTAAAAACATCAACAGTCTCTGCAGTCTCATACAGACAAACATTAAACAACAAACCTGTGACCCAAGAAAGCATGCATGTTATGTTGTTTAAGTCACCCACTTGACACCCAAGTTAAGAAAGACACAGTACTATGCTAAGATTTATGGTACCAAATCATTTTACCAAAAACGAGCACATGTTAGCTGCTCACAGGTTGTGTCCTCTTTGCCATGCTGTCAAAAAGGAGGAAGCTGAAGAGTGTTAGCCTGCAGAATTTGATCTCAACTGAGAGAAAGCTCAATCATAGCACTCACTCCCACTGCATTTACATTTCTGTTTCAAGAGAATCACATGAAGGATTATTCCAGTTTGGAAATGTCAGACATTAATTCGAAACAATAAGAATGTAGCATTGATCAAATGAAAAAATCAATAAAGGCATTGGAGACAGGCAAAAATGTCAAATAAACATCAACAAATGCTAAGACAAAAAGTGGGTTATCAAGCAAGCAATACAATGGTAAGTATCACAATACCTTTGGATAAACTCCAAAGTGTGTGAGCTGTCATCTGTATACTGCAGGATGAAATTGTAGTAACTCCCGAAAACTGCAGCTATTCCATCCATGAAGCTGTCATATGGTCCCATCACCACCTCTCCTTCAATGGACAGAAACCAAGCACTGGGCCTCATTGTGTCACCTGAAATTAACAGATACCATATTGCTCTATTGTAAATAAATGAATAAACTGAAATGCTGCAAATGAGTAGAATTTCTCAGCAGCATGGAAATCGTCTGCCATAGCTTAAGCCTTAAAAAAAAAAAAAAATAGATATACAGTTTCAAAATAAAACTAGTCAATGTATAATCTTAATGTTGACATTAAGGAAGCCAAAGTACACTCTAAAAAAGAAAACTTAAAGTTGTTGGCCTACCCATCATTTTTCAGCTAACTAAACAAAAAATGTTGAGTTGTGTTGTAAACTAATACACCTATGTATTACAACTACCTTTTTCAAGTTTATTGGCTAAAGTTGGTCTCACCTAACAATTTAAGTCAGCAAGCCTTAAAACTGTACATTTGAGGCCAGGACAAGTTCTAGAAAACTAGAGAACAAGAACTCGGGGTCTCCAATGCATATCTGCAGGGGTTCCATCACAACCACACTGTGTCCATGTGCTGCTGCTGCCACCATCTCTTCGAGATTTTTTACTCTCAAGGTGAGTATTTTTCTCAATATGGTACTAAAAGTCGGGGTTCACGCGTGTAGATTATACCTTATTATACATACATTATTTTTTATTATATATTTATTGGCCTTTTAACATTGGTATCCGGAGAAGTATCTCGCGGCTAAAAATATTTTTTTCAATGCATAATTCATGTATAAATTAAATGGGAAGGACTCGTTTAAATATTCCAGTAACTTAAATAAACAAATGGGTGCACACCTTGTGTATGTCGTGTTAGCAAGGTAAGTTAGCTTGTTAGCAACTCAAAACGTGTTACCAAGTTAAGATTAAACAGCTAGAGTTATCAAAATATAACACTGGCCCGGACTACAGTTTTTCAGATTCCAATACGCGGTATCAGATAGCCTCCCATACTGCCGAAAATGTCCGTCTGTTTACCGGTAAGCTACGTTAGCTTCGTTAGCTGTGTCGGCTCCGTTAGTGCGGCTACAGTCAAACTGGAGCTCATTTATTAAACACAATGAGCAGTGCTACAAATGAGCGGTGTACCGCGCACGTATGTCTTTGATATTAAAGTTTAGTGTTACTATATAAACTCGTTTTTACTATCGGGAGTCATGTAAACATTAGGGTGACCAGATTTCTGAAATGAAATCAGGGGACATTTCAAACTCGGAGATAAAAAAAGAAAAGAAAAAAGAATTATGTTATCAGGATGAAATGTAGAAACTGGGACAATTACCGTTTCCTAAAAGGAATGAAGTTGTATAGACTGCAACGTTAAATGTTTGGAGGAAAGCAGAAACAATCCTTTGTTTTAAATCGCTTTAAATAGCTCACATTTCTTCATTTTACCCACAAACTGCACATCTAGACGTTCAGGAAAGCCTCAAGATGCCCAAAGTGAAGTCGGTTCAACGATTGGACACACGGTGTGGCCACAAGGCCTTCCTGTTCGAGGCCGTGGTTTCAGCATTTTCGCTCCCTCTAGCCTTTTCTAACTGAAATTCAAACTGGTAACCATGACAACCAAGAGCTCCACAGAAAGAGGCGGGAAAACTTAAGTAACTGGTCTGTAGGGCGGCCATTTTGGGGCAATGTTAATGGAAACAGCCCACTCGGGAAAATTCTAACTGAAGTAACTGGTCTGTGTGGCGGCCATTTTGGCTTTTGGCACCCAAGTTGAACAATGACAGGTGTCTGTCTGTCATTGGCTAGTGCGTCATGCTAATTGCTAACATTAGCGGCTAATGCTAATTTTTAGTAGCTAGAAATTGGTGGTAGCATCAGTGGCAGCATTAGCATGTTAGCGAATAGCATATTAGCAATTAGCATGTTAGCAATTAGCATCTACTTAATTTTTAGTGGCTTAAAAGACATGCTAACACTAAACCAATGTTAAAAAAG
Organism: Planiliza haematocheilus; assembly: GCA_005024645.1. Lineage (NCBI taxonomy): Eukaryota > Metazoa > Chordata > Actinopteri > Mugiliformes > Mugilidae > Planiliza > Planiliza haematocheilus. The sequence goes on from SRSE01000487.1 coordinate 1,299,408, forward strand.
TGGCTAGCGCATCACGCTAATTGCTAACATTAGCAGCTAATGGCAACAGCCCACTCGGCACTTCAAAAATTTCCGCGGGAATTTTCTAGTTATTATTAACGTATTGGGAACTGGAGGCCTGTGCCCCAGCAAAGCTCTAGGTCTAGAATCACCCCTGAGTACACCCACAAAAATGTAAATAAAATTAATAAAAACAATCAATTAAATAAAAAAACAATATATAAAATAAATAAGTTTAACATAAAGAGAAACCAGGTCTGTTCTCTCTGTTTCTCTGGTGCCCAGTACAGATACAGTATCTCTGTTTGACTGCCATAAAACCCACATTTTTCAAACTGTTCAAAGTCTACAAATTCAGCTTTCAACTGTTAACACTGTGTTGGCTTGAACTTAATACAAAACAAAAATAAAGTCCTCGCAACCAAATCAGAATCACAATTTTTTTTTTCCATCGATATGGGAAAGGGTGCTTATCAAAATGCCTGTCTGTACAGTACATGTGTAACTCCCGTTCAGTCAGTCACGACACAAGGCGTTCTCCAATTCACAGGCATTTATTTCCGAAGAAAATGTCGTAAGAACTGAATGAGAACATAAATATAAATTAAATTCATGTATCACAGAGCAAGTTACAAACATAACATAAACAATAGTAAAACATAAACATACCTCATTGGCCTTCTTAACTAAACGGAGTTAAGGAAAATCTTATTTCAAATCGGCTCGTTAATGACCGCTGATCTAGTTCAAGCATGGCGAAGGTAAGGTACATCAAAAAAAAAAACCAACCTGCCACAACTAAAACTGGAGAACATTAGTTCCGCTATGTAAATAATACACAGTTCCCATTTAAACAGAAATTATTTGTGTTTTTAAACTTAGAATAATAAATAACTAATTTAAAATTAACTTAAACAGTATAACTGTCTCTGATGGCAGCTACAACATGTAAGCATGCTTCTTGCATGTCTGTTCATGGCAGCTATCAACTACTACTTAGGATTGTTTACTTTGAGGAAAGCGTTTGTTTCCAAAATGGTCCTAGCCCTATTCCTGCGGCCACAATAGAGGTAACCAGCAGGGGCGATTCTAGACCTAGAGCTTTGCTGGGGCACAGGCCTCCAACTCCCAATACATACAAAAAATAATAATAATAATAAAAAAAAATGAAATGTGTGCGCAATATGAAATAAATGGCTAGCCTACGGGTACAAGCTTCAAAATCATTATTGTCACTGTCATACTGTAGGCTATATTGTGTCAGAGCTCTGACTCTGTGTAGATTAGTATTGGCTACATTTTGGGCTGGGCGATATGTTTCATATCAGTCGATATGATAATTATTGATACATTTCTTTAACCTATTCTACTCAGACTTCTCAACTGTGCTAAACTGTATTCGTCCTTTCTTTATATCGCTTTGATGTTTTCTCATTTTTTTGTTGTGTCATAAAAATTAATCGATCATCATAACCGATTTGTATCCGTCATTTTAATTTTTTAAAAATTATAACAATGACATATAGGCTGTCGCATTTACATTTCATTATTCTTTAATTCAGTAGCGGTGGGAAAAAACATTCGGTTCATATACCGACCATCAAGACGACTGGAGAATTATAAATCTAGACGTCTGTTTAACCTGATTTTGGCAGATTTATTTACACATATTAAACAGGCTTAATAAGACAAAAACAAGGCAGACAGATTGAGAAACACTGTTTCCTTTTTATTTTCTGTAAGAATCTTAACATTAGTACTGGAGTGTAAAAACGTATTACCGCAGTACTGAGTGAGGCGAGATAATTAACCAAAACAAACAATCAAAATGCTTAGCAGTCACCCATATGCACAATGCACTGAGGACAGTCCGCCCCGGTCAGAGGCGGTCCTGGCTAGATTTACGCCCTGGGCGAACCATCCCTTGGCGAACCATCATCATCTAATAACCATGCTTGAAAGAATCCCTGAAGAAAGCTAAAAAAATAAATAAATAATAATAATAAAAAAAACTACTAGGTTTCTGCACTAATACAATTATTTCGTATTTTACATACGAGTTTAGATTTGCATCACCCTAATACCTTCTGAATAGTTCCAGTTATGATAACACACCAGTTTCATACATAGAGAAACAGCAGATAATTAACATAATCTGAATTCAGTGCTCAGACTGTAGATTTTTCAACCTGGGTTTTTCACCCTGTTTACAACGGCCATTATCATTAACAACAGTAGTGAAGTGCAATTGCCTTAATTCTAATAGTTGATAGTTAAACAAAACTAAAAAACAAATACAGTTGTCTTCTGTGGCTAATAGCTACATATTAGCAAGAGGCTAAGCCTGTAGCCTACTGTCACTCACGTCACTCAGAAATCTGCATACCTTTATCTCCTCTAATTCTTTTTAATGAACTGGGCACCTGATTCTTATTTGGTCTTTTACTTTGATCCATGATGAAGATGAAGACTCGACATCATTAACTTTTGCATTACTTTTTGGCGACACCGTCCGTTCGCCTGTCAATCAACCGGAGTTACGTGAGTGACTAGATGACTGCACAGACTTTTTATTTTATTTTATTTTATTTTTTGGTCATTTTTCACATAAGCCAATTAATTACATGTGGGTATAGGTCTATGTTAATTTTAGGAATGAAATACAATTTATTTGGAAGCAGTTTGTGTTGTGTGGCCTGGGAAAAGTCTAGGCCTATCCCTTGCCCCCCTCCTCTTTGCCAACCTCTGCAGTCGCAACTTGATCCCCCGTCCCCGTATCTCAGCAGCAGCAAGTTGACGTGACAATGAGGGCGCCCCAGCGCCCAGTCCACTAACTTGACGTGGAAATGAGCGGTAGTCTAGAAAACTGGGCAGTTTTTTTTTTTTTTTTTTTTTAGGGCGCTCGTGCGCCCTCACTGGATTGCGCCCTGGGCGGTCGCCCACATTCACAGTTGCCAAGTCCGCGTATTATACGCGACTTTGGGCTTCTTTTTTTGTGAAGTTGCTTATAAATATTGGTAGTCGCGGGTCGCGGTTTTCTTGGGCTTTTGTCTAAAGTGTAGTTGCTTATTTGGGCTTGCTCCCAGCTCCATAATAAGTTGTTAAGCTGATTTTCGATATGTTATTTAAACGTAGGAACTGCCCCCGCCCCTGCGCACCCTCTCTCTCTCACACACACACAGAGCAGAGGCTGAGCAGGGCAGTCTTTTTCTGTTTAGGAAGTGAGAAGAAACACGTTGTTGATGTTTAAATGAAAGAGCGCGACTGATTGACTGCAGGAGAGTTTTTTTTTTTTTTTTTTTTAGCAACGATGCCCGGCGTTGAGTTATGTTCTATGACATTGTTTCAAAGTCATAGCTAAAAGAAAAAAAGGAAGATGAGTGCATAAAAGAAACAATAAAGAATTTGTGAATTCAGGATATTTGTGGAGCTTTACTGTGTATATAATGTACTTGGTACATCAGTTTATATGTGATATCCCATCTGTTTTCTAATGTTTAATAATATGAAAAGGTGGTTTAACTCCCTCTTGTGGTCATTGTCCTGAAGCTCAGGGGGGAGAAAAATAAAACTGCGCACAGTTCTGTCCACATGGATGCAAATTGGCAATCTGTAGTAGCCACAGTTTATAATCCGTCCACACAGATTGTAAAAACGCGCACACAATTTATTTGTTTTTCTCTCCCCGGAACCCAAGGGGGCTCCGTAGAAAAAGTTGCTTGTTTTGGGCTTGTTTTAAAAGGCCTGGTTGCTTATTTGTCTCGCGAGATCTGGCAACACTGCCCACATTGCCCATAGCAAAAACCAACCCTGGCCCCGGTCGACAATCGCGCCGGGGATGAGGGGGCCACGGGCAAACCCCCGGAGAGGGCGCAGCGAGCACTCGTTCCACGGCCCCGGCAAGGGCTGGAGCCGCGAGCCACCTTCGCCCCCGAGCCTTTCCAAGCCGGAGCTGGTCGCGGCGCACCGCCCCGGAGGAAATGCACCCGGTGGGGGCCGGCCGGCGACGGGGAGAGGTCCCGCGAGGGGATCCTCCTGACCCGCCGAGTTGAAACCCCCGGGCGGACTGCGCGGTGTGTGAAAATGGCTGCGCGTGCCACATAACAATTAATATGACAAACGATTTCTAAATTCTGACCTAGAACTGTGTGCAATTTCAGTTTGCCTGACCAAACTAAGTTATGTTAGCTAGCAGCAGCACAGCAGCATCTAACGTTAGCCTTGTTTTCTGTGAAGTCATTTGTTTCATTGTAAGTTAGTTCATACATGTTTCTGTCTTTCATCCATTTCAACATTTTCTGCCGCATTCCCTCAGACGCCTTCTCCTTTTCTTTTTTCCTCTTTCTACACTGCGCTCCTGACACCGCAGTGAAGTTAGTTTTAAGTATAATATTAGACAGACGACAGACATTCCCTCTGGGTAAATTTTCATTTCAAGTGCACCCGTACTACAGACTCTATGGTAAACACATGGAGATTGAAGACAGCCACTGCGTGTCTTAAACCATGATCCCACACCAATTTGGGGTCAATAGATCACATGACCTGGAAGCTATTGAGCTAAAATGCTAATATTTACATATAAAAATTAATTAAAAAATATAAGAGATGTAATATGTAAAAATTTAGCTGTATCTCATGCAGCGAGTAGAGGACTATAATCCCACACTGATTTGAAGTAAATAGATCACATGACCTGGAAGCTATTGAGTTAAAATGCTAATATTTACATATAAAAATTAATAAAAAATATTTAGAAAATTAAAAGGTCAGAAAAAGAGGTGTATCTCATGCAGCTAGTAGAGGACTATGATCCCACACTAATTTGGAGTCAATAGATCACATGACCTGGAAGCTATTGAGCTAAAATGCTAATATTTGCATATCAAAATGAATAAAAAATATTTGGAGATTTTAAATGTAAATAAAAGAAGTGTATCATATGCAGCTAGTAGAGGACTATGATCCCACGCTGATTTGGAGTCAATACATCACATGACCTGGAAGCTATTGAGCTAAAATGCTAATATTTACATATAAAAATTAATAAATAATATTCAGAAAATTAAAAGGTCAGAAAAAGAGCTGTATCTCATGCAGATAGTAGAGGACTATGATCCCACACTGATTTGGAGTCAATAGATCACATGACCTGGAAGCTATTGAGTTAAAATGCTAATATTTGCATGTAAAAATTAATAAAAAATATTTGGAGATTTAAAATGTAAATAAAAGAAGTGTATCTCATGCAGCTAGTAGATGACAATAATCCCACACTGCTTTGGAGTCAATAGATCACATGACCTGGAAGCTATTGAGCTAAAATGTTCATATTTACATATAGAAATTAATAAAAAATATTCAGAAAATTAAAAGGTCAGAAAAAGAGGTGTATCTCATGTAGCTAGTAGAGGATTATAATCCCACACTGCTTAGGAGTCAATAGATCCCATGACCTGGAAGCTATTGAGCTAAAATGCTAATATTTGCATATCAAAATGAATAAAAAATATTTGGAGATTTAAAATGTAAATAAAAGAAGTGTATCATATGCAGCTAGTAGAGGACTATGATCCCACGCTGATTTGGAGTCAATACATCACATGACCTGGAAGCTATTGAGTTAAAATGCTAATATTTACATATAAAAATGAATAAAAAATATTCAGAAAATTAAAAGGTCAGAAAAAGAGGTGTATCTCATGCAGCTAGCAGAGAACTATGATCCCACACTGATTTGGACTCAATTCATCACATGACCTGGATGCTATTGAGCTAAAATGCTAATATTTACATGTAAAAATTAATAATAAATATGCAGAGATGTAAAATGTCAAAAAAAGAGCTGTATCTCATGCAGCCCATGGAGGACTATGATCCCACCCTGATTTGGAGTCAATTCATCACATGACCTGGAAGCTATTGAGCTAAAATGCTAATATTTACATGTAAAAAGTATTAAAAAATATTCAGAAAATTAAAAGGTCAGAAAAAGAGGTGTATCTCATGCAGCTAGTGAAGGACTATGATCCCACACTGATCTGGGGTCAGTAGATCACACGACGTGGAAGCTATTGAGGTATGATGCTAATATTTGCATTTAAAACTAAATTTAATATTAATTTAGTCCTCTTTCAAACCATCGGCCTTCTCTGGCTACAATTTGGACATTGTTATCTTCACAAGGCATGACCTTTGTCCTTCAGGTGTAGGTGGACCGCTGAATTGTTTCCTGATGAGCTGGCTCTTCTGTGTTGGTACATGCGTTCATGGATGGGTTGTTTGGTTTCCTCAATATATAAGTTTGTACACTCCTCACTGCACTGAACAGCGTACACCACGGTACTGTTTTTGCCTGGGTGTTTTGTCTTTAGGGTGGACCAGTCACTGCCTAAGTGTGTTTCCTGGTTTGAAATAAACTGGAATGCAGAGATTTCTGAAAATTCTCCTGAGTTTCTTGGACACTCCAGCCACATATGGAATAACAATGTTCTTCCTTTTGTTGCTCTCAAGACATGTGAATATCCCAACTGGGCCTTTGTCAAAGCCTCAAAAAGAGATCCCAAAACGGACAGAGAGGAGGAGAGCAAATCTCTGCAGAGAGCTGGGCAGACCTCTTATTTCCTGGGTTCAGTGTGTGATGCTAATGAAAAAAGTGAACAGTGGACTGTGCAACTTCAAGTGGATTCCTGTCCAGTAGAATTCAAGATTGACACGGGAGCTGATGTCACTGTCATAAGTGAGGACACATTTCACACACTCACCCCTGAGAGAGCACTGGACCCACCTGACATTCCTCTGGACAGCCCTGGAGGTGAGCTGTTGTGTCTGGGCCGCTTCAACGCAACAGCCAGCCACAAAGGTAAAGACTATCTATTCACAGCCTACGTAGTACGTGGACGTAGAGTCAACAATCTCCTCAGCCGGGCCCTGTCAGTGAGGATGAACCTGGTGAGGCGAGTAGATGAGTTAAAATGCATCAGCAGCCATCTAACCCACAGTGAGCATGCTACTCTAAAAACTGAACCAGTCAAAATCCAGCTAAGAGAAGATGCTGTACCATATGCTGTGCACACTGCACGTCGTGTGCCCTTTCCCATGTTAGAGAAAGTGAAAGAAGAAATACAGAGGATGGAGAAGGATGGTGTCATCGAGCGAGTGATACAACCTACTGAATGGTGCGCTCCCATGGTACCAGTCCTGAAGAAGAACACAGGCACAGCCCGAATCTGCGTTGACCTGACAAAGCTAAACAGGTCAGTCAAAAGAGAACGCTACATCCTACCAACTCCAGACGAGATAACAGCCAAGCTGAGCGGCGCAACTGTGTTTTCTTCCCTTGATGCTGCCAGCGGATTCTGGCAGATCCCTCTGCATCCAGACAGCTGCAAGCTGACAACATTTATAACACCTTTTGGCAGATACTGTTTCAAAAGACTACCTTTTGGCATAACAAGTGCACCGGAGATCTTCCAGCGCAAGATGCTGGAGACTTTAGAAGGACTGGAAGGCGTGGCAGTCTTCATGGATGACATCCTCATCTATGGGACCTCAATGGAGCTACATGATGCCCGACTGGAGAAGGTGCTGCAGCGTGTTGAGTCGGCAGGGTTGAAACTCAACAAGGAGAAATGCTCCCTCAGACAGAGCCAGCTACGCTTCCTGGGTCATCTCATCGACCAGTCAGGAGTCAGACCGGACCCTGACAAAGTGGAGGCTATTCAGTCCTCGGCATGGTGAATTACCTGGGGAGGTTCGTCCCAGCCCTTGCAGCGGTGGGACAGCCGTTGTATGAGCTGCTAAAGAGCAAGAACATCTGGACCTGGGGACACTCACAGCAGGCAGCTTTTGAGGACATTAAAAGAATGCTGACAAAAGCACCTGTTCTTTCCTTTTATGATGTCACAAGGCCTACAGCTGTATCTGCAGACGCCAGTAGTTATGGACTGGGAGCTGTGCTGCTTCAGCTCCACGGAGAAGAGTGGAAGCCAGTAGCCTACTGCTCCAGACGTCTCTCAGAAGCTGAAACACGCTATGCCCAGATAGAGAAGGAGTGTCTGGCTGGCGTGTGGGCTTGTGAAAAGTTCGACAAGTATCTGTGTGGCCTAGATGAATTCAGGCTTGAGACTGATCATAAGCCATTGGTGCCACTCATCAACAGCCAGAGCATCGATAATGTTCCCTTGAGATGTCAGCGTCTTCTGATGCGGCTGATGAGGTACAAACCAGTTGCTGTATATGTGCCAGGAAAAACTCTCCTCGTCGCTGATGCCTTGTCCCGAAGCCCACAGACTTACACAAAAGAAGAAACTGACACACACAGCGAGGTGGAGTGTTATGTAGCTTCGGTGGTACAAGGCATCCCAGCATCTCCAAGCAGGATGGAAAGCATCAAAATGGCCACTGCAGCTGACAGCGAGCTGCAGTCTGTCATCAAATTCGTAAGAAGCGGATGGCCAGAATACAGTGGAAATGCACCACCAAACGTCAGAGTGTACATGAAGGTGAAAAATGAGCTATCAGAGGCTGATGGTTTGCTCATACGTGGAAGCAGGATCGTCATTCCACAGTCAGAGAGAGCCGACATCATTCAGAAAATACATGATGGACATCAGTGGCTAACAAAGTGTAGAGACAGAGCAAAATCTTCGGTCTGGTGGCCAGGACTCTCTGCAGAACTCAAGAACACAGTGATGTCATGCCACTCATGCCATGAGCAAAAGCGGGCCCAACAGAAAGAGCCACTCATCTCTACACCACTGCCTGATCGTCCATGGAAGAGAATTGCTCTTGACCTCTGTGAGCACAACAAAAACCACTACCTGGTAATATCAGATTATTACTCACGGTTCCTGCACCTACCGTCCACAACAAGCGCTCAAGTCATTCAGAGACTTAAAGCAACCTTTGCAAGGTTTGGGATCCCGGATGAGGTGATGAGTGACAATGGTCCTCAATTCTCCAGCGCAGAATTCCAGGAGCTGGCAAGACAGCTAGACTTCAAACACATCACGTCTAGTCCTCACCATCCTCAAGGAAACGGTCATGCGGAGAGAGCAGTACAGACTGCAAAGAGAATCCTCCGACAAGAAGACCCAGTAATAGCCCTCATGTGCTACAGATCAACTCCCTGTGCCACTACGGGAGTCAGTCCAGCAGAACTGTTAATGGGGAGAAAGATCAGAACAACACTCCCCACATTAGAGAAGAACCTTCAACCTAAATGGCCCAACAGAAAGACTGTTAAACAGAAAGATGCTGGTGAGAAGGCAAAACAAGCTTTCTACTACAATCGCAGACATGGAGCCAGACCTCTTCCACCACTACGAGCTGGAGACACAGTCCTCACCAAGCTGGATCAGGAAAGGGCCTGGGTGACACCAGCAGTCGTTTCAAAAGAGTGTGTGACTCCAAGGTCATACACCATCAACACATCACAAGGAGCAGTGTTGAGGCGGAACCGCCGCCATCTCCGGGCAGATCTTTCTTCACAACCTGCCCAAGACACACTACTTTCATCAGCTGAGAGTACAGGAGTGATTTCCCAGCAAGGAACTGTTATCACTCCAGAGACTGTTTCTTCTAGTCCGAAGGAACTCACAAGACACACACACACCCCTGCACAGACATCAGGACAGTATCGAACCAGAGCTGGACGACTGTGCAGACCAGTCAACAGGCTAGTCCTGTAGACAGACACTGATGTGTCAACCATATGGCCTTTGGGGGGATTGGGAAAACAGAAAGACACATTTTTTTTTTTTTTTAAAAAAACTGAAAATCATCTTGTGATTGCGAAAGTGCCTTGGTTAAGTTTAATGTAATAATATTTGATTTAGTAATTTACAGATGAGTTAAGTAAATAGCATTTCGAGTTTGATATCTATTATTATTATTATTACAATTTATGGCATCTTGTGTGGATTACCTTAGATAGAGGGGAAATGTTTTCAGGGTAAATGTATTTATTATAGAAATAGAATTTACAACATGCTAAGGATACATGTTTGAATATGAAATATTTTCTGGCTGTTACTCTATGTGTTTATTGCATTTATGTTATTGAGGATAACTTAAAAGGGGGAGATGTCATATTATAGTTATAACGGAACTAATGTTGCCACAGCAACTGGAACATTGTAGCGCGGAGCAGTTAATGTGTTGTTACCTGGGGTTACGAGGACGCTCTTCTTATGCCGGTTTGTTTAGATGTTTGCGCTGTTATTAAAGTAAATATCAACGGAGTAAGCCTACCCTCGATCATTTTACACACCTACAGCTGAAGGACAAAGGTCACGCCTTGTGAAGATAACAATGTCCAAATTGTAGCCAGAGAAGGCCGATGGTTTGAAAGAGGACTAAATTAATATTAAATCTCTGAGTGTTTTTTTTAGTTTTAAATGCAAATATTAGTATCATACCTTAATAGCTTCCACGTCATGTGATCTACTGACCCCAAATCAGTGTGGGATCATAGTCCTTCACTAGCTGCATGGGATACACCTCATTTTTTGGCCATTTGAAATCTCTGAATACTTTTTATTAATTGCTTTATGTACATATTAGCATTTTAGCTCAATATCTTCCACGTCGTGTGATCTATTGACTCCAATTCAGTGTGGGATCATAGTCCTCTACTGGCTGCATGAGATACAGCTCTTTTTTTGATATTTTATATCTCTGCATATTTTTTTATTAATTTTTACATGTAAATATTAGCATTTTAGCTCAATAGCTTCCACCTCTTTTTCTGACCTTTTAATTTTCTGAATATTATTTATTAATTTCTATATGTAAATATTAGCATTTTAGCTCAATAGCTTCCAGGTCATGTGATGAATTGACTCCAAATCAGGGTGGGATCATAGTCCTCCAAGGACTGCATAAGATACAGCTCTTTTTTTGACATTTTAAATCTCTGCATATTTTTTATGAATTTTTATATGTGGATATTAGCATTTTAGCTCAATAGCTTCCAGGTCATGTGATCTATTGACTCCAAATCAGTGTGGGATCATAGTCCTCTACTAGCTGCATGAGATACAGCTCTTTTTTTGACATTTTACACTACCGTTCAAAAGTTTGGGGTCACCCAAACAATTTTGTGTTTTCCATGAAAAGTCACACTTATTCACCACCATACGTTGTGAAATGAATAGAAAATAGAGTCAAGACATTGACAAGGTTAGAAATAATGATGATTTGTATTTGAAATAAGATTTTACATCAAACTTCGCTTTCGTCAAAGAATCCTCCATTTGCAGCAATTACAGCATTGCAGATCTTTGGCATTCTAGCTGTTAATTTGTTGAGGTAATCTGGAGAAATTGCACCCCACGCTTCCAGAAGCAGCTCCCACAAGTTGGATTGGTTGGATGGGCACTTCTTGCGTACCATACGGTCAAGCTGCTCCCACAACAGCTCAATGGGGTTCAGATCTGGTGACTGCGCTGGCCACTCCATCACCGATAGAATATGAGCTTCCTGCTTCTGCTCTAAATAGTTCTTGCACAATTTGGAGGTGTGTTTAGGGTCATTGTCCTGTTGTAGGATGAAATTGGCTCCAATCAAGCGCTGTCCACTGGGTATGGCATGGCGTTGCAAAATGGAGTGATAGCCTTCCTTATTCAGAATCCCTTTTACCCTGTACAAATCTCCCACCTTACCAGCACCAAAGCAACCCCAGACCATCACATTACCTCCACCATGCTTAACAGATGGCGTCAGGCATTCTTCCAGCATCTTTTCATTTGTTCTGCGTCTCACAAACATTCTTCTTTGTGATCCAAACACCTCAAACTTAGATTCGTCCGTCCACAACACTTTTTTCCAGTCTTCCTCTGTCCAATGTCTGTGTTCTTTTGCCCATCTTAATCTTTTCTTTTATTGGCCAGTCTCAGATATGGCTTTTTCTTTGCCACTCTGCCCTGAAGCCCAGAATCCCGCAGCCGCCTCTTCACTGTAGATGTTGACACTGGTGTTTTGCGGGTACTATTTAATGAAGATGCCAGTTGGGGACCTGCGAGGCGTCTGTTTCTCAAACTAGAGACTCTAATGAACTTATCTTCTTGCACAGTTGTGCTACGCGGCCTCCCACTTCTTTTTCTACTCTGGTTAGAGCCTGTTTGTGCTGTCCTCTGAAGGGAGTAGTACACACCGTTGTAGGAAATCTTCAATTTCTTAGCAATTTCTCGCATGGAATAGCATTCATTTCGAAGAACAAGAATAGACTGTCGAGTTTCAGATGAAAGTTCTCTTTTTCTGGCCATTTTGAGCGTTTAATTGACCCCACAAATGTAATGCTCCAGAAACTCAATCTGCTCAAAGGAAGATCAGTTTTGTAGCTTCTGTAAAGAGCTAAACTGTTTTCAGATGTGTGAACATGATTGCACAAGGGTTTTCTAATCATCAATTAGCCTTCTGAGCCAATGAGCAAACACATTTCACCATTAGAACACTGGAGTGATAGTGGCTGGAACTAGGCCTCTATACACCTATGTAGATATTGCACCAAAAACCAGACATTTGCAGCTAGAATAGTCATTTACCACATTAGCAATGTATAGAGTGTATTTCTTTAAAGTTAAGACTAGTTTAAAGTTATCTTCATTGAAAAGTACAGTGCTTTTCCTTCAAAAATAAGGACATTTCAATGTGACCCCAAACTTTTGAACGGTAGTGTATATCTGCATATTTTTTATTAATAATTACATGAAGATATTAGCGTTTTAGCTCAATAGCTTCCAGGTCATGTGATCTATTGTCTCCAAAGCAGTGTGGGATTACACTCCTCTACTAGCTGCATGAGATACACCTCTTTTTCTGACCTTTTAATTTTCTGAATATTTTTTATTAATTTTTACATATAAATATTAGCATTTTAGCTCAATAGCTTCCAGGTCATGTGATCTATTGACTCCTAAGCAGTGTGGGATCATAATCCTCTACTAGCTGCATGAGATACACCTCTTTTTCTGACCTTTTAATTTTCTGAATATTTTTTATTAATTTCTATATGTAAATATGAACATTTTAGCTCAATAGCTTCCAGGTCATGTGATGAATTGACTCCAAATCAGGGTGGGATCATAGTCCTCCATGGGCTGCATGAGATACAGCTCTTTTTTTGACATTTTACATCTCTGCATATTTTTTATTAATTTTTATATTCAATTCAATTCAATTCAATTTTATTTATATAGCGTCAATAACAATACAAATCGTCTCAAGACGCTTTACAAGACCCGGCCTGAAACCCCCAGAGCAAGCCTGAAGGCGACGGTGGCAAGGAAAAACTCCCTTTTAACAGTAAGAAACCTTGAGCAGAACCCAGCTCATATGGAGGGACCCATCTGCCTAAGGCCAGCCGGGTACAGACAGAGAAAGAGAACAGCAAGATAAACATACATCTGTCATAAAGCATACAAGTTGGATGCTAACTTCAACTTTAACATTCAAACTAATGATGTTACATGACAGTTTGAAAATATAAGGGGAATCATCGGCAGGTTGGAGAATTGTTCATTCAGGTAGGAGTGGATAACAGCAGGATTCCATGGAGACTGGGCAGAATGATGAGACCACGACAACAGATGTAGTATGGAGCTCCACAGGAAACACTCAACTCCAGGCCAGAGATACTCGGAAGAAGGGAGAGCAGCAGTAAACATTCTACATAGTAATAGCACAGAATTGCATGACTAGTAGCAGATAGGAATTTAGAGGGCAGGAGCTCTGTGCCAGAGAAAAAGAAAGTGTAGGACACGAGAGTGGAGAGAGAAGAGAGAAGGAGAACATGTGTTTGGTGCATTGTCCCCCAGCAGCCTAGGCCTATAGCAGCATAACTAAGGGATGGTTTAGTCCAGCCCTAACTATAAGCTTGATCAAAAAGGAAAGTCTTAAGCCTGACCTTAAAAATAGAGAGAGTGTCTGCTTCCCGAACCCAAACTGGGAGCTGGTTCCACAGGAGAGGAGTCTGATAGCTGAAAGCTCTACCTCCCATTCTACTTTTTGAAATTCTAGGAACCACAAGTAGGCCTGCACTTTCAGACCGAAGTGATCTGTTGGGATGATATGGTACAATGAGGTCTTTAAGATATGATGGCGCTAGGCCTTTGAGGGCCTTGTATGTAAGGAGGAGGATTTTAAATTCTATTCTAGACTTTAAGGGGAGCCAGTGAAGAGAAGCTAAAACTGGAGTAATATGATCTCTCTTGCTAATTCCTGTCAATGCTCTTGCTGCAGCCTTTTGAATCAGTTGGAGGCTTTTTAAAGAGTTATTTGGGCAGCCAGACAGTAATGAATTACAATAATCCAGTCTGGAAGACACAAATGCATGAACTATGTAGATATTAGCATTTTAGCTCAATAGCTTCCAGGTCATGTGATCTATTGACTCCTAAGCAGTGTGGGATTATAATCCTCTACTAGCTGCATGAGATACACCTCTTTTTCTGACCTTTTAATTTTCTGAATATTTTTTATTAATTTCTATATGTAAATATGAACATTTTAGCTCAATAGCTTCCAGGTCATGTGATCTATTGACTCCAAAGCAGCGTGGGATTATAGCCCTCTACTAGCTGCATGAGATACACTTCTTTTATTTACATTTTAAATCTCCAAATATTTTTTATTAATTTTTACATGTAAATATTAGCATTTTAGCTCAATAGCTTCCAGGCCATGTGATCTATTGACTCCAAATCAGTGTGGGATCATAGTCCTCTACTAGCTGCATCAGATAGAGGTCTTTTTTGATATTTTACATCTCTGCATAATTTTTATTAATTTTTACATGTAAATATTAGCATTTTAGCTCAATAGCTTCCAGGTCATGTGATCTATTGACTCCTAAGCAGTGTGGGATTATAGTCCTCTACTAGCTGCATGAGATACTTTTTCTGACCTTTTAATTTTCTGAATATTTTTTATTATTTTTTACATGTAAATATTAGCATTTTAGCTCAATAGCTTCCAGGTCATGTGATCTACTCTATTGACTACAAATCGGTGCGGGATCATGGTTTTATTTTCAAAACCGGAAGTCGATACACGCTGTGGCTGTCTTCAATCTCCATGTGTTTACCATAGTGTCTGTAGTACGCACTTGAAATGAAAATTTACCCAGAGCGAATGTCTGTCTAATATCCAACTTAAAACTAACTTCACTGCAGTGCTCCTGACAACTTTTTTGCCTTCTCCATCTTTCCTCAAACAATCACCACGTCAATCGCAGCGCCCCCCTCCCCACCTCCTCCCTCAACTGGGGCTTACAAGCACGAAAAGCCTTAAGGAGATTGAGGGCGCCCACCACAGTAACGTCGCTGATTATATAGCAAATAGCAAATTTACCAGTGGCCAGGCCTTATATTTCAAACATATTTTGAGAATAGTCACGAGTTAAAATCGCAAGAACATATATATATATATATATATTATTTTGTCCCATCCTTGTTTTGTCCCCAACATTGATCTGACACCACAGTCTGATATTAATCAAGACTAAGTGACTATAGATGTATCCTGTTTGAGAACATGTCCTCACATGCGCTAAAGCCACATATTCAAGAGCAAAATCAACATTCAAGAGAGGAAAAATAGACATCATTGTATGTTTTGATAGAGTAGGTAGAATTCAAAGGAAAATTCAAAGTGGCAGGGAAACAGAAGGAATTAAGCAGATTTAGTTTTAAGTAGATAGAGGTTTTGACACTGCAGATTAAATCAATGCATGTACACTGAAGGGAAACATAGTACACAGTGATGTGAATGTGGACAACCCAAAACAGTGAAACATGTTTCACTGGAATGTAACAAATGAAAGAAAAGAAACATTTATTAAGACTGACTGATTTCAGTATTTTGTCTTTTTCTGTCAAATCATTTTTTTGTTTGTTTTTTTGTTTTTGCCCACAATGAGAACCACTATCTGATTGCATGTTGCAGAGCTGTATACAAAGA
Organism: Planiliza haematocheilus; assembly: GCA_005024645.1. NCBI lineage: Eukaryota > Metazoa > Chordata > Actinopteri > Mugiliformes > Mugilidae > Planiliza > Planiliza haematocheilus. The sequence goes on from SRSE01000487.1 coordinate 1,315,371, forward strand.
TCTGAAATGTTGAGGTCGTAAATAGTCCTGTGGAGGGCAGTGCTACGCCTACTAGCCTCAAAACATCCACAATCTGAGAAGAAGAAGAAGAAGAAGAAAAAAAAAAAAAAAAAGAAGAAGAAGAAAGAAGCAGAAAAAGAAGAAGAAGAAGAAGAAGAGGAAGTAGTAGTCAACATGGTGGTTTTACTGAGCAGATTACCTAAAACAGATTGTCTGAAGGTAAGTACTTACGGATGTCTTTTTTTTTATACGATAACGATGTCGTATTTCAAATAGAACAACGAACGAAATTAACGTATGGAGATAATCAGCTTAAATGTTTGTCAATTTTATTAGTGATGGCCAGATGAAGCCCCATGAAGCCTTGAAGCCCTTTAGTTTGAAAAAAAGGATAATTTTGGATAATCCATCCATCTAATCTGTCCTTGGTTTATGTCAGTAATGGTCATAGAGGTCTATGTCACGCTCATGAAGCAGTTGCTTCGAACTTCTGTGTCGATGCGTGCTTACTTTGGTCACGTGATTTATGACGTCTGAATCACTTGACTGCTTCATTCGTAGAGAAAACTGTAACTGGTTTGGTTGTCTCAACACATGACATTAAAGGAAGCTTTAATGTCAAACTACTGTGTCACAAACCTATCATGTGGTTTAAAAAATAAAGAAAAGAAATTGCATTTATATGAGAAGATGAGGTAGGAACAATAACTAAAGGTCAACAAAGCTCAAAAAAGCAACCCTGTCTTAATTACTTTTTTTAATTCCCCGATCTGTGTAAGCTAATTAGAATGCTGAAAACATTTATGTTTTAAATAAGTTTTTATTTTTAAGATTTCATATGGACAACATTTTCATTAGTGAGAAAGGGAAAGTTACCAAAGCCCCACCCCTTTAAATTTGTTATTGCAAAAGCTCTAAATGTCCCCTGTAGATAGTAGGACTGTCACAAATTATTATTTTGATAGTCGATTAATGAATGTAAAACATATCGCACCATCATGAAGCTGCTCTTATACAGCCATCATTGGTTTTCAGCTTGAAGAGTTTAAGGTATATGCTGACTAAAAATAAAGGCAGTTAAGATGATAGTTCATTAAACCTTTAACGTTTACAACTATATGAGTAAGTACTAAGTTAGCTCTCTGTTTACGTATTAGCACCGATCTAGCCAGTTAGCTCACCGAGACAACGGTCGGTCTTCATTGTTGTCACAAGTAGAGTTGTCACGATACCAAAATGAGTAACCGAGCAACGAAGTGCAGGGGCCCAACGGGGCCATGCAACGGAGTTGCAAGGACCCTATTGTTTTCGTACAGCTGCTGTCCTCTTTCTCTGTCTGTACCCGGCTGGCCTTAGGCAGATGGATCCCTCCATATGAGCTGGGTTCTGCTCAAAGTTTCTTCCTGTTTAAAAGGGAGTTTTTCCTTGCCACTGTCACCTTCAGGCCTGCTCTGGGGGTTTCAGGCCGGGTCTTGTAAAGCGTCTTGAGACGATTTGTATTGTTATTGACGCCATTTAAATAAAACTGAACCCCCCACCTCTCACCACAGGTGGGGAACACCCGGGACAGGTCGCCAGTATATCACAGGGCTAGCACAGAGAGACAGACAACCACTCACACTCGCATACACACTTACGGTCAATTTAGAAAGTAGGAGAAAGCCAGGGTACCTGGAGAGAACCCATGCAGACACAGGGAGAATATGCAAACTCCACACAAAAATGCCCAGTTGGCCCATAGATTCGAACCCGGAACCTTCTTGCTGTGAAGCATCAGTGCTAACCAACACACCACTAATAAAAATCCAAGTTTATAACATATAGTTCCAACAGTAATTATAGAATGAATGCAGTAGTGATTGGATACCTATAAATATCAACAGGTTCTTTCGAATTTTTTAAGTTACTTTGTCGGTAGATTGAAGGCAAATCTTTATGGATTGGTTATGAGTTGTTTTTTAAGCCATGGCCACTGCATACTTATGTTCTTCTGTAAATACTTAAATTCTCGTTTCAGAATTAGTAAAATGCATTTGTTTGTTTTGTGATTTCAAACTCAGATCCTCACAGTATTTTCTGCTGTATAGCTTTGCCACAGCGTGGTGGAGGGTCTGTGTGGGCGGGACCCTCCTCACAGAGGGGATTACAGCACAATCTGGAGCCAGAAGGAATGGCTGGAACTGATCAGCTCCCTGACAACCCTGTTCTGCCTCTCCGTAAGGAACAACAACTCAGATGAAGAGGTGAGACAGTGAAACAACGTAGTTAGATGGATTGTTTGATAAGGTAGTTATGATATTAAACTTAAACTTAGATAAACTTTATTGATCCACAAGGGAAACTGCTTTGTCACAGTAGCTTAGTTGTACATAAAAAACACTCTTGGGAACCTCAGATAAAAACAAAAGATTAAATTAAATAAAATAGAAATAAAAAAATTAGTAGAATAAAATCTAGTAAGATAAAATAGAAACACTATAAGCAAAAATGTTCAAATTAGCGTATGAACAAATGTACAAGAAATAGAGAAGGAAGAATATAAATTATATAGGGTATGTCTGTGAAGGTTCTCAGTCATCCAGGTCATGGTAATCCAAAAAAGGTTACAAAAAAGGCAACTGAACTTCTGGAGCTTGGGCTACAGCTTTCTCTTGTAGTGTAGTTATTCTGTATATAGCATAACTTTATAATTAATATTATGTATACATTATGTGTCCTGACTAGGGATGCAGGCAATTAATCGATTATCGATTAATTGTCGATAAGAAATTACTCGATTAAAATTAATTGCAATTAATTGCATTTTGAACCCGTAATTCCCCGCTCGTCCTCGTGGGGGCGCGCTTGACGCCAAGCGTACTTGACACACACGTGGGAACACAAGCGAAGCAGGGCTCTGACGACAACAACAGACAAACGAGAAGCGGTACGCTGACAAGATGAAGAGGGCAAAACGGAGTGCAGTATGGAGCCACTTTAATTTGGTCAATGACGCCAAATGCACAATATGTGGAAGTATTTTAAAATACAACCACTCCACAACTTCGTTAATGTGTCACATTCAGCCATGCTACAAACAGCGAGTGGTTAGCCAACAGTGATCCTCACTATTTTTTTCACAAGAGCCACATTGGCAGTGCAAAATCAAAAGGCGAGCCACTTTTACGACAACATACAAATTGGAAATCCCACAAAAAATAAATAACACGGCCAATACATTTTCATTTAAGACCAGATTTACTTTAATGAGTTCGTTTCTGTCGCTTTATTAAAAACCGGTCTGTTTTGTGTTTTACGCTAGCTAGCGGAGCTTACGTCGGCAGCCTGCAACCGTGCGTTGCGGTCAAGTTTTGTAAACAATGCCACATGGCCACCTTTGGCATTGCCGGTAAATAGTGGATTGCAATTAAAGGCAAGTGGCAGTGTGTTACTGTAAGCTACCATGACGAGCCGCGCAATGAGTAACTGTGGCCTACAGTCACCACAGCGTTGGGACGAAGGGTATGTGATTCCACAGAAGCAGAGGGCATTACCCAGTGTATATGTAACATACATGGTTACTACAGACATACTACCGATAAATGTCGTTGACGGACAGGCACGTCAGCAGACGTCAGTCACTTCTGACCGTGTATTTTCAGCAGCTGGCCTAACTGTTAATATGCTGCGTACACGACTTAGCTGACCATGTTGATATGACATTCTTGAACAAAAATAGATAGGTCTAGCTATGCAATAAGGATTAGGATCAGAATCAGAATCAGCTTTAATGGCCAAGTATGTACACCTACAAGGAATTTGACTCCAGTAACTTTTCTCTCTAGTAAAGTACAGCTTAAATAGGTGAAATAAAAATAGAATAAAAATAAAATAAAACACAATACAATGAGGAGCACTAGGGATGTTTTTGTTTTGTTTTACGAAGACCGACCCATCTGTCATCAGGCAGCCTATATTTAAATTAACTAGAGTTATGACTGTCCAGTCCTAGTCTACTAATGTTATTGTGATATTGTCACATTTCCCAATTTTAAGGGGGATTATAAATGCTGCTAATAGTCCACATGTGACACCTTATTTACTTTTCAGAATATTTTTTATTTATTTTTATTATTCTGCTAAGAGACAGCGCATCGTAAGGAAGATTGCATTTTATGTTACGTATACAGTAGATAGAACCTATTCAGAGGGACATTCAGCTTCTCAGAAAAATTGCCGCTTATCAATTAATCGATCATCGATCGATAAGATGAAACAACTATCGATTAATGAATTACTCGATAATTTGCATCCCTAGTCCTGACTATGTGGCTTTTGGTTGAGATGGATGTTGAAATGAAAGTGGTCCGAGTCCACACACCACTGCAACCTCAACGTTCTTTCAGTGGGAAGGCCATCTTTGTCAAGATCCAAAGTTCGAAGTTCCTATGCCCTTTGATCTGGGGGGATGGAAGCTAGAACTGCTCGGCTGTTGCTAACCCATTGAGTGAGCTGAAATCCACCCTTGCTGCATAATGCAGTGAGATCCTTTATCAGATGGATGGCCTCAGACTCCTTGGCAACTGACTTCACACAGTCATCAACATAAAAGTTGTGTCGGACAGTTTCAGCCACTTGAGGAGGAAACCAACATTCATTGTTATCAGCTGTTTTTCACAATGCAAAGTTTGCACAGCTTGGAGAGGACACAGCACTAAAGATGTGAACCAGCATGCGGTATTCCTTAGGGGCCGTACTGGTGTTGCCTTGTGGCCACCACAGGAAGCGCAAGTAGTTCACGTGAGATTTGTCCACTCTGACCTGATGAAACATGGATTTAATATCAGCCATAAATCCAATGGGCTCTCTCCGAAACCTCATAATAACTCCCACGAGAGAGTTAGTCAGGTCAGGACCTTGCAGAAGTTCTGTGTTGAGAGACACGCTTTGGTAAGAGGCTGCACAGTCAAAAACCACTCAAAGTTTTTTCTTTTGGGGGTGGTACACCCCATGGTGTGGTATTCAATTCAGCTTTATTTATATAGCGTCAATAACAATACAAATCGTCTCAAGACGCTTTACAAGACCCGGCCTGAAACCCCCAGAGCAAGCCTGCAGGCGACGGTGGCAAGGAAAAACTCCCTTTTAACAGGAAGAAACCTTGAGCAGAACCCAGCTCATATGGAGGGACCCATCTGCCTAAGGCCAGCCGGGTACAAGAGGCTGCACAGTCAAAAACCAGTGTATGTACCAGACTGTGTCAGTTCTTCCTGTGGGACCACCTCTGCATAATTGTTCTCAAAGATGTCACTGAGGAATGCAGTATTTTCCTGCTTGTACCGTTGGTCCATTTTCATCTTCCTTTTTAGGCTCTGCAGGCGCTGTTCAGCCATTTGACGTTTTTTTGGCATGCTGATGTTGATTCTCCTGAAAGGTAACTTTAAGGTGTAATGTCCATCCTGTAGGACAGCCTCGCTGGCTATTTCCAAAAACGTTTTGTCCTCAATTGACATCTCAGCCTTTTCCTTGGATGACACCTCATTAAAGTCCTGATTATATTGTGAGATCAGAAGCTCCTCCAAACTTGCGACTGATATCCTGTTCACAATCGCTGCACTGCCATCACCCCTGTTTCTAAGTGGCCCATTTACAACCCACCTCAGAAGAGTTCGTACAGCGTAGGGGCCCTCCCCTTGGCTATTAATAACCTCCCAGGGCTCTAACATCTTTGGGGCATTTGTGCCAATTAACAGTTCCACTTTAGCATCAATACTGGGAAGTTTGACTTTGTTCAGGTACGCCCACTGCGTTAAGTCATTTTGCTTTGGAATGCTGCTTAGGGTGACTGGCATTTCACAAACATCAGGAAGGAATAAGAAGTTGTCGCTGTCCAGTGCTGAAACTTCAATCCCAGATATGACATGAGAGGGAACAAGTTTTTTCTGATTCATGGTGCTTAAGAGAATGTGTGTTTTTCTGCCTTTCAGATTGAGTTGAGACATGAGTGCCTCGGAGCAGAAGGTAGCGGTGGATCCAGGATCCAAGAGGGCATAGACTTGCAGGACCCGGCTGCCTTTTGCTGCTTTAACTTGAACTGGAATAATAGATAACACATTCTCTTGTTCTCCGGCCCCTATATGGCCACATAACTCAGCTGATGCTCTGCCTACCATACTGGAGAGCCTCTCAGTCTCTTTAGTTGCACCCGCTATAACATTAATGTGCAGGACACTTGGGTGGGCTTGCTTGCACACTCTGCAGGTGAGACGTCTCTTGCAGTCTCTGCTTATGTGTCCTGTGGAGAGACATCCAAAGCATATACCTTTGGTCTTTAAAAAGAGCTTGTTTCTGTGTGTTTCCTCCATGAATGGTTTACACAACTCCAATGTGTGTTTACAGCTGCAGAAGGGACAACAGGGTTCAGGCTGTTTTTCTTTCGGGGTAATAGTGACACCTGTGGCAAAACTGCTGCTAGATGACTTTGAGCTCTGTAATTTGACAGGAAACCTAACCTTTGCAGCCACTTTTCCTTTAACTGCTGACTGATCTTGAAGGTCGCCAAATACTGGATCGGCTGCTATGCGAGCTTGTTTTTCAATGAAACCAACAAGGTCCAAAATCCTAACCCTGCGACTGCGCTCCTCTTGCAGTTCGTAAGCTTTGCTACGCCATCTCTCTCTGAGCTTATATGGCAGCTTAAGCACAATGCTTCTCATGTTGGACACCGTGTCTAGTTCCTCCAAGTATTCCATTTCCTCCATAGCATTGCAGCAGCTCCTAAGAAACATGCCATAATCTTGCAGCGACCTTGAATCCTCAGGTTTAACTTGAGGCCAGGATAGCACCTTTTCCAAGTATGCGCAGGAGATTTTATACGCATTTCCAAAGTTTTCTTTTAGTAACCGTTTTGCTTTCTGACATAGGATGGATTTGTCCTTGTGACAAAATTGACTGAGTATTTTGGGCTGGGGGTATGACAGGGGGCACTTGTCCAGGTATAGGTGTGGAAGACGCTGTCATCTACCTGCTGCACAGATGCTTTTCCCACCTAGACGACACCGGTAGCACTGTGAGAGTCATGTTCTTTGACTTCTCCAGTGCTTTCAACACCATCCAACCATCACTGCTCAGGGGGAAGCTGGAGGGAGCTGGAGTCAACAGTAGCCTGGCTGCATGGACCATCGACTACCTCTCCAACAGGCCGCAGTATGTGAGGCTTCATGACTGTGTGTCTGATGTGGTAGTCTGCAGCACGGGGGCGCCGCAGGGTACTGTGCTCTCTCCTTTCTTCTTCACCCTGTATACATCGGACTTCACACACAACACGGACAGCTGCCACCTCCAGAAGTTCTCTGATGATACAGCCATTGTCGGGCGTGTAGCTCAGGGAAACGATCTGGAGTACCTGGAGGTCATCGCCGACTTTGTGGACTGGTGTGCTCTGAACCACCTGCACATCAACGCCAGCAAGACAAAGGAGGTGGTGATTGACTTCAGTAGAAAACCACATCTGACTGCACCGGTGAGCATCCAGGGCTTGGACATCGAGGTCGTGGAGGATTACAAGTACCTGGGTGTTCACCTTAACAATAAACTGGACTGGACACATAACACGAACGCCCTGCACAAGAAGGGCCAAAGTCGTCTCCACCTGCTTAGACGACTGAGGTCCTTTGGAGTGTGCAGGGCACTGCTAAGGACTTTTTATGACTCTGTGGTGGCTTCTGCCATCTTATATGCAGTGGTCTGCTGGAGCAGTGGAAGCTCAGAGAGGGACAGGAAGAGACTGAACAAGCTGGTCAGACGGGCCGGCTCTGTCCTGGACTGCCCTCTGGACTCCATCGAGGAGGTGGGTGAGAGGAGGATGTTAGCCAAGCTGACATCAATCATGGACAACCCCTCTCACCCACTGCATCAGACTGTTTCAGACCTCAGCAGCTCCTTCAGTGGCAGACTGCTGCATCCACGCTGCAGGAAGGAACGCTACCGCAGGTCGTTCATTCCAGCTGCCATCAGGCTGTACAACACCAGCCTGAGTCAATAATAACTGTACCTTTGCACAAATATATCTGCTTTTTGCACTGATTTTTTGCACAAACCACTACCTCTCCAGCTCATTTTTTTTCTTCAAAGTTTTTTTAAGCAACTATTTATTTGTAAAGTCACTCCACCACCATGCTGTATATACAGAATGTCTTTATATTTCTAGTGCCTTCCTTTTATATCTTTTCAGAGTATTGTATTTCTTGTATATTTTTTTGGTATATATTTTTCAAAAAATTCTGTATTTGTGTTTTTTTAGGTAACCATTTCCCTGTCTAAGTTGTCACTGTTTTTCTGTATATATATTTTTTGCCAAACTCCACGCTACTGTGACAAGGAAATTTCCCATACGTGGGACTAATAAAACATATCTTATCTTATCTTATACTCATATGTTGGATGAGGACGCACTAAAAGAGGATAATGATGAATGGTATCAGCCGCGATGTGACAAGATAATTGCCTTTCTCGCAACGGTAACAAAATGGATTTCAGCCCGGGAAAATCCCGGTTTGATCACTACAAATGATGATTCCTCTGCTCTCATCCAGTTGGGAGACCTCCCACCTGGAGAGGGTGAATATACAAATGCAAACGCTGGTTTGGATGACGTGGATACACACTCAGTGTCAGTAAGATCAGTCAAATCCAACGCATCGGCCTCATCATCCACTTTACACATTGGTGCAGAGGCAGAGAGAGCAGCTCTGATGGCTAAAGCTGCTAAGTTGCAAGAAAAACATGCCATTGAGGAGCAGGAACAAATACTAAAAAAAAGGGGAGAAACACTGGAATTACAGACACAAATAGCAGCCGCTACAGCCAAAATAAATTACCTGAAAGACGCTGAAAGGGCTATTCTTGACCCTGCACAATGTGATGTAGCTACTGTCCAAAGATCTGGATTAGGTGCTTCAGCTGCACAACAGTATAAAGGGCTGCAGAGTCCACTTCATCTATATGATAAAGGCACTCCAGAAGTAAGGGCCAGGGCAGGGACTCTTTTTCAGTTTCCCCTTTTGAATTTTGGTGAAGATGACCAACAAAGTGAGGCTGTTGTTCAACAAGAAGCCAGCAGTGTGGCCCAGCGACAGCCACAACCAACCGCCTCTCGTTTCACCGCTCTCAATTGTTTGACCACATCAAAGAAAATAAACAAATAAAAAGATTACAGTCCGTTAACACAAAAATCAGCTGTGAAATTCGTTTACAGGTATTTTTCTTTAAACGAATAATGTCTCAGGTATGTTTAATTTGGAGCCACATACCTCCTTTGAAGAGTTTCTTTGTCCCTTTGTTTCATTCACGTGTTGGACGCGTCAACATTTCCTCTCTCTTGAATTTCCTTGATCCATCAAAAGTCCTCCAGTTAAGATACACAGCTTGTCATTGACAAAAATAAATAAATAAATAAATCAATAATAAAAATAAAATGTCCTGTGTCCTGTTATATTCCTTTTGTTCTTATTTAGGCGGATGAGCAGTGTGTCTGACGCGCAGCTACAAAAATCCAGTAAACCGTGATGTTCTCCAAAAACGAAATTTATTATGAAAACAAGAAAAACAAAGACATAAAGCAAAACATGATGCTGCGGTCAATGACAATATCGCTGCCATTCAGGGCCCCGTCTCCTTTCACACTCTCCAGTTAAAGGTTAAGCCCCGCCCTCGCCACCTGAGGAGGGAGCAGCGCGCACCTTACTGCCACCTTTGTCTACTTGACAAAGCAGAAATGATCATTATTTGTTAGAAGTACATGTAACATTTATACAACAATATCCTGTAAACCGAAATAAATTAAATAGCCCTAAATGCGGCTCCTACAGCTATTGTGGATCATTTATTGTTTTTTGCTGATACAAAGGTTTCAGACAGCACAGTTCATCACAGTTTTGTATAGGATTACAGAGCTGAAGACCAGTCAGGGTGCCCATGCTGAGCCCTGTTCACAATCAAAATAGCCTCAGACCTGGATTATGGAGAAATGTAACCTTATACAGCACATTGTCAATGATTTGTATTGTTATTAAATTGATGCAAAATGCCGCAGCAAGAGCATTGACAGGAATTAGCAAGAAATATCATATTACTCCATCTTTAGTTTCTCTTCACTGGCTCCCTTTAAAGTCTAGAATAGAATTTAAAATCCTCCTCCTTACATACAAAGCCCTCAAAGGCCTAGCTCCATCGTATCTTAAAGACCTCATTGTACCATGTCATCCCAACAGATCACTTCGGTCTGAAAGTGCAGGCCTACTTGCGGTTCCTAGAATTTCAAAAAGTAGAATGGGAGGTAGAGCCTTCAGCTATCAGGCTCCTCTCCTGTGGAACCAGCTCCCAGTTTGGGTTCGGGAGGCAGACACTCTCTCTGTTTTTAAGGTCAGACTGAAGACTTTCCTTTTTGATCAAGCTTATAGTTAAGGCTGGACTAAACCATCCCTTAGTTATGCTGCCATAGGCCTAGGCTGCTGGGGGACGACGCACCAAAACCATGCCCCCCTCCTTTCTTCTCTCTCCTCTCTCACATTCTCCACTTTCTTTTCTCTGGCATAGAGCTCTTGCCCTCTAATTTCCTATCGTGCAATTCATGCAATTCTGTGCTATTACTATATAGAATGTTTACTGCTGTGTGTCTAACTGATGCATGTTACATGAAACACGCTTTTGCGGAAGGGTAATTGATGACATGGACAAACTGAAACCTGTCTGACAGGCTTCACACCAGTTGAATGCAGTTCCTTTAATTTTGTAAAATATTGTGATCAATAGTGTCAGATGCATCAATAAGATTCAACGCGACAATTATAGACACAAGTCCATTGTCTGAAGCCATGAGGAGATTGTTCAATTGTTCAATAAAGTTCAATTAAATTTTATTTATATAGCATCAAAAACAATACAAATTGTCTCCAGATGCTTTATAACATTTGGTCTGAAACCCTGCCTGAAACACCCGAGCAAGTATGAAGTATACGGTGGCAAGGAAAAATTCCCTTTTAACCGGAAGAAACCTTGAGCAGAAGCCTGCTCGTATGGAGGGGCCCATCCACCTAACATCGGCCAGGTAGAGACAGAAAAGGGAAGAGAACAGCAGGCGAAACGAGATAAACTTGTATCTGGTGATGATACAAATACAACATATAGCTGATGTGTTACATATTTGAGAATGTAAGGAATCATAGGCAGGTTGGAGTTCAATTCAATTCAATTCAGTTTTATTTATATAGCGTCAATAACAATACAAATCGTCTCAAGACGCTTTACAAGACCCGGCCTGAAACCCCCAGAGCAAGCCTGAAGGCGACAGTGGCAAGGAAAAACTCCCTTTTAACAGGAAGAAACCTTGAGCAGAACCCAGCTCATATGGAGGGACCCATCTGCCTAAGGCCAGCCGGGTGCAGACAGAGAAAGAGAACAGCAAGATAAACACACATCTGTCATAAATACACATATCTGACTAAAGTATACAAGTGGGATGATGTGACATGACAGTTTGAAAATGTAAGGGGAATCATAGGCATGTTGGAGAATTGTTCATTCAGGTAGGAGTGGATAACAGCAGGATTCCATGGAGACTGGGCAGGCTGATGAGACCACGACAACAGATGTAGTATGGAGTTCCACAGGAAACACTCAACTCCAGGCCAGAGATACTCGGAAGAAGGGAGAGCAGCAGTAAACATTCTATATAGTAATAGCACAGAATTGCATGACTAGTAGCAGATAGGAATTTAGAGGGCAGGAGCTCTGTGTCAGAGAAAAGAAAGTGGAGGACACGAGAGTGGAGAGAAAAGAAAGAAGGAGAACATGTGTTTGGTGCATTGTCCCCCAGCAGCCTAGTCCTATAGCAGCATAACTAAGGGATGGTTTAGTCCAGCCCTAACTATAAGCTTGATCAAAAAGGAAAGTCTTAAGCCTGACCTTAAAAATAGAGAGAGTGTCTGCTTCCCGAACCCAAACTGGGAGCTGGTTCCACTGGAGAGGAGCCTGATAGCTCAAAGCTCTACCTCCCATTCTACTTTTTGAAATTCTAGGAACCACAAGTAGGCCTGCACTTTCAGACCGAAGTGATCTGTTGGGATGATATGGTACATGAGGTCTTTAAGATATAATGGAGCTATGCCTTTGAGGGCCTTGTATGTAAGGAGGAGGATTTTAAATTCTATTCTAAACTTTAAGGGGAGCCAGTGAAGAGAAGCTAAAACTGGAGTAATATGATCTCTCTTGCTAATTGAGTTCAGGTAGGAGTGGATAAGTGCATGGAAGATTAGAGAGGAACACAGCAATTAACATGCTATACAGTCGTAGCACAGAATTGACTAGCAATAGAGAAATTAGATAAGAAATTAGAGGCTTAGAGTCCCTAATTGGTAGTAAAGAAAGCAGAGGATAGGAACTCGGTGCGACAGAGAATAGAGTAGAGTACATGTGCTCAGTGCATAGTCCCCCAGCAGCCTGGGCCTATTGCAGCATAATTAAGGGATGGTTCCGTCCAGCCCTAATTATAAAAAGGAAAATCTTAAGCCTGTCCTTAAAAGTAAATAGGATGTCTGCCTCCTGATCCCAAATTGGGAGCTGGTTCCACAGGGGAGGAGTCTGAGAGCTGAAGGCTCTACCTCTCATTCTACTTTTTGAAATTCTAGGAACCACAAGTACACCTGCACTTTTAGATCAAAGTGATCTGTTGGGATGATATGGTACAATTAGGTCTTTAAGATACGATGGAGCAAGGCCTTGTATATAAGGCGGAGGATTTTAAATTCTAGATTCTAAAGGGAAACAATGAAGATAAGCTAAAAGTGGAATAATATGATCTGTCTTGCTATTTCATGTCAATACTCTTGCTGTGGCATTCAGGATCAGTTTTTCAGCATCACTCAGACAGGATGTTCTTAACTTTGATGATATTATGCAGGTGAAAGCAGGCAATCCTGGTACCTTGCTTTATGTGCAAATTAGAGGACATATCCTCGTCAAATATAACACCAAGCTAACTACAGGTAACTATACCTTGTAATGACTCTTTAAGATTCTTCAAAATACACTGTGTTCCAAATTTTTATGCAAATAATTTTCTCAGATTTTCCTAGATAGTCGATGCAAATGACAGTCAGCATAATTTTCAAGACATCAACCATTAAATTATAACTTAAATGTTACTAAACAAACCTCCCAATGATAACAGGTTGTAACGAACTGAAATGAGTACCAACTGAATGCTCATTTGACTCCGCTGCTTTGTGTGGATAGACTGGACATCCCCACCGAAATGAGGAGAAGGAGATGGAGAGCATGCCGAACCGGAGTAAAACGCTGTGAGAGGAGAAAACGGCACAAACCATGCCTGCCATCTGTTTTTATGGGGAATGTAAGATCTCTCTCTTTAACAAGTTGGAGGAACTAACTGCGCTAATCAGGCTGCACAGAGAGAGTAGCATCATGTGCTACAGACCTGGCTGAACGAACTCACCTCAGACCCGCATATTTCGCTAAACAGATTTAACCTTGTGAGAGCGGATCGGACATTGAGAGAGAGCAGTAAGAAGAAGGGGGGAGGTATAGTGATGTACGTGAACAACAGATGGTGCAACCCCGGGCATATAAGCGTCAAGGAGAAACTTTGCACTCGGGACATTGAACTGCTGGCTATCGGGATTTGGCCATACTACCTGCCTCGGGAATTCTCGCCTGTTATCGCGATAACTGTGTACGTTTCCCCCTCCACCAATGCTACAATGGCCTGTGAGCTCCTCCACACCGCAATGTCAAGGCTGCAAACATCGCACCCCCACTCTCTTCTTCTTCTTCTTCTTCTTCTTCTTCTTCTTCTTCTTCTTCTTCTTCTTCTTTTCACACATTCAGACACTAAGGACTCCATCCCCCAACAGCTCATACAAAAACTGGAACAACTGGGGTTCAGCACCTCGCTGTGCAACTGGATGCTGGACTTCCTGACAGGAAGACTTCAAGCAGTGCAGGTTAGCACAAACACATCTCAGCACCATCACCCTGAACACAGGAGCCCCCCAGGGATGTGTGCTGAGCCCCCTCCTCTTCACTTTAATAACTCAGATGGATAGCTCCAACCTATTCATAAATTTTGCAGACGACACGACTGTGGTAGGTCTCATCAGAAACAGAGACGAGACCAGCTACAGGAACGAGATTAGCTGCCTGGCTATGTGGTGCGGAGACAGGAAAGACCTGGAATACAGGAAGGTGGTCGAGGACTTTGTCGACTGGTGTGAACACAGTCACCTTCACATCAACGCCACCAAGACAAAGGAGATGGTGATTAACTTCCAAAAGAGGGCAGCACACTCAGCGCCGGTGAACATCCAGGGTTTGGATATCGACATTGTGGATGGCTATAAATACCTAGGTGTTCAACTGAACAATAAACTGGACTGGTTAGACAGCACCAATGTTTTATACAAGAAGGTCCTTTGGAGTGTGTAGGATGCTGCTCAGGACAGAGAGGGACAAGAGCAGACTGGGCAAACTGATCAAGAGGGCCAGCTCCATCCTGGGCTCCCCTCTGGATTCAGTGGAGCAGATGGGGGAGAGGAGGATATTGGCTAAACTGTCAGGGAAAAAAAATCAGGAACAACCCCTCTCATCCCCCGTATGAGACAGTTGGGATTTTGGGTAGGGAACTTGGGGATTTGGGAATGTCAACATATTGGTCCCACAGTTGCTGCATGTATCCCTTCTCGCTAGGGTTGCTCATATGGTAGCATTACAACAGCTCCGTGTTCACCCCAAATCCAGCACCCTGAGACTATACTCTAAGCAGAAAGAGGGAGGCCAAGGACTCACTAGCATCAAGGCCACTATCCAGGATGAAACATCAAAAACCAAGAGTACATCAGAAAGATGGCCACAAAGGACGAACTGCTAAGTGAATGTCTCCAATAAGAGTGCAGAGGAAGAGGAGCAGATCACCTGGAGGGACAAGCCCCTACATGGCATGTACCACCGCCAAATTGAAGAAGTGGCTGACATCGCAAAGACCTACTAATGACTGAAAAAGGCTGGACTCAGAGACGGCACAGAGGCACTGATCATGGCAGCACAAGAACAGGCCTTAGGTACAAGAGCCATAGAGGCCAAGATCTACAAGAGTAGATCAGATCCAAGGTGCAGATTATGCAAAGATGCCCCTGAGCCAGTCCAGCACATAATATCAGGGTGTAAGGTGCTAGCTGGGCCAGCGTACATGGAGGGACACAACCAAGTGGCTGGAATAGTGTACAGGAACATCTGTACCCAGTACGGAATAGAAGTACCAAAATCCCAATGGGCTGCACCACAGAATGTGGCTGAGAACAACAGGGCCAAGGTCCTGTGGGACTTCCAGCTTCCAGATTGACAAACCAGGCTAACCAACGGGACATAGTGGTGGTAGGCAAGAGCAGAAGAAGGCGGTGGTGATACATGTACATCAGCTGGAGCAGATGCGGAAGGTCAAGGCAAGTGTGATACCCATGGTAGTAGGAGCACTCGTGGCAGTGACCCCCAAACCCAGAAGAGCGCAGTCCTAGATACTGCACAAAACCCTCAAACTCCCAGGCCTCTGGTAGAGGACCCGAGCTTGAGGATGACACAAATACCACCCCCAAGAAGGTGAGAGGGATGCAATATGTAAATATTTTATGTACATATTTGTCTTCTGTATTCTATTTTTATTCTATTTTATTATTGTTTCATCTTCTGCATCTTGCACTGTTGTTTCCTACCGTTGTAACATCCTAATTTCTCCACGGGGATGAATAAAGTCTTATCTTGAATTTCCTTACAGGATGTTAGAATAGCCTGCCAGAGCTGCTATTTGGGTTGCATGGCACTCATCAGTGAACAAGACTGTTTGAAAATTAATTTTTATGTATTTCTGGGCCCACGATTTTGCTTGTCCCAGAAAAGAACATTACATCTTAATAAAGTCATCAATGTTGTTTATTTCATCAGTTGTTGGTTTTAATGTTGTGGCCGATTCTGTGTAACTTGTATTACCAAATTGTGGCTTTACATGCTGTATTTTGCAACGACCATATGGATTATATTAGTGTATTAGATTCTCAGTTTTGCTCTGTGGCTGGCTGTGTGCAGGTGCTGGCCAAGTTGTCAGATATAAGCAGCGGCCACGCCGAGGCTGTACTAAGTGTGCTGAGAGCCCGACAGGAGGAAATCAGACGTGCTCTACTGGACAGAACCAACTCCATCTCATCTTCTACGCTGCAGGACTTTGATTGGCAGCTTAAGGTGATTTATTGCTCAATTCTACAGTGTTTCTTAGCATATAATCTTCAGTCACACAGTCACAGAAGTTAAAGCTTTTACACCCAGTACTATTGAAAACTTGCACTAAAGTTTTTATGCAAGGTATGTCCATTTAATATTTTAATTGTCTTATTCTAGAGCAATATTGAAGACATCCAAACTGTCTAAACAGTTGTTACAAAAAGAACACCTGTTTCATATATTATTTATATAAAAATATGAATGCAGAATAAGGGAAGCATCAACTAAATAATTTGCAACTCTGCCATTAAATATTATTATTACTGATCTACAAGCCAGTGCTTGAAAATGGTCACCAGAGGCAGCTCTGAAGCACTGCCTCTAGTCCACTGACTGGGGAGTGGTGCAGGAGGCCTGCTTTGAGGACTTAAAGTGGATCACTAGATGCACCACTGACTACATCAATTTCTGTATGGAAGTTGTTGGTAACACCACAACTGTGCGCTGCTTGCCCAACATTAAGTCATGGATCACCAACAACATAAATTGGAAGAAGAGAGCTTTTTAAGGACGGTGACCAGGAGGAGCTGAAAAGCATGCAGCAGGAAGTCTTGCCTTGTCTTCATCTGCTTATCCGGGACTGGGTTTCTAAGGCTGAGCCCGGCCACCCTGCGAAGGAAACTCATTTTGGCCGCTTGTATTCGCGATCTTATTCTTTCAGTCATTACCCAAAGTTCATTACCAAAGGTGAGCATTGGGACGTTGATCGACCGGTAAATTGAGAGCTTCGCCTTTCGGCTTAGCTCTCTCTTTACCACAACCGACTGGTTAAGCATCCGCATCACTTCAGATGCCGCCCCGATCCACCTGTCGATCTCTCGCTCCCTCCTATCCTTACTCGTGAACAAGACCCCGAGATACTTGAACTCCTCCACTTGAGGCAGGACCTCCTCCCCAACCCGGAGTAGGCAGTCCACCCTTTTCCGACTGAGGATCATGGCCTCAGACTTGGAGGTGCTGATCCTTATCCCAGCTGCTTCACACTCGGCTGCGAACCGCCCCAGCAAGAGCTGGAGGTTGCTGTTCGATGAAGCTAAGAGGACCACGTCATCCGCAAAAAGCAGAGACGAGATCCTCCGCTCACCGAACTCCCCCACCCGGCTACGCCTAGAAATTCTGTCCATAAAAACTATCTACCTTAGTGAAAGATTAGATTAGATTAGATTAGATAGTTTCTTTATTAATATCAGACTGGGAAATTTCTCTGTTGCAGCAGCATTCAACACCATACATACATATAAAAAAAGCTAAAATCAACAATATGAGTAAAAATAGAGAACTATAAAAAAAGTATACACAGTATACAAAGTATTAAAAGTGAATGTTAAAGAAATGTTAAATTAGCATGTATACACAATATTAAGTATTAAATGTGAATATTAAAAAAGAAATGCCATCCATTCCATACTCCCGGACCACCACCCACAGGATGCTCCTGGGGACACGGTCGTAAGTCTTCTCCAGATCCACAAAACACATGTGGACTGTTTGGGCAAACTCCCATTTCCCCTCCAGCACCTTAGTAAGGGTAAAGAGCTGGTCCACGGTTCCACGTCCAGGACTAAAACTGCATTGTTCCTCCTCTATCTGAGGTTCAAAAATCGACTGGACCTTATTTTCCAGCACCCTGGCATAGACCTTGCCGGGGATGCTGAGGAGTGTGATCGCCCTATAGTTGGAACACACCCTCTGGTCCCCCTTTTTAAGGGGCCTGCCACTCCAGAGGTACTGCCCCCGATGTCCACGCAGTGTTGCAGAGACATGTCAGCCAGGTCAGCCCTACAACATCCAGAGCCTTGAGATACCCGGGACAAATCTCATCCACTCTTGGAGCTCCACTGCTACGGAGTTGTTTCACTGCCTCTGCGAGTTCTGCCCCAGAGATTGGACAACTCAACCCCAGGCCCTCCAGCTCTGTTTCCTATGGAATACGTGTTGGTGGGATTAAGGATTTCCAGTTGATGTCAGCAGCTCACCACCCACACTGAGAACAGTGTGGGCGTGTGGCCTACCACCTTTGAGACGCTGGACGATTTGCCAGAACCTCTTTGGAGCCGATCGATAGTCGTCTTCCATAGCCTCACTGAACTCCTCCCACGCCTGAGTTTATTCCTCAGCGACCGGTCTTGCCGCGGACCGTCTGGCCATCTGGTACTGGTCAGCTGCTTCAGGAGACCCACAGACCAACCATGCCCTGTAGGCCTCCTTCTTCAGCCTGACGGCTCCCTTCACCTCTGGTGTCCACCAGCAGGTTCGGGGGTTACCGCCATGACCAGCACCAGCGACCCTGCGGCCGCAACTCGCAACAGCCGCCTCCACAATGGCGGAGCGGAACATGGCCCATTCAGACTCAATGTCCCCCACCACCCCCTGGACACGGCTGAAGCTCTACCGCAGGTGGAAGTTGAAGACCATCTTGACAGGTTCTTCCACCAGGCGTTCCCAGCAGACCCTCACTACTCGTTTGGGCGTCAGGTCTATGTGGCCTCTTCCCCTGCCATTTGATCCAACTTCCCACCAGATGGTGATCAGTTGACAGCTCTCCTCCTCTCTTTATCCAAGTGTCCAGAACATACGGTCGCAGGTCAGATGATACGACTATAAAGTCAATCATCGACCTACGACCTAGGCTGTCATGGTGCCAAGAGCACCGATGAACGACCTTATGTTCGAACATGGTGTTAGTTATGGACAAACTGTGACTCGCACAGTCCAGTAACTGAGCACCGCTCGGGTTCAGATCAGGCAGGCCGTTCATTCCAGTCACACTGTCATTGCCCACATGAGCGTTGAAGTTATCCCAGCAGAACAATGGAGTCCCCAGTCGGGGGGACATCCTGTTCGGCGCATATGCGCAGACAACAGTCAGGACCCGTTCCCTCACCCGAAGGCGTAGGGAAGCAACCCTTTCATCCACCCGGGAGAACCCCAACGTACAGGCAGATAGTCCAGGGGCAAGCAAAAAGCCCACCCCGGCCTTCCGCCTCCCACCCGGAGCAACTCCAGCAAAGAAGAGAGTCAAACCCCTCTCAAGGACTTGGGTTCCAGACCCGATGCTATGTGTCGAGGTGAGGCCGACTATGTCTAGTCGATAGCGCTCAACCTCTCCCACAAGCTCCGGCTCCTTCTCCGCCAGAGAGGTGACATTCCATGTCCCAAAAGCCAGCTTCTGTAACTGAGGATCAGACCACCAAGGCCCCGGCACCAGGCCTTTCATGCTCCTCCTGCGGGTGGTGGGCCTACAGGGAGTAACAGCTGGAAGTGGTGAAGGAGAAACGGCTGCCGTCCGTGGGTTGTTCCTTCAGAGGGTCCTCTTCACGTTGGTTGGGGCCAGACACATGGCCTGCTCATTTGGTGGGAGTGGGGACTTCTGAGCCGGTGTGCTTTTGTGTGTGTCAAAGCGGCCATAGAAGTCATTGAGGCTGTTCAGCAATGTGATGTCGGTCTGTGGTGGGGGTTTATAATCTGTGATGGTTTGGATGCCACGCCAGAGAGACTGGGCGTCTCTTGTGTCGCTGAAGTGTCCAGATATTTTACTGCTGTAGTGTTGTTTTGCTTCCCTGATTCCGCGTGACAGGTTGGCTCTGGCTGTTGCTAGCTCTGCGGTGTCACCAGCCTTAAAGGCTGCATCTCGAGCTCTCAGGAGCCTGTGGACCTCTCCTGTCAGCCATGGTTTCTGGTTAGCACGAACAGTAATGTTTTTTCTGTGGGTGACATCATCTATACATTTTGCAATATATGCTGTGACAGTGTCTGTGTACTCCTCTATGTCTGTGTGTTCATCGTGGGAAGCTGTTGTGTCAAAGCAGTCCCTGAGGGCAAAGGAGACCTCACCTGGCCACACCCGTACATCCTTTTGTGTAGGCCTGATGGTTCTCACTCTAAGTCTGTATGCTGGTCTCAGCATAATGGAGATGTAATCACGGAGACCTAGGTGGGAGAGGGGGAATGCCTTGTATGCTCCCTTGCAGACTGTGTACACGAGATCCAGTGTCTTACCTCCTGCCATAAAGACTCTGTCGGCACAGTAGCATATTAGCCCGGCTAGCTGGATGGTGGAGTCCGGCATGTTGTCATTTAGGCAGGATTCTGTTAAGACGAATACACAGCAGGCGGAGAAGTCCCAGGCCCCGAAGCACCTGTGTGACTTCCTGGTCCGGGTTGTGATTTTTTTCTGTATTCTGTAGTCTAAAAAGACAGCATTGGCTGTATCCTCTGGGTGTTATAGGTTGTAGACTGCACATGCTCAACATAAACCACTCGAACACTCACTCAAACACGCACTTTTGGTCTCAAAACGAGGAGAGAGAGAGGAGCCGCTGCATCCGTACTTGGTTTATCATTTACCATTTATCAATATTATTGATATTTGGATCGATCTGCCCACCACTAGTGACTACCTCTTGAAGCTCATAGAGAGAATGCCATGCGTGTGCAAAGCAGTAAACAAAGCAAAGAGTGGCTATTTTGAAGAATCTAAATCTATATGAATCATATTTAGAGTTATTTCACACATATTTTGTTTATTACATAATTCCGTATTGATGGATGGATGGATGGATGGATGGATGGATGGATGGATGGATAACTTTATTGATCCTCTTTGGGAGGTTCCTGCAGGGAAATTGCCATTTCCGTCACATACAGCACTGTCAGACATACATGTACACAAACTGTATAGAAAAACACTGAATAAACCCCAAATACCAAAGTACGCTCTGCAAAAGTAAGTGCACCTCTAGGGTTAGAAGTTTATTTCTAACCCTGAAGACCAAAGTAGAATTGTTTGGTTTAAATGAGAGACTCATGTCTGGAAACAAAACAACACTGAAACCCGCCAACATCTCGCAACTGAGGAGATTCTCTTCCGAGGAATGGGCTAAAATTTCTCCAAGCCACTGTAGATGACTGATTAGCACTTACTAGAAACATTTAATTGCTGTTATTGCTGCACAAGGGCCTCCCACCAGATACTGAAGGAGTCATATAGGCCTCGTCCACACGTACGAAAATGATCTTTTTCCTATCCGTTTTCGCTGGCGCGGGTTTCAAAAATATCCGTGTCCAGACTGATCCGTCTTAACACGACTCAAAATGCTACTTCATATCCCAGGTCTATAGGCGGCGCTGTTTCAGTTTCAGAAATTCACCAAAAACGGAGAGGAAGATGTTTACAAATCGGCTTTAGAAGAAACCAAACTCAAGGAAAAATTAGATTTTGCCCTAGTAACCATAATAGGCTCAGTATCTTCTCCAGTAGTAACGCAAGCATGTAGTCCGCCATTGTTGTTGATGTTGTTATGAGAAGTTTTGCGAGATATAAGAGGTGGAAGGCTGCTCAAGGGGTGTGGCGATGGTGGCGATGACATCATCGTTTTCCAAAATCTCCGGTTTCAACTGTCCAGACGGATTCACAGGAAGTGTGTTTTCAAATTTATCCACCCTGGGACCCGGTTTCAAAAAAGTGCGTTTTAGGGCTATGCATTTACGGGATTCGTCTGGACGATAGGCCAAAACGATTAAAAACATCTGCGTTTACACAAAAATGCATTTTCGTGTGGATGGCACCATAGAAGAGTTTCTTTTAACACAATATTTCTGTGTCATTTGTTTGTTTGGGTTCTCTTTGTCTACTGCTGAACTTTTGTGAAAGATTACTGATGTTAACTAACTAACATTTTTGAGCTTCCACACCATAATGAGAGCTGACCAGACAAGACCAAAAATATCTACAACACTAAAATTCACATTGCCTTAGTAATTGTAGGCACTGCGTTGTTTGAAAAGCTGGTTTATCCAAATTTGACCTATTCTGTTTCTTGTTCTCTTCCTACAGTTAGCCCTGTCCAGTGATAAGATATCATTTCTTCACACTCCTCTGCTCAGTCTCAGTCTGGATGTGAGGGAGAAAGGAGACCTCCAACCTGTCATCATCGAGATGAAAAGAGAGGAGTTAAGCGCACTCATTAGTTCATTAGACTCAGCCAATAAGGTAGTAATTCCTTGTAAAACTTGACATTACCCACAATGCAATTTACCAGTAACATACAGGGGCTGGGACCAGTACATATTAGGTCTTCTCTATAACAATCTACATGCTCCATGTGCCACAGTTGTTTTCACATCCATCTATCCATCCATGCATAATCTGACCGGAGGCCTTTCTCTCCCTTATCTGCTGAGTCAGCATTACTCATATCTCTATATATAGTCTGATAAGACTCAGTACTCTTGTGTACTGCCATTATTTTTCCTCAACAGGTGCAGCAGAATATTTTAACGGTGGCTGTCTCTAATTAATCTCTACCGCTATTTTTGTTTTGTGTTGTGTAATGACTTGGGCACACGTTACTTTTTTGATCGCCACCACTCATGGAATTCACTGACAATTGTACTGAATGGTGCATTTTTAGAATGTAGTGAACTGAACACTGGTTAATGGTAAACATTTGATCATCATTGAGAATAAACACTAGGTAATACTGCAGAATATATAGATAGTTATAGATAGTATAATAAATGGAAAATTACAATATAAAGTCTTGTTAGTTTTAGAGCAGAATATTTTCACATTTAACTCTATGACCTTGTCCCAGTGTCATTCATCATCACTTGTCCCAGTGTCCCAGTGTCA
Organism: Planiliza haematocheilus; assembly: GCA_005024645.1. Classification (NCBI taxonomy): domain Eukaryota; kingdom Metazoa; phylum Chordata; class Actinopteri; order Mugiliformes; family Mugilidae; genus Planiliza; species Planiliza haematocheilus. The sequence goes on from SRSE01000487.1 coordinate 1,338,328, forward strand.
TCAAGTGATGATGAATGACACTGGGACAAGGTCATAGTGTCCCAGTGTCATTCATCATCACTTGATAACACTGGGACACTATGACCTTGTCCCAGTGTCATTCATCATCACTTGATGAATGAAACTTTACTGTTTAATAAAACCTAGGCAATTGATTTATTATTAATTGAATTATTTGTGATGTTTTTAATATCATGAATAGGATTGTACTTAACTTTGATAATGGCATTTAAAGGGGTTACATGTCCTCAACTGCCAAGTCAAACACAAATCAACTTTACCTGTGGTTAACAGGTTAAATGTGAAGTGAATAATTTAGCTGTGACATCCATCCATTTTATGCCAACAGTAAATACAGTAAATGCAACTAGAAAATTCCCGCGGAAATTTTTGAAGTGCCGAGTGGGCTGTTGCCATTAGCTGCTAATGTTAGCAATTAGCATGACGCGCTAGCCACTAATTGGTTTAGTGTTAGCATGTCTCTTTAGACACTAAAAATTAAGTACATGCTAATTGTTAGCATGCTAATGCTAACATGCTAATTGCTAATATGCTATTCGCTAACATGCTAATGCTGCCACTAATGCAACCACCAATTTCTAGCCACTAAAAATTAACATTAGCCGCTAATGTTAGCAATTAGCATGACGCGCTAGCCACTTATTTTAACATTGGTTTAGTGTTAGCATGTCTTTTAAGCCACTAAAAAATAAGTAGATGCTAATTGTTAACATGCTTATTGCTAATATGCTATTCGCTAACATGCTAATGCTGCCACTAATGCTACCACCAATTTCTACCACTAAAAATTAGCATTAGCCGCTAATGTTAGCAATTAGCATGATGCGCTAGCCACTTATTTTAACATTGGTTTAGTGTTAGCATGACTTTTAAGCCACTAAAAATTAAGCAGATGCTAATTGCTAACATGCTAATGCTAACATGCTAATTGCTAATATGCTATTCGCTAACATGCTAATGCTGCCACTGATGCTACCACTAATTTCTACCCACTAAAAATTAGCATTAGCCGCTAATGTTAGCAATTAGCATGACGCGCTAGCCAATGACAGACAGACACCTGTCATTGTTCAACTTAAGTGCCAAAAGCCAAAATGGCCGCCCCACAGACCAGTTACTTCAGTTAGAAGTTTCCCGAGTGGGCTGTTGCCATTAACATTGCCCCAAAATGGCCGCCCCACAGACCAGTTGCTTATGTCAGTTGGAAATTTCCCGCCTCTTTCTGTAGAGCCCCTCCTCTTCTGCTGCGTGTGAGCCCGTTGTCACGGTTACCAGTTTGAATTCCAGTTACGAAGACAGGGAGAGAGAGAAAAAATGCTGAAACCACGGCCTCGAACAGGAAGGCCTTGTGGCCAAACCGTGTGTCCAATCATTGAACCGACTTCACTTTGGGCATCTTGAGGCTTTCCTGAACGTCTAGATATGCAGTTTTGTGGGTAAAATTAAGAAATGTGAGCTATTTAAAGCAATTTAAAAGAAAGGATTGCTTCTGCTTTGCTCCAGAAATTTAACATTGCAGTCTATGGAGCGAGGAAGGGGTTTGCTGGCGCATCTTTGCGTCTCACGCCAAAACTATAAGACTTACAGTTTTAGCAGACGAATTATAAGCGAGAAGACAAATTTTCCTACGTTTCTATGTATAAATTATGTCTGTGGTGTGAAATTTGTGGCCACCGGAGCAGTTTCTGTTTTATTTTTTGCCTAATTTATTCTCTCCTCTCCACTCTAGCTGATGATGTCATCCACTGTAGCGCGAACATTCCGCCTAATACACACCCATTATAAACCCCGAAATTTGAGTAAAAACCTTCACAACTTTGAGGCTTAATGGTTTAAAAACGGTAAAAGGTGTCGATAAGTGAAGGGAATCTTTGAAGAGAAGACAAGAGTGTCTACGTTTTAAAGTTTAAATGAAGTCTCTGGGTGAAAGTATGCCAGAGCAGTTGATTGTTGAAAATGCCTGTTGATTTTTCAGGGTCTCCCATTCATTTCAATGGGAAATTTTTCATGGTTTTTCGCTTATACAAGTAATAGCACGGGATTCGGGATCAAAACACACGTTTCGATATATCATGTGTTGGGGTCCTCTCGCCGGTTCGGGCCGCATTCATCGGCGAAAAAGGGCGGAAAATGAATAATAATAAGTAAAAAAAACTGCAAAGAAACACGCAGAAGATAAAGAATGAATCAGTCATGAAATACTAATGATTTATATGTGCTTATGTCTTGCAGGTGTTGCTACAGTTGAAGTGATGATCTCATTTAATGTAAAATTTTACTAATATAAAATGTCCTGAAGAATGGTGAAAAGAGTATGTCAAAGAAATTACAAAAGTGCTGAGTTTGTTTCACAGACTTCAATGAATTCAATGAATCGTGTTCCTTTTTTTTTGTAATTTAGTAATTAATTTGAGCAGTTGAACACTATCTCTTTAGTTTTTAATCCACTGTGTTGTATCATGTGTTAAATAAATGTTTCTATTCTAGTTGATTATTTTAAATATAATTTAACTAGTGTCCATTCAGGTTTAGCGCTGGAATTGGGTTTCACTAAGACAGTGGTTCCCAAAGCAGAGTCGCAGAGATTGTTCAAAAAAGGCTGACGTTTGTATTAATTACAATTTGTTAAATAAACTGCAATGGAGTCTGTGTGTGTGTGTGTTAAGATAATGGCTTATATCAAATGTGTGCCACTTTTGGTGTTTTTTTTTGGGTTTCCTGAAAAACTTGAAAAAAATGAGTTAGGTGATTATTTTCACAGGATGACGAAATCTAGTTTTAGTGTTAGCTGTGTCTGTGCAGGTCTCTGTCTCTGTCATACAGTGCAAACACTTTTAAGCAGCACTGTATACCATTATAGTGCTGCTTATAGTGCACCCCAAAACACTGTCTAGCTATTCACAGCCATGGGGAAAAAGCTGTGCTTGAGTCTGTTGGTGCGGGCCTGCATAACTCTGAGTCTGCTAGAGGGGAGGCTGCTGAACAGAGTGTCCTGATTGGGGTCCCTTCATGAAATGTTTATTAGGGAACTCACTTTTTTTTTTTTTTTTTGGTGTTTTGGTTCCGTTTATGTAGCTGAGAATTATTTCGGGTTGATCTGCTGTTGTTGTTGATTCTCTGAGGCTGCATTATTCATTTAGAGAGTAGTAACATAGTACCTAACGAAGCAACATGATAGGATGCACTGCACAGTTTTTGCAACCAGGCTGCGCCTGTGATGAGACCAGTTGCTCTGATTCTGGGACGCTGATGGGTTGCTATGGTAACAGAAGCAAGCAAGAGGACGGACTGTTAAAATAAATTATTTTCAAGTGAACTACATCCCAGCGATCGCCTGTGTTTCCGGCTGCAACATAAAAAAAACAAACAAACAAACAAAAAACTTATTTACAGCAGAAAGACTATTGTCTGTCAATGTGAAGGCGCATGATCGGATAGCAACTGCAGCTAGATCTGGACACCGGAAACCTACATAAATACCATGTATGTGGTCAAGTGCTATTTGTTTGCAATTTGATCACAAAAAACTCATTTTGATACTAGGTGTAAAGGGGACCATACATACACATAAAATATAATACATGTTTTTGCACAGGTAATCTGCATTCAGAGAAGTTTTACATCTTGATCTAAAAAAAACAATAAAAATGTATATTGTTGAAAAACTTGCCACAGAAATGACAGGATAACAGATAAAGAATAGGTTGCAGCTTGCTTTTTGCTACTTGTCTGTAGGCTACAAAATAAATTGTTATCTTGGATTACACTTAGATTTTATATAATATCTTTTAATGACCTCTCACTTGCGTTGGAATCTAAAGACCTGGAAATAGCTTCCTGGAGGTCAGGGTCATCAGAGAGGTATTCTTCCTCAAAAACACCAGCACTAGTGGACATGGTGAGGGTGTCAGCTGGGCCAGAAGGTGTATCAGTGCAAATATTATGGAAGGGGTATGACTGGAGAGGGTATGGGCCTCAGAAGTGGAGATGTCTGGGACAACATCTTTGGAAACGTCAGGTGCACTACCAATTGCAGTAACTGTAACATAGAAAATTAACTTTTGAGTAACATTTAATTTCTATGACGGTAACACATTTAGGGCTTGTACAATACATGTATTATGTGGTAGTTTTTTCTGCGCAAAATTATTGCTTGAAATGAAATTGAAAAAGACAAACTTAGACATAAATGGACTTCTGATGAAACACAAGGTTTTTCACAAGGTCTGCATTCAAACTATGTGTCGGGGTAAGTGTAGGATAGTATGCACTTTTTAAAATGTCTCGTTAGGGCACCACCTCCTGTTAGCATAGGAAAAACACAGTTTAAATCAATTTATCAGTCAGTATAATTTGCATACCTGAAGAAGTGAATCCTTTCCTACAATTTGTACCAATAACTTTCTGCATCAAAACAACATCACAAACAACTTAAGTGTGAACAAATATTTATTTAATAAAATGACAACTATGAATAAATGAGGGACTAATGGAATATAGGATTGTAATCAAATAAAACGAATATGATAAGGTATGAAATGATTAATTTCTGGATATGTTTTAAGGTTTAATCTAAAGGGAATGGATTGAATACCTAATCTAATCAAGCTTCTCTAAAAGATGTTAGTAGGGTGTTTCAAAGTAGTGACACCAACTCTTTGTCTTAAGCGGTAGGAACGATTCAGCCTAGTTTTGTAGAGTGTTCTCGGCACGGTGATGGCGGAGCGTCATTGTGACGAGATGGTCAGTGACGAAACAGCTGATGCAGATCTCTCTTGGACCAGTAGACAGGACTCGTTGCTTGGTCTGCAACTCCAACACCCAGGTTTGCTTGAGAGCTTTTTAGGTGTTCAATCAAAGGCAGCAGATGATGTATCAGGATGACCACATCAACTCAAAAGCATCAAAAGATGAATGAACTCGAGCTCTCTTTACAGTGACATTTTGCAAATAAAAGGTTGGGGTTTCTAAAATGACAATGCCAATAGTTATGACTTCAACTAATAGCTACTATTAGAACATGTCTAAGGTTCTACATTCTTTAATTTCAACAATGATTAAAAGAAAGTAAATCATTTTAAAGATGCCACTTGATGGCAATGTTGATCCTTACTGTGACAAATTATGTGAATTTGGGCTAGCTTTATCGTACAAGGATCAAAATCATCTCATTGTGATCGTTAGCCCTTTCTGAACAACTTAGCAGTACAACAACTTACAATTTTGATAGTCATATTATCAAACTTATGCTCTTTTTAGAGAGGAGAAATGCAGACCAGAATATGGTTCTGGGAGGAAGTTATTTATGACGTGCTTATCTGTTTTTCACTCCCTCGGTCACTCTCGGGGTTAAAAGTATGTTTGCATGTGTGTGTGTCTCTGAAAAGGAAAATGACTACATCACAAGTTTAAAATTGAAGATAACATTAAGTTTTCTAGACTTTGTCTATATGAAGTAGAAGAGTCAATTTTCATTCTTTGTAGTTCCTATCATTTCGATGTTCTTTCGATTCAGAACTAATTAGTCCAGAAACAAGAGTGGGGAAGTGTAAATCTCAGATGACGTCCTCAGCATTAGGGAAATCCGATAGCATGGGTCTGTTCAGTGTTTGGACATGGCACATTTATGGCTAAGGTGTAAAAGGTTGATCTGTTACAAGAGTTCTTCTGCAAAACAAGTTTGTAAATTTAAATTCCAGAGAGGGGGAGAATAGAGTGGACCACAGGACCCTACATAAGGGATGGCTCAACTAGTTTATTGTAGCATGGCAGCAGAATTTCTAACCTAAGGGGAGCACACTACAGTACAAGGGTAAGATTGAGTGTCAATACATCATTCGTATGAACACAGAAATTTACATTCTGTCATTTTCTCAGTTCAACCAACTTCAGTTTACTCCTGTAATTTATTTGAGTATACATTTTAAAAATGTCTTTTCATAATTTAAGTTTATTTGATAGCAACAATTGAAGACGGACAGAAAAGGGGGAGAGAGAAGATGGGATGCAGCAAAGAGCCCGGGTGTGTACATGGGGTGCACACTGTAGGTGAGCTACCAGGATACCTCTGTTCAGTATAATTTAAATGGAAATGTTATGAGCTATTTACAACCATAATACATTGACAAAATGTGTGTTCATCTTGTTATGTGCATCCCAGCAAGCCTGTCGGAAATCAGCAGCAGCACAAGGGACTGTAAAATAGTAAAATAATATTTTAATTCACAACACACAAGCACTTAAAATGAAGCTTTACTAGTATAGTATGCCGTGGTATTCTTGCAAATATCCAATAAAAAGAGGTAACAAATATGGCAAAACAAGGAAAAAAGAAAGGGGCCATAATAGCCAATTGGGAAATAGCACCTCTGTAGCTGGGTAACATTGAATCCAACAGCGAATGAAAATCGTTCACATGATTCTTCCGAGTGTTTCGTTGTACACACACACACACACACACGCACACACACACACACACACAATGACTAATGGCACATTGTAATGACTAAGAAATACACTTCTCCTAAACCCTTTTTAGAAATGCAATAATCACTCAGACAGGGACAGATTTCACTTTCACAACTATAACACGCCCAAAATTTAACGAAAAGTGAAAATTTTCGCAGTGAGCAACCAAAACCCATACAAGTATGTCCTGACAAAATTTGAAGAGAATCTAAACACCCTGACAGGAACAGCAGCTCATACAACAGACATCAGATATTTCTAATACGTATTTCCTAACATTTCCTGTTCACAATAGGTGGCGCTACAATTATTGTATGAATATTGTCATATGGATGTGTGCAGTTAGGGACCATCAACACTACTGTAAAGTTTGATGCACTTTGGACTGAATTAAAGCACATTTAATGCAACTTCCTGTTTTGTTCGTGCGTCATGAAATTTTAAGAAAATTTTGAGGGGCCAGAACACCCACGCCACTTCGACGAAAAGTTGGACTCCGTTGCTTGGGCCTTAATAACCCTAAATGCGGCTCCTACAATCAAGTCAAAACTTGAGCAAACCTATGAAGGAAAGACTTTTATGACTGTTTGAAAATGAGGAATTGAAGTATTAGAATGCCTTTAGCTTGAGTAAATTTGTCATTGATTTTCTTTCAAATTCTACAGAATGACTTGACCTATTGTCCACTGTTAATCAGGGTCACTATGAATAGGAATCAAGTCACAATTTAAGTAAACCTATTGTGACCCTGTTAAAATAATCGCCTAACTCAATTTTTCAAGTTTTTCAGGAAACACAAAAAAACTTCAGCAATAGTGTCACACACTTGACATAGACCATTATCTTAAAGGGGTAAAATCACAACATCTGATCAACTGAGGATGTAGGCGATTATACAATAGGTGGCCGGTATCATGAGGAGATGATTTAGGAAAAAAAATTAAAAAAATTACTTTTAACAGTGTGACGCTATGAAGGAAAGACTTTTATGAGTGTTTCAAAATGAGGAATTGAATTATTAGAATGCCTTTATGGTGGGTGACTTTGTCATTGATTTTCTTGCAAATTCCACAGTAAAATGACTTGAACTATTGTCCACTATTAATCAGGGTCACTGTGAACAAGAACCAAGTCATAATTTGAGCAAACCTATGAAGGAAAGTCTTTTATGACTGTAAGTCAAAATAAGGAATTGAGCTAGAATGCCTTTGGGTTGGGTGACTTTGTCATTGATTTTCTTCAAAATTCTACAGTAAAATGACTTGAGCTATTGTACCGTCATAGCAAAGGTCACTGTGAATAGTAAGTAAGTCAAAATATGAGCAAACATATGAAGGAAAGACTTTTATGACTGTTTGAATATGAGGAATTGAACTACTAGAATGTTTTTAGGTTGGGTGATTTGAGGAATTGAGCTATTACAACACCTTTAAGTTGGGTGACTTTCATTGTTTTTCTTCAAAATTCTGCAGTAAAAAGAGTTGAGCTATTGTCCACTATTAGTCAGGGTCACGTGAACAAGAATGAAGTCAAAATTTGAGCAAACCTATGAAGGAAATGAGCAGTTGAACTGTTGTGATGTTAAATAAGCATTATTTTTTAGTATTGTTTTGTTTTCATTGTTGCACTTTTCCTTTAGATGTTAGATTTTAACTCTAGCCTGTTTTGCTCATGACGTGTAATAGATTGTGGCATGGGTTAGGAATCTCTTCATAGTTTGACAAACTAACAAAAACCTCACAAAGCTAGAAAAAGCCCTGGTCAGCGCAGTCAGAGTGGTCAGAGCCAGGTGTATAGTCAGCAGTTAGAGCGTTACACTTGAGCGTGAATGGCGGACGCCGATAACTGTAACTACACTACAATGTAAGGGTCAGTACAAAATTCCTCAGGGGCTGAACCCGGCCCGGGGACCGCCAATTGATAGCCCGGCATTACAGTCTGGCTGTGCAAATAGCTATTTAAAAAACCTCCAATTGATTCAAAATGCCTCAGCGAGAGCATTGACAGAAATTAGCAAGACAGATCATATCACTCCAGTTTTATCTTCTCTTCATTGGCTCCCTTTAAAACCTAGAATACAATTTCAAATTATCCTGCCGCCAAGTGCAGGCCAGCTTGTGGTTCCTAAAATTTCAAAAAGTACAATGGGAGGTGGAGCCTCAACTTCCTAGTTTGGGTTCGGGAGACCTTCTCAGGTCAGATTTAAGACTTTCCTTTTCAACCAAGGTTATAATTAGTACTGGACTGAACTATCTCTATTAGTTATGCAGCAATAGGCCTAGGCTGCTAGGGCACGATGCAGTGATCACATGTCTTCTCGTCTGTTCTCTCTCGCACCTTCTGTCCTCCACTTTCTTTTCTCTGGCACCTCGCTCTTGTCCTAATTTCTTATCCATTGCTAGTCATGCAGTTCTGTGATGTATAGCATGTTAACTGCTGTCTGTCCCTCTTCTCACCTTCAGGCTTGCTCTTGGGGTTTCAGGCCGGGTTTCAGACCTGATGTTGTGAAGCGTCTTGAGACAGTTGACTGTTATTGACGTCGCTATATAAATAAAATTAAATTGAAAATTGAACCGAATAACTAAAATACATTTCTATTTTCATTATTTATTTATTAAAATTATATATTAAAATCAAACTGTATAACATTTTCAATGTCTTGGATTTATTTGTTATGCGTCTTCCTCATTCACTGTGGCGTTGTGTACCGGGGGGCGTGGTTTGTTCCGTCTGCGAGGCTGCAGCTCGACCCTACTTGCTTGACGTCAGTCACATGATAGATCAGTTGCGTTCACTTCGCTGGGGAATTTTATAATCTGTCCTCCTTTTTATCTCAAACTCAAACCAGTATGTAAATACTGTATCAATATATTATTCGGCATATGTTAGCAGTGAAGCTATCATCCAGATCATTACTTAAATCAGAAGACCTACCAATTTAGTGTGACCTCAGTCGTCGTAAATATAACAGAACATGCAGATTAAAACAAAAGAAAGTGTGTAAATGTTATTCTACACATGTAGGCTACATTGCCATCAGTTATATTCACTTGCCAAATGTTACGGAAATACCCGGTAATTCATACATTATCTCGTATTAAACCACGCCAGCGTTACTGAAATTCGACAGTTTGCGATTGGAAATGTACGCTTCAAAACGGAACTAAGTCGCAGCCGTGTGACCGTGTATTTCATATCCTGCTTTTGTATTTGACAGTAGTGGTTCGAGTTTTTATTTGACAGAGAGAAGCCAAAAAACGGCACAGTCACTGTTCGCATTAAACTTAAGATCGGGAAGGAAATAAACAGGGTAAGTGTTGATTAAGCCAGGTGTTTTCCAGGAAGAGATTTGAAGTCAGATAAGAGATTTGTTCTTATTTCTCCAATGGTGAACCATATGCGGAAGCGAATATTTTTTATAAATTACATTTAAAATATAGGAATTGAATGAATATGAATGATTTATTATTATTATTTAGGACTCATTCGGTGGAATGAATGGAGACACTTCTCCGTTGGTCGAGCTTCTATTCAATACATATCCGTAGGAAAAATCAATTCACCTATACTTGTTCAGAGAGAACAGAAAAGATGAACAACAGTCATATTTACTGCAATGTCATCCAGTTTTTGAGGCTGTAATTTATACTACTGTAGAGCATTCCTTGTTTAAGTTTACCCATACATAAAGCCAACATAAAGAAATATCACCTCAACCAAAAACAGAAACACTGCTCCTGTGCTTTTGATGGAAAATACTGATATTTCAAAAGTGGAGGCTATGAAATCAAAAGTTTACACCTTAGCCAAGTACATGTACACTACTGCGTAAATGTATTTGCATCCTTCAGAATTTGCTTACTTAGTAGCTTGGTAGATACTGTTTCACTTAATCCCACTGCAAAAATAAATCAGTCTTGCCTGATTATACGTGTACTTTAATGAATACTACAAACTTTGCAAATCCTGCAATGGTATGCACTGAGCAGAGCTGTATATAAATCACCATATTGCATTTCCTCTCTTATTGCCATCTCTTTTAATATTAATTTTGTTTGTGTACTACATGTTACAATCTGTTTAGGCAATTTTTCTCTACAAGTCTTTATAAAATTTGACTTTATTTGATTTCAGATTCACATATATAACTGCAATTATTGTCTAACTTGCAATTAAGATGTGTATGATGTGTACTGTATAGCTTGCCCACTTAAAACTCATATGACATGGGTCTAGGTCCCTATAGTCAAATCTAATCTAAACCTTAATCCCTACCAATCTTTTAGTACTTAAGAAGGATGAGTGATGAAACCTCTTATAAAAAAAAATATGAGTCGAGTTGCCTTTGTCTTCAGAAATACCTTCACCTGGATAAATGAAAATCTTATTCACATATCTCAAAGACATTTGTGGTTTTCTCTACAATGAGAGCAGTAAAACAGCACACGCAGTAGCCAAAGGCAAGAAATGAGAGTCACAGGAACACTCATAACCCAACTACTTCTATTGTGTAGATGGAGAGGTCCCACAGAGTGCAACATCGCTCTCGACATCTCCAGGCAGAAGACTCAGGACGAGGATGGTACTCTTCCCCTGATGACATGCCCAACAACAGCCCTCCGGTTGCCCACAGGTCCTCACACATTGTCAGTGCAAATCTGAGGACAGTGTTTTCCTGCCATGGGCCCCACCAACGGGAGTATGAAGCTATATCCAAAAACTTCAAGGGCAATGCAATTCGCACTACCAAATACAGCTTGTTGACTTTCATCCCCATGAACCTGTTCCAGCAGTTTCACAGGTCAGTTTTATATTATGTCAAAACACAAACAATGTTGGAAATTGTTTTGCCATAAAGTCAACAAACATTGGTAAATGCACCTGTGGGGTGCTTTGTCCAGATTTCTGCATGTTTACTGTACACATGTATTATCATTAGTGACCCTGAAAGTGGTCTTCAGTAGAAAAAGTGCTTGTGGCATGTTGTAGCCTGAAAGCCAAGCAGGATGCATGGAGCTCTGGACCTCACGTTATTTTTTTGCTTATTGGCAGGAAAACTGAGAAGGTATTTAGCAAAGTGCGCTTTCCTGCCAATGTGGCGGTGTTGGCAGGAAAGCGACAGACAGCACATAGACATTGTTATGATTGTTAAATGACTCAGAAATGGTATAGCTCGGTGTCAAACATTTTAAATACTTTAGTTTCATATACAGAGTAGCATGTACATAGTACATACTATACAGTACAACTAAAGAGTGCCCCTCAGAAAACAATGTAAAAATGACCCCAATGGCTCAATCAAACATATAAAACACAAATATTATAGTTTTGTATTTGTTTCACTTGTATTCTGGAAAATTAGCCAATATTACGTATGTACAGATGATTAATTAGGTGAGTACTTGTGCATGGTGAGGAGCTTAGTTGCTTTACTTCAGACTTCATAGCACACTACATTATGAAATCGGTAATGGTAACAGCGTTGTAACGATGGAAGTACTTGTAACGATGGAAATAGTAATTAGTTAGAATACCCGTTACTAAAAAAAATAACGCTGGTAGTAATGCCGTTTATTTTAACGACAATATTCCCATCACCGAACATGACTGGGGTCTGTTAACAACCCAATACTCAATGTGTATGCGCTGTCTATGCTGTGTTTAGCACTTTGCTAAATACCTTCTCAGTTTTTTTGTCAATAAGCAAAAAAATAACATGAGGTCCAGAGCTCCATGCATCCTGCTTGGTTTTCAGGCTTCAACCTGCGAAAAGCAAGCGCTGCAAAGACAAAAAAAAAAGAATCCAATTCTTAGACATATTTAACATTAACCAGTAGGGTTGTGCAATATTTTATCGTTTACGATATATCGTCAAAAATATTCCCCTTGGTAAGACTATGTCATCCCACGATAAAAACGATATATTCCCTTTGATGACATACACTACCGTTCAAAAGTTTGGGGTCACATTGAAATGTCCTTATTTTTGAAGGAAAAGCACTGTACTTTTCAATGAAGATAACTTTAAACTAGTCTTAACTTTAAAGAAATACACTCTATACATTGCTAATGTGGTAAATGACTATTCTAGCTGCAAATGTCTGGTTTTTGGTGCAATATCTACATAGGTGTATAGAGGCCTAGTTCCAGCCACTATCACTCCAGTGTTCTAATGGTGAAATGTGTTTGCTCATTGGCTCAGAAGGCTAATTGATGATTAGAAAACCCTTGTGCAATCATGTTCACACATCTGAAAACAGTTTAGCTCTTTACAGAAGCTACAAAACTGATCTTCCTTTGAGCAGATTGAGTTTCTGGAGCATTACATTTGTGGGGTCAATTAAACGCTCAAAATGGCCAGAAAAAGAGAACTTTCATCTGAAACTCGACAGTCTATTCTTGTTCTTCGAAATGAAGGCTATTCCATGCGAGAAATTGCTAAGAAATTGAAGATTTCCTACAACGGTGTGTACTACTCCCTTCAGAGGACAGCACAAACAGGCTTTAACCAGAGTAGAAAAAGAAGTGGGAGGCTGCGTAGCACAACTGTGCAAGAAGATAAGTTCATTAGAGTCTCTAGTTTGAGAAACAGACGCCTCGCAGGTCCCCAACTGGCATCTTCATTAAATAGTACCCGCAAAACACCAGTGTCAACATCTACAGTGAAGAGGCGGCTGCGGGATTCTGGGCATCAGGGCAGAGTGGCAAAGAAAAAGCCATATCTGAGACTGGCCAATAAAAGAAAAAGATTAAGATGGGCAAAAGAACACAGACATTGGACAGAGGAAGACTGGAAAAAAGTGTTGTGGACGGACGAATCTAAGTTTGAGGTGTTTGGATCACAAAGAAGAATGTTTGTGAGACGCAGAACAAATGAAAAGATGCTGGAAGAATGCCTGACGCCATCTGTTAAGCATGGTGGAGGTAATGTGATGGTCTGGGGTTGCTTTGGTGCTGGTAAGGTGGGAGATTTGTACAGGGTAAAAGGGATTCTGAATAAGGAAGGCTATCACTCCATTTTGCAACGCCATGCCATACCCAGTGGACAGCGCTTGATTGGAGCCAATTTCATCCTACAACAGGACAATGACCCTAAACACACCTCCAAATTGTGCAAGAACTATTTAGAGCAGAAGCAGGAAGCTCATATTCTATCGGTGATGGAGTGGCCAGCGCAGTCACCAGATCTGAACCCCATTGAGCTGTTGTGGGAGCAGCTTGACCGTATGGTACGCAAGAAGTGCCCATCCAACCAATCCAACTTGTGGGAGCTGCTTCTGGAAGCGTGGGGTGCAATTTCTCCAGATTACCTCAACAAATTAACAGCTAGAATGCCAAAGATCTGCAATGCTGTAATTGCTGCAAATGGAGGATTCTTTGACGAAAGCGAAGTTTGATGTAAAATCTTATTTCAAATACAAATCATCATTATTTCTAACCTTGTCAATGTCTTGACTCTATTTTCTATTCATTTCACAACGTATGGTGGTGAATAAGTGTGACTTTTCATGGAAAACACAAAATTGTTTGGGTGACCCCAAACTTTTGAACGGTAGTGTATGTATATGTATATATATATATGTATGTGTGTATATATGTATATGTATGTATATATATGTATATATGTATGTATATATATATATGTGTTTGTCTGATGCGGAGCAGCAATTTACAACATGCAAGTCTTGCAAACAAATAGTGCATACAAAGGGCAGTAACCCTACTAAAACACAGCTCAAACCAGAATATGAAGAAAATGTGCAAGAAGCAGTGTCGATTTCATCCAAAGCCCCCCCCCCCCAAAAAAAAAAAAACGACAAAACTTTCCAATGCACTACAGTCAAAAGCTGTTTACTTATCGTCATTTTTATTGTTGCCGTGATAAATAGCAGAAATTATCGGGATGAATTTTTTTAGTCCATATCGCCCATCTCTATTAACCAGTGTGAGAAACCCTTGATTCTTAGAAGTGATCCTGGGTTCTTTTGTGACAACTCTTTCTGAGGTTCTCAGAATGCTCCTCTGTGCTGTCATACACAACACAGTGTGTTGTTTAACATCCGAGTCTCATTACAGTGTTTGGAAACACACTTGAACAGACAGACTCCAATGAGATTCAGGTTCTCTTTGCTTACTTTCATGACTTGTGTGAAAATCTGCTTACGTTTTATGAAGATATGTAGAAAATTTTGCGGGGTGCAAATACTGTGCAGCAGTGTATAATAATTTTCTGCTTTGTCTTGATTTTACAGGGCTGCCAACCTCTATTTTTTGTTCCTGGCATTGCTGAATTGGGTGCCAGTTGTTGAAGCCTTTCAAAAGGAAATTACCATGATTCCTCTGTTTGTGGTTCTCACCGCTATCGCCATCAAAGACGCTGTGGAAGACTACAGGCGATACTTGTTTGACAAGAATGTCAACAACAGTGTGGTGCAAGTGTTCTGTGGGTGAGTGAACAGCTCAAGGGCCAAATATTGGGTGTACTGTGGTACAGTACACCCAATATTTACTTTAGGTAGACAAATAAGAAAGGTGTCCAGTGGTGTCTGTAACCCGATTTTCAAATGCTATTATCATACTTTACATACTTTACCAATCACAGTATTGATTTTTCTGAACAGAAAGCATGTATTGAGTTAAGTAGTATATTAATTTAAAATTGCCCTATGCTTGAAATCAGGCATGGTCCCTGAGAACTTGAGGCCCTCTACTTGACAGGTCAGAGTGATCATTGGATCATTTAAAAGTGTGTCATCAGTAATTTTATTATCACTATATAAATACCTGTCAAACTGTTTCAGTGAGAACAGTCTCATTCTAGCCTTCATAGCCTGCATCATTGTTTGATAAGCCATGATTTCTTCAAAGGAACATAACATACAATAACAAGCTATTGACTGGAAAATAAAGGGTAAACATGAAGTTAAACAGACAGGTAGCTCCTTGAATAGACAGTTTTGCTGATGCCATCCAGCATCAAAAGGACTTAAAGTCAAATCTAATTTTATTTATATAGCCCGACATCAGATCAGTTAAATCTGTCCCAGAGATTTTACAATCTATACAGTAGGGATGTACGATAATTTATCGTTTATGATATATCGTTAAACACATTTCCAACGGTAAGAATATGCCATTCCGCGATAAAAATTATACATTTCAATTGATGACGTATATATGTGCATGACACGCTCGCAGTCCAACACGTGGAATATTGACAGATTGACAATGGCGGAAGGCAAAATTAACAAACAAACAAAAAAAAAAATCAAAAATAAACTGGTGTTTTTTTAATCGCCATTTTTATTGTTACCGTGATAAATAGCGGAAATTATTAAAATTATATTTTTTTTAGTCCATATCGCCCATCTCTACTATACAGTACGTGACATCCTCTGTCCTTAGACCCTCAAGGAACAACTATTGTGATTTGTGTTGGGAAACCAAATTCTGACATAAGTTTCTGCAGTACATTATATTTCTGATGTTAAAAGCATTATGTGTAATGTTATACTGCAAACTGAAAACATGACATGTTTGTACCTTGTAGGTGCCTGACTACATAGTATGTAGGTTGTGTACTACATGCATATGTAATGTAATGCACTTTTCTATCTAACTTGGCTACACTAATTTATCGCGTCATCTTCAAATATAAGCTGTTGCATACATATACAGAATGTGGATCATTTCACCAGGTATTCTGATTACAAAATGCTGCATAACTGAGGATTTAAAGTGTCATTGGCAATTGTACATTTTCCAGTAATTTTCAAACAATTTAACAGTAATACTTAATGCTGTCTATCTATCTGTCTTGCAGTGAGACAAAGTAGAAAAACTCCTGGGAGCCAAAAGAGAGCGTTCAAAGCTAACTTCCTGAAAAAGCCAGTAAATTGTTGACTGTTACTGTGTCATATTGATTTTGTTATTGTTGCTGTGTTGTATGACAGTTATGGAGACTGACAGGGGATTATGCCATATTGTGGAAATCAAAAATGTTTAAACATGTGTTCTGACCTGGCTGGAACTACAGACTTTTAGTTCATTTTGGGCCACCAGGGGGTGCTAGTTTTGGTTTTGAGCCTCATGGCTAATTTTGAACCTGGTAGGCTGCCATCATGTTTTTTTCTACTCATTGTGAGCACATTCTACAACTGAGCAGCTAGAGAATCGACATCCATCTTCTTCGGGATCATTTATTGAAGCATTGTCTGTAAGTACTGTAGCAAAGATACATATATTGTATTTATGTTATATTTGTATCGATTTGAGGCTATATTCTGTCTCGTTCACTGTTCAGTGCTCACAACTTTTAGTTAGCTATATTTTTGTAGCTGCATGTGCTAAATAGGATTTTGAGGTTTGCACATATTAAAATGTGTCAATAATATGTATAGTAATGGGGTTTATCACAAGGATTATTTATTTTACATTATTTCTTGATTTCAGTTTTACCCTATTCTCATGCTGTCAGTGTCAAGCGGTGCACAATAAAGCCACTACAGTGTGTGGAAGGAGTTATCTGTCTGCCTAGTGAAGGAAGGGGACTCTTTGACGAGGGCAGAACATGTTTCTTTTTTAATAATTTTAGTGTTTGATTCAGAATGGTATTTAATTGATGACAAGAGTGATAAACAAGTTATTATATATTCTTTGATATAACTGCTTTATGGTCTGTTTTGCTTGATCTTTAATGAGGCTGGCTTCCTTTTAGGAACAGCGCACAGAGTTCTGGAACAACGTAACGGACCCTCTAGTGCCCCCTTCGCGCAACGATTGGCCCTTGGCTGGGTGATAGTAGGAGATGTTTGTATAAATGGTGCACACAAGCCTTCATCCCTGAACGCATTTAGAACAAACAGCCTACATTCTCGAGAATGGACGCTCAACTTTTATGAGCCCTTGCTTCAACAAGATTAACGTCAAGGAGAACATCAGCTGCATCTCCCAGCTTCCTGATCCTCCTACCTCAAATCCCTGACAGCAATTCTTGACAAGTGGTATAACAGGTCTAATGAGCGAGTCTGTTTTCCGCCACACGAAAGATGATGACAAAACAGCTTTGGAAGACTTAGCCTTTCTGAGGATTATGGCGAAGGAGATCCAGCAGGATGAGTCAAACAGCTGGGTTGCCCCGCTGCCCTTCCATAGTCCACGTTAGCGCCTCCCTAATAACCGTGAACAAGCTAGCCGCCGTCTCATCGCTCTGACTCGTATACTGAGGAAACACCCAGAGAGGAAGGACCATTTCATTGATTTCATGAATAAGTTCTTCGAGAACGGACACGCTGAAGTAGCTCCACCCTTACATCGTGATGGGGAGTGCTGGTACCTACCGTATTTTGGGGTGTATTATCCTCAGAAACCCCAACAAATAAGGGTAGTATTTGACTCCAGCGCCCGACACAATGGTGTGTCTCTTAACGATGTCCTCCTCACTGGCCCAAACATGAACAACACCCTGCTTGGGGTGTTACTGCGGTTTAGGAGGGAGCTAGTAGCCGTGACGACCGACATACAGCAGATGTTCCATTGGTTTGTGGTGCGTGAAGATCATCGGAACTTCTTGCGGTTCCTCTGGTACCGCGATCATGACCTTGATGGTGACGTTGTGGAGTACAGAATGTGTGTTCATGTCTTTAGTAATAGCCCACCGCCATCTGTGGCCATTTATGGGCTCAGGCGAGCTGCCATGGAGGGAGAGAGAGACTACGGATTAGACATGGACATGTTAGCTCTTTCCAACTTGCAGCTTCATAACATCCTATCAAAAAGGATCAGTGTTATGAGGGCCTTTCCTCCAGAAGACCTAGCAAAGGGTTTGAAAGACTTGGATCTCGACACAGATCTCCCTTCCATGCAGAGAAGCTTAGGGGTGAGCTGGGACATCTCAGAAGATGTGTTCACTTTCAAAGTATCAGAGGCAGAAAAGCCCTACACAAGGCGCAGAGTCCTCTCTATGGTGAACAGCCTGTTTGACCCGCTGGGATTCGCTGCCCCAGTGCTCACCTCAGAGTCCTGCGACTGGGATGCCCCTCTTCCAGAGGAGAAGTAAAGAGAGTGGAAGACGTGGAAAGACTCACTAAAGGAGCTTGAACAGGTCAAGATACCACGGCAATACACATCTGTCTCTCTCAGTGAGGCTCAGAGTAAGGAGCTATGCGTTTTCTGTGATGCATCTGCAACTGCTATTGCTGCTGTAGCCTACTTATGGATAACCGATGAGAGCAATAATGTGGATGTTGGCTTCGTGCTAGGCAAGGCAAAGCTAGCGCCACGTTCCGAAACAACCGTTCCAAGGCTTGAGCTGTGTGCGGCTGTTTTGGCCGTAGAAATAGCAGACACAAGAATGGACAAGATGGACACAGTATTTGATGCAGTAACATTCTATTCTGATAGCAAAGTAGTCTTAAGGTACATTCACAATGAATCCAGACTAAGGCTCTGCTCCCCATGGTGCTGAGGCGGGCTGAGGGCACAGAGAGGTGGATAGAGGAGGAGGATCTGAAGGAGCGGGAGGGTGTGACAATATGGAGGAGATCCGAGAAGTAGCGGGGGCCGAGGTTATGGATGGCCTTGAAGGTGTGGAGAAGAATCTTGAAGTCGATGCGGAATTTGACTGGGAGCCAGTGGAGATGCTGCAATACGGGGGTGATGTGGTGAAATGAGGGGGTTTTGGTGATGATGCGAGCCGCTAAGTTCTGGACCATTTGAAGCTTATGGCGGGATTTGTGGGGGAGGTCGAAAAAGAGAGAATTACAGTAGTCAAGGTGGGAGGTGACAAGGCTGTGAACAAGGATGGAAGTGGTATGGGGGCTGAGAGAGGGGCGGAGACGATTTATATTGCGTAGGTGTAAATATGCAGACTGGGTAACGTTATTGATGTGAGACTGAAATGATTGATGTGAGCTGTCAAAGATGACACATAGACTCTTAACCTGGGGGGAGGGAGAGATTAAGGAATTGTCGATAGTGAGGGAACTGTCAGCTTTGGAGAGTGTTGATTTGGTTCCCATGAGGAGGAGTTCTGTTTTATCACTGTTAAGTTTAAGGAAGTTTGAGGTGAACCAGGACGACCTGGTCGGTGTTCCTAGGAGGATGACGATTTATATTGCATAGGTGGAAATATGCAGACTGGGTAACGTTATTGATGTGAGACTGACCTGGTCGGTGTTCCTGGGAGGATGACGATTTATATTGCGTAGGTGGAAATATGCAGACTGGGTAACGTTATTGATGTGAGACTGAAATGATTGATGTGAGCTGTCAAAGATGACACCCAGACTCTTAACCTGGGGGAGGGGGAGATTAAGGAATAGTGAGGGAAAAACTGTCAGCTTTGGAGAGTGTTGATTTGTTTCCCATGAGGAGGAGTTCTGTTTTATCACTGTTAAGTTTTAAGAAGTTTGAGGTGAACCAGGACGACCTGGTCGGTGTTCCTGGGAGGGTGACGAGTGTTGGACCAGAAGGACTTTATTCCTTTGGAGTTGTCCTCCGATCGATGTATCTCCGGTGAGGTAGGAGAGCGATGTCCGGGTGGAGGTGAAGAGTTGCAGGCGGAGGCTCAAACAGGTGACAGTGGAGGTGAAGAAGCTCAGCTGTGTATTGTTGCAAACCCAGACACGGGTTGATTAAGAAAGGATAGAAGAACCCAGGCTATTGCAGACCAGATGTAGATCTTGGTAGGCCACATTATGCTCCACAGCGGCCAGAAGGAGCCGTGAAGCCGGGCGGTGTGTCGGACAGGTGGTGGTGTGCCAAGCTGGTAGCTAGGCTGATGTTAGCCCGCTCAGACACAAACACACAGGAGTAACAATCCGATCGTAGTAATCCAAGGTAATCCAAAAGTAGTGGAGAGTTTATTTTACGCTTGAGTGGGACTGCACAGTCCAGAGGGCCGTAAGGCCATAGAAATGCTATAAAAGTTACCGTTGAGTAGCAGCAGCAAGATGCGCCAGCGTCCACTCAGACCGGAATAATAGTGTATGTGTATGTGAACAACAGGGTGCAGCGCATCACGAGGTCAACCAGCTCAGAACAGTGGAAGTACGTCTCCACTAGTGAGAACCCAGCAGACCATGCCTCACGATCAGTCCCGGCAAGCAGTCTGACTCACACCATGTGGCTGTCTGGTCCAGCCTTCCTATCGGTGTCGGGTGGACGCAAAACCTCTCCCACTTCCTTTGTCCTGGTGGACCCGAATTCTGATGTTAACATCCACCCACAGATCACTTGTCATGCCACCAGGGTCACCAGTGACCAATTAGACCCAAAGTGCTTTGAGAGGTTCCCTACATGGCAATCGCTAAGGTGTGCAGTTGCAAGACCCAGTGTGACACATGTTGCCAACTCATTTGGGCAAGGAAGCAGCTGCAGGGGTTGGCACATCCATGAAAGCCCCTGTTCCAAGGAAGACTTGTATCAAGCAAGAACCATAATAGTACATGCTGTGCAGCAAGATGCCTTCAAAGAGTCATTAAAATGCATCAAGGAAGGAACAGACATTCCAAAGCAGAGCCCGCTCTATAGCCTGTGTCCTTACCTTGATACTTCTGGGCTTCTCAGGATTAGAGGATGCCTATCTCAAGCAATCCTAGACAGAGAATCAGCCCTTTAATCCTCCCCAGACAGAGTCATCTCACTACTCTGCTCACCCGGCATTATCATGAGCAGGTGCAACACCAGGGGCGTCATATCACCGAGGGTGCTTTGCGAGAGGTGGGTCTATGGATCATTGGTGGGAAACGATGTGTCTCCAGCGTTCTTCATCACTGCGTCACATGTAGGAGACTACGGAAGAAAATAGAGTCTCAGAAGATATCTGACCTTCCAAGTGACCGCTTCATTATCGACCCACTGTTCTCCTCTGTACGTTTGGATGTCTTTGGACCGTGGACGGTGGTGGCAAAGCGGACCAGGGAAAGACTAGCAAGCAGCAAGCAGTGGGTGGTGCTTTTTACATGTTTGAGCACCAGGGCTGTACATATTGAAGTCACTGAGTCAATGGACTCCTCGAGCTTCATAAATGCTCTGCGACGGTTCTTCTCAATCAGAGGACCTGCTAAACAGATAAGGTCTGATTGTTGGACAATTTTTGTGGGGAGCTGCAGATGGAGTCAGTGAGCAGTGACAAGGGGGTGCAGGAATATTTGAGCGACAATAGGTGTAAGTGGATCTTCAACCCACCACATTCTGAAGGACCACCAGGCCGAGAGGAACGACTGGCTCGTGTGTATCATAGTCAAGTGTTGGGCCTGGATATTAAGGCACTCAATATTGGGGTTTGGCTATCATGAATAATTAATAATTATCAAAAATAATTATTTATTATTAAATAATTGGATCTGAATTACAAGATCACCTCGGGGGCACCACCCTTCTAGTAGGGTTGCACATCTCTCTCTGATAAACGATTCGATATGCATCTAGATACACAGGTTACGATTCGATTCAAAAACGATATCCTTTTATTACAGACAGATTCGATTCGATTCGATTCGATTCGATTCCGAACGATACGATTCGATTTGACGGTTAATATTCAAGACTCCAAATCCCCAAGCATTGTGGCTTTATGGCACTGGCAAAAAAACAGAACAACAAAATCACATGTCAATGTATTTATTTTTTAGACATGGACCAAAAAAAGTCTGGCTGAATTGTTGGATGGGAACTCCAGAGGTAAAAGTAGCACAGAATAGTAACAACAAAGTGCAATATTTCAGCCTGAGCATAGTTTTGAACACTAGAGGTAGGTAACAAAGATTCAATATTTCAGCCTGAGCATAGTTTTGAACACTAGAGGTAGGTAACAAAGATTCAATATTTCAGCCTGAGCATATAGTGTTTTGAACACTAGAGGTAGGTAACAAAGATTCAATATTTCAGCCTGAGCATATAGTGTTTTGAACACTAGAGGTAGGTAACAAAGATTCAATATTTCAGCCTGAGCATATAGTGTTTTGAACACTAGAGGTAGGTAACAAAGGTGCAACATTACAATGTAAACAAGTTACACACCTATAACACATCTCAAAATGTGGCAACAATGAGCACAGTGACAAGTGCTTTGTGTAAAAGAATAGAGAAAATAAATACATATGTAAAAAAAAATCAAACTACTGTGTGTGAGGTACCGTTTCCCAGGTCAAAAAGCAGTAGTTCACTTACACTATGCCTGTGCATTTTCATCATCACTGTCCTCTGTTTTTTTGGAGGGCAGATTTTTTTTAAGGAAAATCAACTGATCCACATGCTCATGTTTGAGCAGACTACGTTTTGTGGAAACAATGTCTCCCGCAGTACTGAACACACGTTCAGATGCCACACTGGTGGCCGGGATGCAGAGGTATCGTTTAGCGAGAGATGACAGCAGTGGCAAGTCCTGCTGCTCTTTCCACCACTGTAGTGGGTTTTTTTGCAGGGGCAAAGGATCACGCTTTCTGTACCTCTTGACTTCTTCACTGGCCTTGTCTCTTACAGATGTAGCTGCCATCCTCACTTCAAAGTCTTTTCCCAACAGCTGGGCCAACGCTGACATTTTCTTCTTTTTGACAGGAGGGTCATCATCTGAAATAGAAAACAATTACCGTATATTACAGACTTTGTTTGCCATGCCTCAGTGGTGCTTTTTTTGTACTTTGACTTTACCATTTCATCTATTGTCACCTGATGTTCAGAATGAATTACACTTTTGTGCACATATGTAAAAGTTGTATTATCATCATCATCATTATTTAACTCTTTTTCTTTACATGCCAATTCTCTCATAATATTGAATGTGTTGTTGTTGTTGTTGTTGTATGCTAATATTTTATAGCTGCAGCATAAGTTTAACTCTTTCTTGATTACAAGTTATAAAATACACAAACCATCTGGCTCTTCTTGGTTCTGGGGTGCATCAATGCTGATGTCCAGATCTCCAAGGGCAGGTTCAGTCTGCAGTGGACCTCTCTGGACTGGATCCCCTGTTGCCTAGAAATAAAATATAAAAGACAAACACAAAACAACAAACAGACAAAAGACAAACACAAAACAACAAACAGACAGTAACAGCAGTCAGAATAAATCTAATGACAGTAGACTTGAGAATGCATTGTAATATGTATTTTGTGTTGAGTAAATGATTTTGTGTTGGGGGATTTACCTTGTTATGCAGGGATGTAGCTTCTGCTGTTATG
The DNA here is from genome assembly GCA_005024645.1 of Planiliza haematocheilus. Classification (NCBI taxonomy): domain Eukaryota; kingdom Metazoa; phylum Chordata; class Actinopteri; order Mugiliformes; family Mugilidae; genus Planiliza; species Planiliza haematocheilus. Next base: position 1,362,000 of record SRSE01000487.1, read on the forward strand.
CTTGTGAACGTCCGCTCAGCATCATGGTCCGTCAGGAAGGGCAGAGATTTGAACCGGGGGTCCAGAGCTGCTGCAGTGTAGAAGAGATCATCCAGGCCGGTGTAGCGCTTCTCCAAGTCATTTCTGAATGCTTGTTTCATGTCTTTGATCACCACCGAGTCTTCATCTGATGCTTCAAAGTTCTTTTTAAGCTTTGCTCTGACAGGGGAAATCATTGAGAGTGTGGGCCGCTTGTCTTCACACATGGTGGTGGTCACAAGTTTGACCGGCGCCATCAGCTTGACAATGTCTTCAATATCGCAAAAGTCTTTGTCCTTAAGAGTGTTAATCTCTTCTCCTCTTCTGAGATCCCTGGACATAAGTGCAGCAGAAATGGCAGGCTGTTGTTCCAGTACACGTTCAAGCATATTCTGGGTACTGTTCCACCGGGTGGACACGTCTTGGATGAGTTTGTGGATAGGCAAGGCCAGTTGTTTCTGTTTGTCTTGTAAAATTTCTGCTGCCCTGACACTGCGGTGAAAAAAGCCAACCACTCTCCTCACCCTCCCCAGCATCCTTGCTACTGTGTCCACTTTGAAGGCTTTCTGTGTGGCCAGATTTATTGTGTGTGCAAAGCACATGACGTGAGGGCTCATCTCTGCTTCTGCCCCAGCTAAGATCATGTTTGTGGCATTGTCAGTTACTAGGGCTGGCTCTTTATCAAGAAGGTTCCAGTCAGCACATGCCTGCTTCAGCAGAGCACCCACATTCTTCCCAGTGTGGGATCCTTTGAATGCCCTGGTCTGTAACACATGGACATTTAACTTCCAATCCGGAGCGATGTGGTGGGCCGTGATCGTCACATAAGACTCGGTCGCACATGACGTCCAAGCGTCTGTTGTTATTGCCACTCGCTCGGCATTTGCCAGCTCTTTTTCTACTTGGCTCTTAACTTGGGCATACAACGCTGGCATGCACGTGTTGGTCATATGATTTCGGGACGGTATCTTATACCTGGGCTCTAAGGTATGAATCAAATCCTGAAATCCTTCCCACTCAACAATGTTGTAAGGACATAAACCCTTGGCGATAAAACGCGTAATTGACGCTGTGATTTCCTTAGCGCGTGCTGAATTGTGACCAAGTTGCCCGAATAAGTTAGGAATGCCTGGCTGTGTGCTACTGCTTGCTGCACACTCCTGCTCGTTGGTACGGGGTTTTAACTCACCGTACTCTTGGCCGTGTTTCCTCTTTGCATGCTGGTCGAGATTTGTAGTGCTGCCAGTGTACGTCAACGATGCTCGACACAATTTACAAATAGCATGGCTTCTGTCGAGCTTCCCTTCCTTCTTATAAAACCCAAAAACTTTCCATACTTTAGATTTCTGTCTCCCCGATGCATTGAAAATCTTTCTCGGTCCATTATCACCTTCGGTCAGACTGACACTTTCGTTCTCCTCCTCCTCCATTTTCCGTGTTGTCCCTTGTTTATCACTCGTGCTAATACCAGCTAGGCAGCTACCGCGTTTAGCGGGTAGCTTCAGCTCTCGCGTTGTTTTAGAGACGCTGGCGCATGTTGTAATGCCGCAAACCGATTCAAAGTCTCGCGATAACCGATCCATGACTCTATAACCGATTCAGCTAGGAATTCATGGATTATTCGCATCGATTGAGGAGTCTGCTACCGATGCAGCCGAGTCGCTCACTTGTTGAATCGAATATCCGGTCGCATCGGTTTATCGTTCACAACCCTACCTTCTAGTAAGGAAAAAGATAGCCAATCAATCAAATCCGTCTCATAAATTATACTAAATTGTCAGTTTGGATTTCTGATTAATAATTAACTTAAAAACTATAACCAAAAGTTATCACGTTAACAACTAGTTGAAGGAATTTGGACTTCTTGGCAGTGTAGAGGTTGGCAGTATTCACTCTTGTGCAACATAAAACAGACAACTGGTATGTTTAAAAGACATTTATTACAAAAATAAAAAGGTAAACATACAATCTAACTACAGAGTACTCTAAACAGCTGTGTGTGTGTGTGTGTGTCTGTGTGTGTGTGTGTGTCAAGATGGCTGCCAGTTGTGGGTGTGTCAAGATTGGTGACAGTTGTGGGTGTGCCAAGATGGCTGCCAGGTCTTGAACACAAAGGAAAAATGGCTGCTGAGGAGGGCCACTCAGACCATGTGCTGGCCAGTAGACATGTGGAATGTGATAAGAGTTTTATGAGGTGCCAGGTTAGAAGAAGAGTGGTTAGTTAGCATGCAAAAGACCCTGAGTGTATGTGTTGCATGGTCTAAACTAGTGATGGAGAAACCGAAGCTTTCTGAACCACTGAACCAATCTGAAGCATGAATGGTTCAGGCGTTTCGAAGCATTTGATACAATTACATGGGGCGACATCTGCTGGATAATATTATACATAGCATTCGCATGAAACGAAAGGTCGTGAAACAGAAAGTTGTTTTTGCTTAACAATAAAGGCTCTACAGTATGTGCATCTTGGAATGCTTGATGTTTTTCTTATATACTATACTAAAATAAAATACTTGTATGTTTTAAATCTATGCTTTGATAAGATTGATAGAAATACAAAAATATATTTACAAATAAATAAGTGAGATGCTTCTTCATATAGGGACTGTGATGAACAGTAGTTGTACAAAATGCTGTGAAACTGGGAAGGGCATATGGGTGGTTTAGACATTTTCATTTAAAAACAAGATCATTTCAGCTGGGTTAGGTTTTTTTTAGTCTGTTCCTCTTCTAGGCTACGTATATGTTATAGTGTGTGAATGCCTATGTGCCAATGTGAGTATGCAAGATTAGCTAATGTTATACTAATCTTACCTTAAACGACCCTCCTTCGTACAAAACTCTTCTCTCGAAAACCCGCAACCCATCCTGCCGATACGCGTGTGACGTAATGAAGCTTCATTTGGGGAGTCACGTGATTTTATTGTGAAGTTATTGTATTTGGTCCTAAGCATCTCAGAGATTCATTATCTAATCACATGGTTTCTTTGGATGGCATTACATTGGCCTCCAGTACTACTGTGAAAAACCTTGGTGTTATATTTGACGAGGACATGTCCTTTAAATGTCACATTAAGCAAGTAACCAGGACTGCCTTCTTTCATCTACGTAATATCATCAAAATTAGGAACATCCTGTCTCAGAGTGATGCTGAGAAACTAGTTCATGCATTTGTGTCTTCCAGACTGGATTATTGTAATTCATTACTGTCTGGCTGTCCAAATAACTCTTTAAAAAGCCTCCAACTGATTCAAAATGCTGCAGCAAGAGCATTGACAGGAATTAGCAAGAGAGATCATATTACTCCAGTTTTAGCTTCTCTTCACTGGCTCCCCTTAAAGTCTAGAATAGAATTTAAAATCCTCCTCCTTACATACAAGGCCCTTAAAGGCCTAGCTCCATCATATCTTAAAGACCTCATTGTACCATATTATCCCAACAGATCACTTCGGTCTGAAAGTGCAGGCCTACTTGTGGTTCCTAGAATTTTAAAAAGTAGAATGGGAGGTAGAGCTTTCAGCTATCAGGCTCCTCTCCTGTGGAACCAGCTCCCAGTTTGGGTTCGGGAAGCAGACACTCTCTCTACTTTTAAGGTCAGGCTTAAGACTTTCCTTTTTGATCAAGCTTATAGTTAGGGCTGGACTAAACCATCCCTTAGTTATGCTGCTATAGGCCTAGGCTGCTGGGGGACAATGCACCAAACACATGTTCTCCTTCTTTCTTCTCTCTCCTCTCTCGTGTCCTCCACTTTCTTTTCTCTGGCACAGAGCTCCTCCCTCTAAATTCCTATCTGCTACTAGTCATGACATTCTGTGCTATTACTATGTAGAATGTTTACTGCTGCTCTCCCTTCTTCCGAGTATCTCTGGCCTGGAGTTGAGTGTTTCCTGTGGAGCTCCATACTACATCTGTTGTCGTGGTCTCATCATTCTGCCCAGTCTCCATGAATCCTGCTGTTATCCACTCCTACCAGAATGAACGATTCTCCAACCTGCTGATGATTCCCCTTACATTTTCTAACCGTCATTAACATCATTAGTTTGTACCATAGCATCCCACCTGTATGCTTTAGTCAGATGTGTGTATCTATGACAGATGTATGTTTATCTTGCTGTTCTCTTTCTCTGTCTGTACCCGGCTGGCCTTAGTTAGATGGGTCCCTCCATATGAGCTGGGTTCTGCTCAAGGTTTCTTCCTGTTAAAAGGGAGTTTTTCCTTGCCACCGTCGCCTGCAGGCTTGCTCTGGGGGTTTCAGGCCGGGTCTTGTAAAGCGTCTTGAGACGATTTGTATTGTTTTTGACGCTATATAAATAAAGCTGAATTGAATTGAATTGAATTGAATTTTTCAACTGATGAAGCGAGGCATCGAAGCATCTTGTCGCGATACTACCGCTTTGAACGCTCGACACTGTTTCGAGCGTCTGCTTCGACTATAACATCTCTAGTCTAAACTAACATCAAACCAATATACTATAAACACTCAATAAACACAAATATCACATTAAATCAACATTTGTAACTCTATGCTTAGGTTAGCTTAGCTATGACTAGGCCCAGGTCATACTACCAGTTAGTGGAAAGTCCATTTCTGGTGTGTTGTTCCTTTCGCTGGCGGTTGCTGATGGAAAGCCAAACTGGGAAAAATTGTAGTCCTTGCTGTGTGTTCCTGATGGCAGACGTTGGAGGGAAACCGGCGGCTCCTTGAGTCCCTTTCAGAATCAGAATCAGAATCAGAAAAGGCTTTATTGCCAAGCATGATCGTACATACAAGGAATTTGCCTTGGTGTTGTTACGCCTAAAATAAAATAAAAATAAAATAAGGTTGAAGTTGCTTGTTAGCAGCTCTGTGCTAACTAGCCGTGTGGCTCCTGTTGTTTGGGAGTTAGCTTGCAAACCTTCTGTTTGTTGGCTAAACGAGCTGGTGTAGATTCCTCAGCAGGAACTCGCTTCGCTGCTGTAAGGAGAACAGGCCTGAGGTAGTTGCTCTTTGTTAGCAGACTACCTGGCACCCAGCTGTAGCCGAGCAGCTGGGGTTCTCCACGTGGTGGTGTGGAGTTGAAGAGAGTAAGAGGGCAAGAGAGTAAGAGAGAGAACAAAGGCCAAACAGTGCGTTTTATATGACCTTATGACCTCAGAGGTCACATGCCACTGTCAGCCAGTGAACTGCTGAGTCAGTTTTCACACCTGGAGGATTGTGGGACTTGGTGTTTCCAGGGCTTCCCTTTGTTTCCAAGACAAAGACAGCCATGTGGTTTATGGGGCGTTTGTCTACCCAACTCGGTTTCCGAGTCGGTTTCCGGAGTTACAAGCCGGAAGTTGCAAATAGAACGCTCCTGAGGTCGTATATACAAGTCATTAACTCGTCGAGGCTCAAAGGACCCCGAGTTCAGTTTCCAAGATGGCTACCACGAGCATCACATTGTGGTTTTCTACTAATATCGCTACAGCTAAATACCGCTTAATAAGTTATTTTGTAGTTTGTGCAGTTTAAATTGGTTATAGACGCTCCATGTTGCTATGAAAACAATGCAGAGTCTTAAGCAGAAAGCGGAGCAGTAGCCTATCGTTAACCAAAACGGAATGTTAAGATATCAAACTGTGAAATATGTTTGTGTAATATGTAATGGACATGTGAAATCCACCGTGGTTGCACTGTAAACGAGATAAACACTATAAATGTTATGAATCCATATTTTCTCAGACCTGTTGTAAACTCAAAAACCCGCTGTAACTTGTTTTCCGACACGGATGTGACGTCACTCCCGAGTTGCAAGTTGCGCTTACAAGACAAATAGAACGCACCATAACTTGGTTATGCATGGTGAGCTTCCATAGCTCACCACCAGGTTCATGTCCCAACACAAGACATTCCCCAGTGCAGATGGTAGGGTCAGGAAGGTGGAGGTCAAGACAGCTAAGGATGGTTAATGCAAGACCTTTCTATGGCCCATCTCGGTCCTAGTCCTTTCCCCAGAGTCTGAGTAGGTTTCATGTTTTAGTTCCTTTCTGTGTTCTGTTGTTGTTGGTGGTGTCTTCCAGACACCAGGTGGGGAGTGTTCTGACCTGGCTGGAACTACAGACTTTTAGTTAATTTTGCGGCCACCAGGGGGTGCTAGTTTTGGTTTTGAGCCTCATGGCTAATTTTGAACCTTGTAGGCTGCCATCATGTTTTGTCCTACTCATTGTGAGCACATTCTACAAGTGAGCAGCTAGAGAATCGACATCCATCTTCTTGGGGAATCATTTATTGAAGCATTGTCTGTGAGTACTGTAGCAAAGATACATATACTGTATTTATGTTGTATTTGTATCGATGTGAGGCTATATGGGGCGTTTTATTTGTCCACCCAACTCGGTTTCCGAGTCGGTTTCCGGAGTTACGAGCCGGAAGTTGCAAATAGAACGCTCCCGAGGTCGTATATACAAGTCGTCAACTCGTCGAGGCTCAGAGGACCCCCGAGTTCAGTTTCCAAGATGGCTGCCACAAGCATCACATTGTGGTTTTCTACTATTTTAAGCACTTTTGTCTTTGTTGTAACCAAATGTAGAAGTCATACACATAGCAGTGTATACAGTCATCTAATATCGCTACAGCTAAATACTGCTTAATAAGTTATTTTGTAGTTTGTGCAGTTTAAATTGGCTATAGACGCTCCATGTTGCTTTGACAACAATGCAGAGTCTTGAGCAGAAAGCGGAGCAGTAGCCTATCGTTAACGTTAATCAAAACGGAATATTCAGATATCAAACTGTGAAATATGTTTGTGTAATATGTAATGGACATGTGAAATCCACCGTGGTTGCACTGTAAACGAGATAAACACTATAAATGTTACGAATCCATATTTTCTCCAACCTGTTGTAAACAGAACGCAAAAACCCGCTGTAACTTGTTTTCTGACACGGATGTGACGTCACTCCCGAGTTGCAAGTCGCGCTAACAAGACAAATAGAACGCACCAATATTCTGTCTCGTGCACTGTTCAGTGCTCACAACTTTTAGTTAGCTATATTTGTAGCTGCATGTGCTAAATAGGATTTTGAGGTTTGCACATATTAAAATGTGTCAATATGTATAGTAATGGGGTTTATCAGAAGAATTATTTATTTTACATTATTTCTTGATTTCAGTTTTACCCTATTGTCATGCTGTCAATGTCAAGCAGTGGTGCACAATAAAGCCATCAGATATTGACTACAGTGTGTGGAAGGAGTTATCTGTCTGCCTAGGGAAGGAAGGGGACTTTTTGACGAGGGCAGAACATGTTTCTTTTTTAATAATTAGTGCCGAGTGCCTATGACACGAGGCCACTCTTGATCTTCTGCGTGTTTCTTTGCAGTTTTTTTACTTATTAGTGCCGAGTGCCTATGGTACGAGCCCACTACTCCCATAGCTTGCTAAAGCTAAAGTCTGTAAGTCTTATAGTTTTGGCCTGAGACGCAAAGATGCGCCAGCAGCACCCATCCACAGCTCCATAGACTGCCATGTTAAATTTCTGGAGCAAAGCAGAAGCAATCCTTTCTTTGAATCGCTTTAAATAGCTCACATTTCTTCATTTTACCCACAAACTGCACATCTAGACGTTCAGGAAAGCCTCGAGATGCCCAAAGTGAAATCGGTTCAACGATTGGAAACACTGTTTGGCCACAAGGCCATCCTGTTCGAGGAGGTTCGTTTCAGCATTTTCTCTGTCTTCTAACTGAAATTCAAACTGGTAACCGTGACAACCAGGCCCCAGGGCTTACATACGCTCACACACGCAGCAGAGGAGGAGGGGCTTCACAGAAAGAGGCGGGAAACTTCAAACTGACATAAGTAACTGGTCTGTAGGGCGGCCATTTTGGCTTTTGGCACCTAAGTTGAACAAAGACAGGTGTCTGTCTGTCATTGGCTAGCACGTCATGTTAATTGCTAACATTAGCGGCTAATGCTAATTTTTAGTGGCTAGAAATTGGTGGTTGCATTAGTGGCAGCATTAGCATGTTAGCGAATACCATATTAGCAATTAGCATGTTAGCATTAGCATGCTAACGAATAGCATGTATTTAATTTTTAGTGTCTAAAAAGACATGCTAACACTAAACCAATGCTAAAATCAGTGGCTAGCGCGTCATGCTAATTGCTAACATTAGCAGCTAATGCTAATTTTTAGTGGCTAGAAATTGGTGGTTGCATTAGTGGCAGCATTAGCATGTTGGCGAATAGCATATTAGCAATTAGCATGTTAGCATTAGCATGCTAACAATTAGCATGTATTTAATTTTTAGCGTCTAAAGAGACATGCTAACACTAAACCAATGCTAAAGTTAGTGGCTAGCGCGTCATGCTAATTACTAACATTAGCAGCTAATGGCAACAGCCCACTCGGCACTTCAAAAATTTTCCGCTGGAATTTTCTAGTTCAGCATAATGTTAGCATATTTACAATTCCAAATATTCAAATCAAATTTCCAAATTTCTAAAGATAGATAGATAGATAGATAGATAGATAGATAGATAGATACTTTATTAATCCCAGGGGAAATTCAAGCATCCAGTAGCAGTGACATACATTGAAACATACAAAACAAAAACTATATAAAAACTATATAAAAAATAAAAAAATAAAAATAAAAAATAAAAATAGAAAAGTGACTAGGAATAAAATGTTTTGTTCAGCTATATAAAATGTTTTGTACAGCTATGTAGAATGTTTTGTACAGGTATAAACTATGTTACAAATTATGTTAAAAATATAAAGTGACAGTTAAAAAATATAAAGTGACCAGTAGAAGTTATATAAATATGAAAGCTACAGAATGAATGAAATCAGATGATATGTCCATTGTCTATTGTCTATTGTGTCTCCTGCCATCACTGAGAGCTGTTGTACAGTCTGATGGCCAGGGGGACGAAAGACTTTTTAAGTCTGTTTGTGGAGCAGGACTGAGACAGTAGCCTGCCACTGAACACACTCCTCTGCCTGGTGAAGGTGTTGTGCAGAGGGTGGTGGGCGTTGTCCAGTATGGACAGCAGTTTGTCCAGGGTCCTTCTCTCTGCCACCGTCACCAGAGAGTCCAGCTCTGTGCCCACCACCGAGCCAGCCCTCCTCACCAGTCTGTCCAGTCGAGCGACGTCCCTCTTCTTGCTGCTTCCTCCCCAGCAAACCACAGCATAGAAGAGGACGCTGGCCACCACAGACTGGTAGAACATCTGCAGCAGTTTTTTGCAGACGTTGAAGGACCCCAGCCTTCTCAGGAAGTACAGACGGCTCTGTCCTCTCCTGTGGAGTGTGTCCACACATGTAGTCCAGTCCAGCCTGTCGTCCAGCTGCAGCCCCAGATATTTGTAAGTCCGAACCACATCGACCTCGCTGATGGACACAGGTTGGAGATGTGATTTCTTCCTTCTGAAGTCCACCACCATCTCCTTGGTCTTGGAGGTGTTCAGCTGCAGATGGTTGGACCTGCACCACCCCATGAAGTCCTCGACCAGGCTCCTGTACTCCTCCTCCCGTCCATCCCTGATACAGCCGACTATCGCAGTGTCATCTGAGTACTTCTGCATGTGGCAGAGCTCCGAGTTGTACTGGAAGTCAGATGTGTACAAGGTGAAGAGGACAGGAGAGAGCACGGTCCCCTGTGGTGCTCCGGTGCTGCTGACCACAGTGTCTGACGTGCAGTCCTTCAGTCTGACGTACTGTGGTCTCTCTGTGAGGTAGTCTGTAATCCATCTCACCAGGTGTGAGTCCACCCTCATCTCTGTCAGCTTGTCTCTCAGCAGGAGGGGCTGGATGGTGTTGAAGGCGCTGGAAAAATCAAAAAACATGATTCTCACAGCGCCACTCTCCTTGTCCAGATGGGAATAAGCCCTGTGTAACAGATAGAGGACGGCATCCTCCATGCCCACCTTCTCCTGGTATCCAAACTGCAGTGGATCCTGTGCGTGGTGGACCTGGGGTCTGAGGAGATGGAGCAGCAGCCGTTCAAAAGTCTTCATGATGTGGGATGTTAGTGCCACTGGTCTGAAGTCACCGGGCTCCCTGGGGTGTTTTGTTTTGGGAACCGGGATGAGCCTCCTCCTCAGCTCCTCAAGTATGGGGTGAACAATGCCGGCCCGTCCCGTTGTTTGGAGTAAAAGCAGCTTTTCCCTTGAATAAGCAAGTTGTCCACCGCTGTGTTGCCGGTAAAAAGACGTTGTATCCATAGGATATATAGAGTTACACCGCAAGTGCAGTTAAAACGAAAGACAAAAGTTCAAAAAAACGTACTTTAAGCACTAAAACGACACAAAACGTACGGAGCTACTGGATCGGCGTCCTGCTCGCACTGGCGCCGGAAGTACATGAATTCCAAACACTTTACACTTGTTTTATAAGCTTGTGTGGGGAAATGTGTCCACTGTTCTGTGTATTCTGTCCAGCAAAGCACTCTGGAAACTTTTATTGTTTCAACATACGATTGATATGTCCTTTATCTCTTACTACTCATGGTTTCCCATAGCACACAGAATGCCTACACTGACCAACGCTGGAAGGATGTGCGAGTTGGAGACTTTATCCGTTTGTCCTGTAATGAAATCATCCCTGCTGACATACTGCTGCTGTACTCCTCTGACCCTCGTGGGATTTGCTACATTGAAACTGCTAACCTGGATGGAGAGACCAACCTGAAACAGAGACAGGTTGTTTCAGACCTCAAACTGCAGGTAATAATAGAAAATATTAACTAGAAAATTCCCGTGGAAATTTTTGAATTGCCGAGTGGGCTGTTGCCATTAGTTGCTAATGTTAGCAATTAGCATGACGCGCAAGCCACTAATTTTAGCATTGGTTTAGTGTTAGCATGTCTTTTTAGACACTAAAAATTAGTTCTGCCTCCCCATTGTAATACATTGACAGACTCTAATGTTTTGGCAGATCAGCTGTGTATCATAGTGTCAGGTTCTGGCTCCTTACAGTACTGCAGTAATTGGGTGATGGTGCTAATGTTTTGGCAGATCATCTCCCTCTGTCTCCCTCAGCCTTCTGTGTTCTGCCTCCTAATTGTAATACACTGACAGACCCTAATGTTTTGGCAGATCGTGACTCTTTTCCCTCCACTTTCTCTGCGCACCTGTGCTGTGTCTGCTCGTCAGGGGCCGTTGCCATGGCTACGCTTATGCGTACATGATATTCTATATATTCACTCCCCTTCTCTCCTGCACCCTAGGATTCGATGTCAGAACAAACGCTCATATCTCGAAAACTACAAGTCCTATCAAGAAAACGAACACATCGTGAGCGTCAGCCGAGGGTTTTCTACAATTTAGTGTTGTTCCCACGCGCGTACTGCCAAAATTGTGGCCGTAGTCGTTTTGGAAAGAAAGGCATGCGACTCGAAAAATCGACGAGAAATCTCTCTCGGTTTTCACATACACGAATGGGGAAAAATTAGAAAAGCTGTCGGCGCACTCCTCGCTCGGAGGAGCCTGCAGTCCAAACCGTACATCCCACGCATCCGTACGTAAGACACACATCATCTGAAAGCCAACAAAAATCCCTACGTTTTTATGTATTTTTTTTTATCTCTGTAGCTCGAAAACTGTGGCCGCCACATGAGATTGAAACCTTTTTTTTCTGAATTTCGACGAAACTCTTTATCTTAATCCATGTTTTTATCACATCTCATTTAGACTACTGCAATGTACTTACGTTGGGCTTAGCCAAACATTACTGTCTCGACTACAGCTGATTCAAAACGCTCGACTTTTAACTGGTACCAAAAAGCACGATCACATTACCCCAAATTTATCAGAAATTCACTGGTTCCCTGTCCATTTCTGGATTGATTTTAAAATTATTTTATTTGTATTTAAATGTAGTTAGCCTCGTTCCTCGTTATCTGTCCGAATTTCTCCAGCCGTACGCTCCTTCACGTTCTCTTAGGTCGGCAGATCAGTCATTGTTGGTTGTCCCAAAGACAAAGAGGAAGATGAGAGATGACCGTGCCTTTGCAGTTGCTGGCCCCAAACTGCAGATGCGCCATTGCGCATTAGACAGGCCATCTGTGTTCCTCATTTTAAATCCCCTCTTAAAATTCAATTCAATTCAATTCAGTTTTATTTATATAGCGTCAATAACAATACAAATCGTCTCAAGACGTTTTACAAGACCCGGCCTGAAACCCCCAGAGCAAGCCTGAAGGCGACGGTGGCAAGGAAAAACTCCCTTTTAACAGGAAGAAACCTTGAGCAGAACCCAGCTCATATGGAGGGACCCATCTGCCTAAGGCCAGCCGGGTACAGACAGAGAAAGAGAACAGCAAGATAAACATACACATATCTGACTAAAGCATACAAGTGGGATGCTATGATACAAACTAATGATGTTGCATGACAGTTTGAAAATATAAGGGGAATCATTGGCAGAATAAATTGTCTCTCTTTGGCTTTTAACTCGGCATGAGGTGTTGGTTCATGGTTTGATTGGTGGTATGATTTAAATCTTGTTTTTAATTCTTCTTTGTGTTTTTATATGCTCACGTCTGTGTACAGCACTTTGGCCAATCTCATTGTTTTGAAAGTGCTTTATAAATAAAGACTGATTGATTGATTGATTGATTGATTGATTGATTGATATGATGTTAATAGTTAAGACCAGCTGTTCTACAATAATTGTAATTTACAAATTTGAACAAAGACCCGCACCCACAAAAAGCACTTGTATTATAAATTCCTTGTTGATGTAAGATGTGCCAATATGGCCTCAACATTGTCCAGTATTCCAACCTTTTTGTTTCATTAATGAATTAAACTGGCAATTGTATGTCTTCTATTATTCCTGACAGTACCTGTGGAATCTGGATTATGTTGGAAATTATGTACTACGTGTAAATTAACTTCAAGGACTTGTTTCAGGACTGACTCATCCCAGGTGTTAAAGCACTGATTATCAGTGCTTTGTTAGCCTCAGTGAATGCAAGGTATTTGTATCTCTTTATATGTACTATCGAAAGGATTAACTGAATTGTATATGTGTGTTTTCAAGGGAGAACAGCCCACCCCGGAGGCCCTCCACAGTCGTATAGAATGTGAGAACCCCAACAATGACTTCAACAGGTTCAGAGGTTACATGTAAGTTTCATTCTTTATATGCTTTTGTGGATAGTGGTTTGGGGTAACAATCAAAAACGATTCAGACTTAGAACCTGTCACATTTTTTTACAATCCATCTACACTGTATGCTACAGATTCTTGTCAACAATGCTCTTGCTACCATATCATAATTAACTCAATGTTGTGGTGGTGTTGTGAAGAAAGTGAATTGTTTTGTTGCATCTAATTTGAACATGATGTTCATATCAGTGCGCCTACCACATACAGTAGATGCAAATTAGCAAATTGTTTTATCAGTCTTATTTATGTATCATTCAAGTTTTTTGTCCACTTTTTATAAATAATTTATGGTTCAATGTTCAACATATCTAAGTCAAGTGTCAGGAGGAGATTGTATTCTAAGAGATAATTAAACAGTTGGTTTGGTCCTGAAAACTGTAAAGGACTACTTTTTGTCCGAACTGAAAACTGTATAGGAATTGATGCGACAATCGATACAAAAAATGGATTAACAATGGCATTAATAGCAATTAAACCTAATCAATTCCCATCCCTAGTCTTGGTACACAGTACCATGGGGCATCCCATTCTTAATCCTTAGAATTTAATAAGACGTGGAAAGCCTCCACAGAAGAGTTGAAGCTGTTATAACTGCAAAGGGTGGCCCAACAAGGTTCAGGAGTGTGTTTATGGGAATTTTTCCAGGAGCGCATTTGTGAGGTCTGACACTGATGTTAGACAAGACGGCCTGACTCTCTCTAGTTCATCCCAAATGTGTTCTATTGGGTTGATGTTGTCACTCTTTGCAGGCCAGTCAAGTTATTCCACGCCAAACTCGCTCATTCATGTCTTTATGGACCTTACTTTGTGCACTGGTGCACAGTCATGTTAGAACAGGAGAGGGCCATCCACAAACTGTTCCCACAAAGATGGGAGTATGGAATTGTTCAGAATCTTTTAGTATTAGTAGTAACATTCAGATGTCCTTTCACTGGAACTAAGGGACCAAGCCCAGCTCCTGAAAAACAGCTCCACACCATAATCCCCTCTCCACCAAATTTCACACTAGGCACAATGTAATCAGACAAGTACTATTTTCCTGGCAACCGCCAAACCCAGATTAAACCATCAGATTGCGAGAAGCATGATTCGTCACTCCAGAGGCTCTGCTCAGTGTCAACTGGCTCAGTCCCAATCGGTTGGAGTAATAGTTTTCACACTGATGATACGTCGTTGCCGTTGGCACATACAAAGTTCCCGGACATTTCACTCTTGATACATCTGAACTTTTACGTGAGCAAGTACGTACATAACGTTTTTGTTCACACACAATGTTCATACAAGAGGCCCTTGGTCATTCAGTATAATCAGGTAGTCAGCTGACCTCATTTTTTGGGCACATATATTTTTATTCCATTTAATTTCACCAAATGTTTAAGTGATCGCAGATCACAATCGCAGATAACCAGTGAAACAGTTAGCTCCTCTAAGCGGAAGCTCAGAGGGAACAGAGCTTTTTGTGGATTTTGTGGAACAAAAGAAAATGTGCAATTAGATGTCTGTAACTGCACTTCTGGGATTACTTCAATTACTTTAAACCCTAACTCTAACACAGACTGAAACTCAGGCCTGAACCTTTGCTGCAGATAATATGAAACAACTTGCCTTCTGTGTCTGCCTCATCAAACAGGATAGTGTTCCCTGGGTCCATCGTGGTGATGTCATTCTTTCAAGGTTTACAGGTAGTGGGGTAGGACCAAGTTTGGACACAGAGAGCTGAGGCAGGAGTTGGCACACAATGTATTTAATGAAAACGAGAAAAAACAGGAGACGCTGCAAAGATGGCAGGTAATCCAAACACGAAGAGACGATTCCACAAGTGGGCAGAGGAGTGAAGAGACACAGGTGAAACTAGGGCAGAGCACACAAGGAGAAACCAATGAAGCAATCAAAAGTGAATGACAGGAAGGGACACCAGATAGGAAAAGTAAGGAAAAACTTTACATAATAAACCTGGAAATACAGGATAAAGGCTCTTTCAGAGGGCCTCAGAAGTAGTTCATGCTCATGCTGGAAAAGGTTACAAAACCAGTCCAGAAATTGACAGTCAGACGTATTGTGAACAAATGGAGGAGATTTAGGAAGACCCTGCAGGAGTGACCAACCAACAAAGATTGGCATGTGCAGAGAGGTACCAAAGGAACCCATGCTGGGTAATTTCAAAGCAAATATAAGCCTCTCACAAAGCCACTACTTTCCAAAAAGAACATTTCTGGCCATCTGCAGTGTGATAAACATCATGTGTTGTGGACAGATGTTCACAGATTGAAAGTAGAATGCTTTGGTCGAAATGAGATGCGTCATTCTAGAATCATAACCTAATTCTGGGGATAGTAATGATAGAGAGATAGGTTTTATTTGTCACATGCACAGTTATACATAGTACAGTGCACAGTGAAATATATTGTTGTACCTGCAGCCAGGAGTAAAAAAAAAATACAGTACAGTAAACAGTAGTTGCACACAAGGTAAGCAATATATTTGTAAATTAAAAAATATAAAATAAAAAATAAAAATAAAAACACACTGGTAAACTTAAGCAGTAGAGTAGTTGTATATGTACATAAATTTACAGTATTTAGCAGCTACATGAATAAAGTGCAGTGATATTTAAGTCCGGCTAAGGCTCAGAGTTGAGCAGGCGTATGGCGTGTGGATAGAAACTCTTCTTCAGCCTCTCAGTCTTTGTTCTCAGGCATCGGTCCGGGGTGACTGGGCTGTTTCAGGATCTTCTTGGCCTTTAACCTGCAATGTTTGGTGTAAATGTCCTGCAGGTTGGGGAGGGGGGTTCTGATGGTCCGCTCCACTGAACGGACCACCCTCTTGAGGGCCAGGAAGTCCTGCTTGGTACAAATTCCCATTCAGATGGTGATGCTCCCACACAAGATGCTCTCGATGGTGCAGGTGTAAAAGTTCCTGAGCACCTTGAGAGGGAGCTTAAAGTCTCTGAGGCGTCTGAGGAGGTAGAGACGCTGTCTGGCCTTCTTCACAATGATGTTCAGATTGTGAGTCCATGACAGGTCCTGTGAGATGGTCACTCCCAGGTATTTGAAGGTGTCCACTCTTTCCACCTCAAAGCAACAGATAATGAGTGGATGGAAGTCCCTCTGCTGTTTCCTGCTGAAGTCCACTATCAGTTCCTTTGTTTTGCTGACGTTCAGCAGGAGGTGGTTCTCCCAAGCACCAGTCCTCCAGGTGGGACACCTCCCTCCTGTAGGCTGTCTCGTCGTTGTGGGAGATAATTCCTACAACAGTGGTGTTGTCAGCAAATTGAGAGTCAGGGGGGCTGAAGTGTGGTGACCCACTCGGACCACCTGTGGTCTGCCGGTCAGGAAGCTGTAGATCCACCTGCACAGGGAGGATTCCAGGTCCATGTTCTTGTTTGGACTTGTTTAGCGACATCTGTGACACGATGTTTTGCCATCATTGATGAATCCATGAATTCTGAATTATGTCAGCGGATTCTGAAAGAAATTAAAACTGCAAGCAGCGTTGAACGGGCCCTCGCACCCCACACCCGTCGGCGACCGGCAAGGACGGGGTCACTGCAGTTCTCGGGTACACTGGAGTAACAATGCACCATGGCACGATGCACAGTCTGTGCAATTCAGTATTTGTCAGAGCAAATCATATGTGACAGCTAGGAGTCTTGGCTGTTTTGAATGTATTCACTCTGTGGCATCAAAGTATGTGAAAACAGTTTCTCTCTCTCTCTCTCTCTCTCTCTCACACACACACACACTCACAGACAGCCACCAGAGAGAAATGCTCTGTCTCCATCTGCTGGACTGTCAACATTTGAAGTGAATCCAATCCAAACAGCAAGTCACACTACAAAATAAGAGTTTTGCTGTTCTCAATAGGTAGCACTACACAATTTGTATAATTATTCTCTATGTGGCATTAAAGTATGTTAAAACAGCTTCACCCAATCACAATAACACACACACTGACACTCAGCCACCAGAGATAAATGTTATGGCTCCACCTGCTGGACAAAGTAGCACACTACTTGAAATGATGATGGAATCAGTAAGAAAGTGAAAGTTGACTGTATTCTCTCTGTGGCATCAGCAAACAATTGTCAGAAGAAGAAGAAGCGACCGAAATCAAATTTAAGTGTATCTAAATTAGCTATGTGCTGAAAATGACATTGTAATGTTATAGTGACTCGAAGCTGAGTGCTCAAAACCGCTTGAAGCTCCAGTGGAATTTTGATTTTCACAACGATAATTATCGGTCTAGCTGCTATGCTAACCATTTATGTGCCGAGTGAATGGACCTAGTTGCTAACATTAGCTATCACAGCAGATAAAGACTGTAATGTTGACCCCACTTCACTGGCTGACATACTAGTGCCAATTTATCAGCTTGATCTATAGTTTGCATCGCAAACGTGAACTCATATAGGCATTAGCAACTTGCAAAATGATGCAAATGCGCCTAGCAGCATGCTAGCTAAGGTTAGCAGCTACGCCTGTAGCAGGCTACATAAATCAGCGACACATTAAAACTGGCCAGATCAAACAACATGTTTTTTAATCACACTACCATAACATATTCTACCGAAATTGCTATCCCATTTTAAATCAAGTAGCATAAACAGCGGACTCATAAAGGCTCATCCGGCCCGGGTCCGTTTTGGACCCGTTTATCTCATTTTCAAAATCCCTTCTGTTCATGTTGTAGGATAAACTAAACTATAGGACAAAAAAACGAGGCTATCACTAGGCTTAAATCTGCATTGCCTTGTATTTTTAACCTAACAATATTGTCAACAGAAAATGTTCAAGTCATGCATTTATTGTACAAAAGTGATAGCTCAATGGAAATATAAAATTGACATTAACATTTATTGAAAGTTATAGGTTATAGTCTATGTTTTTATTAGGTTACTACATTCATTATGCGGTCAAAACCTAATTTAGTGCTTTATACAGGCGCCAGGTCGGTGCAGAATATGCCATCTATTAGGCTACAACTTCAGTGAAATGCTGCGTTATACACAGCTAAAATATCAGAAAATGAATAACTGGTGAACGACAAGAAGTTCAATAAAAATATGTTTTAATTATTATTCCTCTTAGCGTAGGCCACTCCATTTTTTTGGAAGGAGGCGGGACTTCAATATTCTCTAAAATTCGGCTGCAAAATTAATTAGAGTGGGGGAGGAAATCGCTCTATAGCGCCCCCTGGAATTTTTCTTTTCGGCAGCCCCACCACAGTTTTCGACACAGAGTTATGGAACCTCAGCCGAATTGTAGACCATGGCAAGACCTACAAAATCCTCTTGGAGCAATGGGCTAAAATTAACAGGAAGCGAGATATTTATGCATGCACATCACCATATTTGGTGATTCGGGCTGGTTGACAAGGGGTCATATTTGAATGACCTCCTCCTAGGGATTTTATCCAATTGACTTCAAACTTGGTAGGTGTGTTCATATGGACATCCTGAGTAAAAGTTATCAAAAGTATGAATGTTGATGAAACTGTGTGGGCGTGGTGCTCCATCAAATTTGACCCTCTGTTCCAAAATTGTAACTCCATTGGCTTTTTGTCTAGTTTTTAAGGCAAAACTGTGCGGCTTTCATATACTTTCTTAGAGCTGTCTGGAACTTCTTGTGCCCATATTCTGTAAAATTTGGCTTCATAGTTAATTAAAAGTCTCTTGGAGCAATGGGCTAAAATTAACAGGAAGTTTTTGGTGTTTCGGGCTGGTTGAGAAAGGGTCATATTTTAAAAAAAAACCCTAGGGATTTTATCCAATTGACTTCAAACTTGGTAGGCTTGTTCATATAGACTTCCTGAGTAAAAGTTATCAAAATTATGTATTCTGATGAATCTGTGGGGCGTGGCAAAGTTTGAATTGGCCTAATTCACCAGAGGGTCAAATCTCCCACCCGACGCGCCGCACCCCCAATGGGTGCGAGGGCTCGTCCAATGCTGCTTGCAGCTTTGATTAGGGTTCAAGCAGTGAAGCTGCGAGAAGCCCTATTGTGTTTGTATGTTTTCTTCTTCTTCTCTTATTATTATTATTCCTAAATCTTCCGCCATGGGATGGTAAAAAGTTGTGAAATGTTGCACATAGCTTAAGGGCAGTCTCAATATTACTTTGACCGAGTTACATGTAAGCACTAAGTACGGTCTAGCGTCACCAACGGGTCACAGTTCGAAGTACATTTGTGCATGAAACTTTTGAACCGTGTGTCCGATTTTTAAAAACAAGATATCGTTGGAATCCTTGGATCATGACGATTGCAACGCACCCTATGACATCATAATGCATCAGATAGATTTTTCGCAATCTACGATTTTGTTGAAAAACGAAACAAATTTTCAGCAGTGACAAATTATGTCCAATTCTCACGGAAATGGCACAGACCGTCTTCTGACCAATGCAGACAAAAGTTGCTATCAGGCGTCTGCAGCTTCAAAACTGTTTGGCCGCTACAGCCAATCAAAATTGGCAGCGATGGCAGCGTTTTACATTTGAGTTCATATCTCGGCAACGATTTGGTGCACTGAAACCAAATTTGGTAGCACACTTCCAGAAACTGTCCCAAGTGCACAAACAAAATCTGGTGTCTTGTGGCCACTAGGGGGCGCTATAATTAGCAAAACATTGTTTTTGCTCATATCTCTTGATGCGTTTTTATTTGATATGAAATTGTGATATCCGCACATAGTGTGGGTTGCCCCAGTGACAGTTCACACCAACATTTCGTGTTAGTCAATCGCAGTCGGCGGAAAAAACCACAAAACAGGAATTTTGCTTATATCTGACACTTTGACTTCTGAACACCAAACATAGTCACACGCTTTGAGACTCTCTTACAAGTGCGCAATAAAACTTTGGTGTCATTCAGCCACTAGGGGGCGATGTAATTAGCAACATTGCGTTTTTGCTTATAACTTTTGACCCGTATGCCTGATATTCAAAAAAATGATACTATTGGATTCCTTGGATCATGCCAAGATCAACGATACCGATGATGTTCATTACGCCCCATTGGATTCTCCGCCATACTGGATTTTGTTGAAAGTGAAACAAAATTTTCAGTGCTCGCAAATTTTGTCTGATTCTCACCAAAATCAGCATACACCGTCTTCTGACCAATATGCACAAACGTTAATATCAGGCGTCTTCAGCTTTGAAACCGTTTGGGCACTACAGGGAATCAAAATCGCTGGTGAAGGCGGCAAACGGGATACAAGCTCATGTGACTTATCAAAACTAAATTTGGAAGTTTGTTTGGAGAGCCCGTCCCGAGGCGACATGTCAAAATTGGTGTCATTCGGCCACTAGGGGGCCCTGCAATTAGCAAAAGTCTCTTTTTGGCTCCAAATGGTACATCATTCGGCCACTAGGGGGACTATTTAATTAGAAAACATTGTGTTTTTGCTTATAACTTTTGATCTGTATGCCTGATATTCAAAATCAGTAATATTGCAACTCTATGACAAATGAACTGATTGAACCCTTCATTGCTGCTTGCAGCTATATTTTATTATTATTATTGATTAGATAAATACACATGCATATTATTTCTGTTTCATTTGTTTGATTGGATTCTCTTAGGCTACTTTAATGATTCGTGTTTTGAGTTATTTTAATGCAGAAATGTAGAATATTCTGAAGGCGCAAATATTTTTAAGCAGCACTGTATACTTTGTATGCGTGTGTGTATGTGTGTGTCTTGATCCACAGAGAACATTCGAGTGGAGTTCGTGTTGGCCTCCATATTGCTAACCTCTTGCTGAGAAGCTGCACTATCCGCAATACGGAGACTGTGGTAGGCATCGTGGTCTATGCAGGTAAGAGCAAACATTTCTTAAAATATTTTTTGTACAAAAAAAAAGTTTTTATAAAATTAACACATTGCTCCAGCTGTATCTGTTATGTTACACCATTCTCATTCCTTTTCTCTTTTTGTACTTTCATTAACTGGAGTCAGCTTTAAGCTTTGCAGAAGTATATGCTAAAGGAAGGATGATGTTTTTAAATCAAAGGGTGGTCAAACCAAATATGGATTAGATTTGGTTTATTGTACTGTATAAATCCTAACTGAGAAAAAACATGGCCATTTTAATATTGACAACTCCTCCGTTTCCCCTTCCCCCCAGGTTAAGAGTCTGGGTGTCATCCTTGACAGTACACTATCCTTTCAATCCCACATCAATAACATTACTCGGTCTGTTTACTTCCACCTACGTAACATTAACCGCCTCCGCCCCTCCCTTACCCCCCACACTGCCGCCATCCTTGTTCACAGTCTTGTCACTTCCCGTCTGGATTACTGTAACTCTCTCCTCTCTGGCCTTCCACACAAATCCCTCCATAAACTCCCAACTAGTCCAGAATTCAGCTGCCCGTATCATAACTCGAACCCCCTCCATTCACCACATCACTCCTGTTCTTCAAGAGTTGGCTCCCGGTTCAATTCCGCATCCAATTCAAAGTCCTCCTGTTTACCTTCAAGGCCATTCACAACCTCACCCCCCCCCCCCCCCCCCCCAATATTTGTCTGATCTACTCCATGTTCCCACTCCCTCCCGCTCTCTAAGATCCTCTTCCTCCTTACATCTGTCTGTCCCTACTGCCCGGCTTACCACCATGGGGAGCAGGGCATTCAGCCGCTCTACTCCCTGTCTCTGGAATTCACTACCACCCCAACCCACTTCAAATCACAACTCAAAACATATCTGTTTAATACTGCCTACTCCATCTGATCACAATTGCTCTGCCTTTTATTTATTTTTTTCCTTCTTCTTGCTGTAAAACAACATATATGTATATATTTTATTCTTATGCTGTTTTATGAATCTATGTATGGTGTCCTTGAGTGCCAAGAAAGGCACCTCTAAATAAAATGTATTATTATTATTATTATTAGTGGTGCTGTGCATCGCAGAGCCCACTACTGACCCATATAGCAAAGCTAAAGGGCCAGTAGTGGGCTCCCGCACAGTTCATCGCACATGCACGAATAATACATCAAAACGTGTGTTCTGTCCCTTGGTTTGTCTTTTCGTTGTATTTTGCACTTGGGATTATTTATCCGGAAAATGTGCCTTTAAGAGAAATGCATTGAATCTCAGTTTGTTGACCATCACCGCCACCTAGTGGCGTATATCAGAAGTGGCGCATAGCGGAAGTGAGTTTGTATCGGAGCGAGAGCACAGCCGAGCTTTCGAAAAAGTGTCGGTCCTGTATGTTGTGTCTGCTGACTTCCTCACCTGTTGCACTTAAGAAAGGCATAATCTGTAAGTTCAATGCGAAGATGATTGTTTATGTATGCATATGCCTTCATTTGTGTTCTTACAGTTGGCTTGTTACTTAATAAGAGTACGCTACATGATATCGTACGGCAGGATGATCGCTATTTCATGTTAGCTGTTGCTAATGGCGGCACCACTCAGCACAAATGTAGAGCTAAAACATGCCCCGTGTGCTCCGTAAAGGAACCGGGCGAAGACCATCTGTGTTACATGACACCTTTGAAAGTTGAGACTGACCATTCACAACAGGTAGTGTTTTATGACTTTGAAACATTCGTAGACGCGTCGGGCGAACACAAACCCTTTTACATCAGTACACAGACGCTGCTGGGTGAGAAATGGGGTTCCTGGGGCTTAACATGCGCAGGAAGCTTCTTTAAGCGTTTCAGAAAACAAGAGTACAAAGGTTACATCTTCATCGCTCACAACGCAAAGGGTTTTGACAGCTACCTTCTTCTCAACTATTTAATTTCCCAAGGTATGGCACCCCGCATAATTATGCAAGGCAGTAAGGTGTTGCAGATGGTGGATGAGGCATTCCATCAAACATACATCGACTCCCTCTCATTCTTAACCATGCGCTTCGCAGACATGCCCGCAGCCATGGGTCTGGATGCTGAGATCGGTCCGGACGAGGACGAATTAAGCAAAGGTTTCTTTCCGCACCTTTTCAGTTCAAAGACTCACTTAGATTATGTAGGCCCTTACCCACCCCCGGACGCTTACGGCGTAGACAGAATGTCGGCGAAGACGATGCAGAAATTCACAGCCTGGTACGCCACCAAGGATGGTTGTACATTTGATTTCAAAAAAGAGGCCGTGCTTTATTGCGACAAAGACACTGAGATTCTAGCCGCGTCTTGTCTAAAGTTTCGCGAGGAATTCATCAAAGAGACACGCGTCGACCCTTTCACCTGCATCACGATCGCCTCCGCCTGCATGAAAGTGTTTAAAACAAACTTTCTTCCTCCCCACACTCTGGCCCTTCCACCCACCGATAACTACATCCGTCAATTCAAAAACTACTCGAATGCGGGGATTCTGTGGTTAGAGTGGATTTCACACAGCGAAAACGTTGTTATTCGACACGCTCTCAACGGAGGTGAGAAGAGGGTGGGGAAATATGTTGTTGACGGGTACGCAGAAATTGATGGTGTGAAAAAAGTGTGGGAGTTTCTCGGGTGTTTCTTTCACGGCTGTCCCAAATGTTTCTCTCCCCACGAAGTTAACCCCCTGATGAATATTCCCTTTGAGCAGCTCCACTGGGCCTGGCAGGAAAAGCTGTTAAACCTGCGGTCTAAGCTAAAGGTCTTGGTACAGTTCATATGGGAGCATGACTGGACCCGCATGACAAAGTCTGACGATCGAGTGAAACAGTTCCTGAGTCATCGTCGAGCTCCGCAGCCTTTAAACCCTCGCGATGCGCTGTTTGGAGGTCGAACTTGTCCCATCCGTCTGAGGTACACGGCGAGCGATACCGAGCAGGTTCGTTATGTGGACGTCACCTCCTTGTACCCCTATGTCAACGCGTACTTTGAGTACCCCCTCGGTCACCCTGAAATTATCCGCCGGGATTTTAAAGATCCGCGTATGTACTTTGGTCTGATCAAAGCCGTCGTGCATCCTCCTCGAGGGTTATTTCTGCCGATTCTGCCATACAAGACCGAGCGAGGTAAACTAGTGTTTACTCTCTGCCGCGTCTGCGCTGAAATAAATACTCAAACCGGTTCGTGCATGCACAGCGAGAAAGAGAGAGCTTTATCAGGCACCTGGCCGACCCCCGAATTCACCAAAGCCCTAGACGCTGGTTATCGCGTCGCTGAAATAACTGAAGTCTGGCATTTTGACAAAAAGAGTGACTCTATCTTTAGGGGTTACATCAACACATTTTTGAAAGGGAAACAGGAGGCTTCAGGCTACCCCTCTGAAGCATCGGATGAGACTAGCAGGGACAGGTACGTCAGAGACTACGAGGCTAACCAGGGTATCCGGCTAGATCCGGCTAAAATTCATCCTAACCCCGCCAAAAGACAGATTGCTAAATTATGTCTCAACAGCTTTTGGGGAAAGTTTGCCCAGAGAACCGAGCTGGCTCAGACCAGCCTCGTCAGAAAACCTGAAGAGTTTTTCAAGTTTCTGTTTTCAGAGCAGCGCGTCGTCAAACATTTCACCTTTCTGAACGACGAGGTGGTGATGGTGCAGTGGCGGTACGGTGAGCGTTACATTCTCCCGGCCGGGAGAAGCAACAACATTTCTGTCGCTGCATTTACCACCGCCTATGCTCGTTTGACTCTGTACAGTTTTATGGAGAAGGTGCATGATCCTGAGAGGATTCTGTACTACGACACGGACAGTTTAATCTACATCGTCAGAGAGGGAGAGACCCCGCTTTCGACGGGTAACTACCTGGGACAGCTGACCGACGAGCTGAGTGGGGATAGCATCCAAGAGTTTGCAGCGGCGGGGCCTAAAAGTTACGCCTATCAGACCAGAGGGGGTAAAGTCTCCTTACGTGTTAAGGGAATCACGCTGACTCGAGAAAGCTGTAAAGAAATCAATTTTGACAGCATTAAACATTTGGTAGAGGGTTACATTCAAAATCCTGACCACGGCGCCGTCATCACGGTGCCGCAGCAGAACATTGTGAGAGATAAAAAGGGCTTCCGTCTGAAAAATTCCTCATTCCAAAAGAAGTTTAGGGTGGTGTACGACAAAAGACGCCTTTTGGCTGACGGGCGAACCGAACCCTTTGGTTATTGAAAATAAAAATGTCAAAACCCCCGGGAGAGGAGGTTGAGTTTGATCCCAGATTGCAGTTGCCTTTTTCATGTCTGGTGGTGGGACCTAGCGGGTGTGGAAAAACTGTTTTTGTAAAAAATGTTTTGGAAAACTGTGAACATGCGATGAATGATGTACCCGAGAATATTGTGTGGATTTATACTTCTCTTTAACCTTTGTATATGGAACTGCAGAAGAAAAATAAAAAGATTAAATTTGTCAAAGGATTACCCGATTCTTTTGAAGATGAGACTCTTTTTCCAGCCGATCAAACACATTTGGTTATTTTAGACGACGTCATCTTTCAAGCTTCTGATCATCCGGAGGTGGTGAGAATTTTTACCCAGTACCGACATCATCGAAATATGAGCGTCGTTATGCTCACTCAGAATATTTTTCATCAAGGTAAATTCAGCCGGACCATCGGTCTCAACACAAATTATTTAGTGCTGTTCAAAAACCCCCGAGATAAACTGCAGATGAATATATTAGCACAGCAGATGTTTCCCTCTAGAAAAAAATACTTTTTAGAAAGTTTAGAGGATGCCACTAGCCAGCCTCACTCCTATTTATTACTGGATTTAACTCACCGGTGCCCAGACCGGTTCAGACTGAGAGCGGGGTTACTACCCCACGAGTGGCCTATCGTGTACTTGCAGAAAAAACCATGACAAACGCTCGTCTGAAAAGAAATGGCCCTTTACTTAAAGCTCTGTCTAAGGCTGCGCCAAAGAAGCGGAGGGATATTTTAAGAAGCTGCTCCCCTGATCTTCTCCAGTCGTTGTGTGAGATTGCGCTGAATCTTTTGAAGGGAAATATACCTCTCTCTCCGCAGCAATATCAGAAGTTAAAAAGACATAAGAAATATATCAGAATCATCGCCGATAAGAAAACCTGCGTGAAGCGCAAACGCAGGGTGTTACAACAAACTGGAGGCTTCCTTTTACCTCTGCTAGGAGCGGCCATTCCTATTATAGGACAATTGATAGGAGGTTTTGCCAGAGGACAATAGGCTTACGCCCCATGGCCCTGAAGACGGCGCAGAAAATGTTTCTGGTGTCGCCGCATCAGTTAAACCGACTGAGTCAGCCGACAGCGGCTACAGGCAGCACCATCAGACAAACGGCCCAGCAAGATTTGGATGAAAAGATGAGAGAGATATTAGAGGATAAAGGATTGAATCCTTATGAAAAAATTAAAAAGTACAACGCTCTGCTCCAACGCTATCTCAACCTCGCCAGACAAGGGGAGAAAGAAGTTCAACCTATAAATCTGAGTCTGCCCCCAGAGGGGCTGCATCAGGGGGAGAATGTGGAGCTGCAAGGAGGGAGGGGGGAGGAGGAGGAAGATGTTTTAAAGAGTCTGCCGATTCGCAGTCGAAAAAATGCAGAGTATGTGATGAAAAAACTATCCAAGAGCGACAGCGGCTGGACTCCGAAAGGTGAATTTATCTACAGAGGAAAAACTGTGAGAGGATCTCATATGCTCGATCTGGTCAAACATCTGACCATCACCTATAAAAAAGTGAATGAACAACCTCCCGAAGGATGGACAGAATTTCTCACGACTCTGTCAGAGCTTAACATTCCTGAGACCTCTGTGACTAACCCGCGAGCCCGTGAACAGTTTAGAAGACTCAAACACTTTGGCCCTCTGCAGACGGATGCTGCTGCTGCTGCTGCTGCTGCTGAGCTCCCCTCTGTTCGTCGATCGAAAAAGAGACGATACTCGCCCGTGGAGTGGGAAGAGTTTACTCCTTGATATCGTCATTTAAAATAAATAAATAAATTGTACGACAAGAAAGTCATTTGTGTTTAATAAAGCTTTATTGAACCGATACAACGTCGTAGACTTTTTCATTCTAATATCACAAGCGGTAGCAGTCTTTAAATATTTGTAGAGAACAGGCTAACTGGTTACAATTTCCCCGGGATGGGACCGCCAGACATTTTTGAGATTTTTTAACAAATTCAGATACCATGGCATCGTTTCTGATGACATCGTCGGTGTAGTGAGATAGCACGCTGGCGTAAGACAGGCCGCTTCCTCTCTGACACAAGTAATACGCGCAGTGTTGACCGCGGACGTCCGATAATTCATGCTGGAGCTGACGATTGTGGTATAGGATCTTTTTTATTCCGCGTTGACGTTCCAGGAAATGCATGATGCTCTTTGGATAATATTCAAAATTTGGGCTGAAACCAAAAGAGTCAAAGAATGTAGCCTTTCCATCTTTTTCCGGAGTGAGGGCCAGCCAGTGCTCTCCTGGCAGATGACGAGGGTGGGTGTTGACGATATAGTAGACGGGTAGCGAGGGCTGAAGGGAAGGTAATTCGTCCGAAGCCCAGACACCGCGAAATACACCGCCCAGTAACCCGCTCAAGAGTGTTTCCAGCTCGGTAGAATTCATCGTTTCAGTAATAATCCACCAGCACTTGTCGTTTTGAATTGATTTCCAGAATGGAATCGTAACAAGCGTAGACGATGAGGGTGAGGGTGTGAGGTAAGGGAACTCGGAATCTCATCTCCAGCCTCAAACTACCGCTGGATACGGGCGAGAGAGCCCCGACGTCCTCGTCGGCGCTCAGGTTGAAGACGAATAGAGTATAACCTCTTTCAAAATCTTCGCGGTCGATAGACAGAGGTAAATCCTTCAGATGTCTCCCGGTGGCGGTGAACAGATTATAAAATTCTCTCACGGAAACCCCGTTATTAAATTGGGGCTGGAAAGCTTTGGATGGGATCTGCCGGCCGTTATGACACAGAGCCAGGTACTCCACGTCATTGTGGGTAAAGTTGAAAGGCGAGAGATCTTTTCTTCCGGTGAAGGCGTTGTGGTTCACCATGCCTAAAACAACATATTTAGGCATGACGCCCAGAAACAGGTTCTCCTGATTGCATACTCTGGAGTTTTGAGGAACAGAGTAGGTTTTCACATTGATTCTCGACAAGGGGTAGAGGGCGTTGCCTTTCATCAGAGCCGCTGAATGACCTAAACGTACTGCGGGGGAAACGGTTACTTTTTTCACAAACAGAGAAGCTCCCAGTATTTTTAGACGGAAGTCGGCGTTGGGCTGACTCATCAGACAGAAAGCGTCGCTCGCTCGGGTCAGTTTAATGCGCAAGTCGACGCTGTTCAAAAGAAGTTTCCCAACACTTGAAACTCACTCGAGGCGGCGCTAAACTGGGCTCTTTTAACCAGGCCCCTATTGGGACCGTCGGCTGCCGTCACGGTTGAATCCATAAAACCGGCTGTGTCTTTGTAAAACAGCCCGGCGCTGAACTGACTTTTCAGCGAATCGTCTGAAAAGTTGAGCAGAGTTTCAAGCATAGCTCTGTAGGGGTGTGTGGCGCTGGATTAGGAGATTAATCTATCTCCCAGGGTCACATCGACCTGAGAGAAAATGGTATTGAGGGGATAGTTGATCACGCCCACGCGAGCATCTTGCGCTAAATTTGTCCCGTCTTCGTTAATAATTTGTAGACGCAGGAGAAGCAGAGTGTTGGTGAGATCCAGGTATTTCTCTCCATCACCGGGGATGAAAAACTCAATAGGGCCGGCGTCGGTGAGAGCCGATAGAGGGGAAATCTCTGTATACTGGCTCTGCTCGATAGACAGCTGCGTGGCCGGAGCCGCAAATAAGTCCAGCTCCGTCATGCTGCATTCCGGCGATTTGTGATGTAAAAGAGCCATGATCTTCAGGAGAATATGTCTTCGGACTTCCTTCCGTTAGCCCTCCGTCTCCGCACTGATGTAGTACGAGCGGGTGGCTCGCGCTTTTTATGAGCTGCTACGCGACGTCCGGGAGGTCTCTTTCCGGCTCGTCGAGCGAGAAGCATAATTCCTAATCCTTCTTGATTCTGCCCCTCCGAACCTCTCACGACTCTGGTGACCACGTCCGACGCGATGTTTTTGGCGGCGTTTTTAAGATGAGGCTTGGCGATGCTAAAACCTTTTTTGACCAAGGGAGTCACAAACCTGAATAGTTTTGAAAATATGGATCCCAGCCCCTTGCCGTACATCACGGGGGCCCCATGGAACCCAGGCAGCCCACTCCCCACTTGTTCGTCGTAATAACTTACGAATCGATAAAGGTCGGGATGAGCTTCCGCCACCAGCATTTTCAGGACTGTGTTTTAATCGGTTTGAAATGTAAAGTCACAATCACTTTGCCGAACTTGAAATTTATCGGCTGGTTCTGATCGTTCTTGAGTTCGACGCTGATGTTTTCAATGTGTCTCTTCGCTACCGGTACGTAGTAGGCGGGGCTGAAGGACTGTGTCACCACGTCTCCAAATTTCCCCTCGATCGGAATCGTTCGTAAGAGAGGAGCGTAAGCGTCACCCACCACTTGATGCTGCACCACGTCGCTATAACAGAACATATGATAAAAACCTGCTTTTATATCGGCGAGGTGAGGAGACTTTTCTAGTAGGCCGCTCGTAAACCACTCGCCGGGTTTTAATCCCAACATGTAGGCCATCGGTGGGAAAAAACGTAATCGATAGCGACCGCTGCCTAACCACTGAAACCTATGTCTACATTTATTATATTGTAGAGTGATGTCGTTCTGCATGTTCCTCATACACGCGTTTATCTGTTTCACGACACTTTCTTTGTCGCCGTAATATCCGCTTTCAAATTGCCTGGTATGAAGGGTAAAATCTTTTTCAGTAAAATGCTCCACAGACACATTCAACTCCAGGGCGCCACGCTGCCACGTGTCGATCCAGTGAAATACAGACTGGTCCTCGGGGACATTATACCACGTGTGTGGGTAGGAAATCTCCGTCAGCGCCACTTGCCAAGGACCCTCCAAGTGGAGATGCTGCGCTAAATCCACTCGGTAGCTGGCGATAGTGTTTTCAGGAAACACGCTGAGACTGGCGTTAGAAGGTAAAGTCACGTAAAAGCCCTCTTCTGTTCTCGCTTCCATGACTCTTTGTGATATGAAAACTGAGACGCTCGTCGTCTTTATACATCGATGAGCTGACTGGCGGCTACCCAGCTATTAAATTTTTCAGGCCAGTTTTTCCAGCGCACCAAGACGTATTTTTTACCTCGACTAAAACGTTCGTCCAGAACCTCCTCCACCTGATACGGCTTATTCTCACTCACGGTCACTTTTTGAAGTTCGGTCTCGTAAAATGTTCCGTCGATAAGCTCACCGTCGTAATCTTTTACTTTGTACACCGGTGGAATTCGCGGGATGCATTCCGATACGGTAAACAGCTCATCCGTGTAACTCTGCTCATACTTTTTGTCAAACACCCCCCTGAGTTTGGAAATCCTCACCACGTCTCCCTCTTTTAAATTCAACTTCAAACACCTTCGACGAAAAGGAAATGTGCCGTACAAGTTTCTAAAGATAAATGCACGTACAAAATTGTACAATGATAAATGCGTCAAAATAAGAGCTATAGCAGCGGTTACTTGAACTTTTCTTTTTTTTTTTTGATTTTTTACTTGTTTTCAAATATTAAGAACAAATTTCTCTCTCAAAGGCTACTCTCCTTTCCCCGGAGTTCCCCTCCAGGTACTGGAGACCCTACGCAGTAGGGCTATTTTCACCACGTCCTCTCCAATCAACGTATCGTAGAGTTCACTGATTGTCTCAAAGATGTTGTCGGAGGATTTCAGCTCGTGTAGAACAGGCTTCGGCGGCGCCTTGAACTCTGGATTCATCGGCGGGGATACAAAGTGCGGTTAGCAGGTCCTGAAGAGCCGGTATAAAGCGCGGCGTCCAGAGCTTCTTCATCAGCCGAGTAAAGTTAGTCGTGTAGAAGAAGCGTGAGGGCTCGTACAAACATTCATGGTTCGTCTGGCTGGGATGATCAACCTGGCAGCCGAAGCAGATCTCACGCCGAACCTCGTGCAGAGCGATATTCAGCAGATGGACGATGGCGGCTTTAACGTTTTTTTGGAAAGCGTTAGACAGCAAGCCATCCGGCAGGTCAGCATCCGAGGGTTGGGAGTGGCAGGCCGCAAAGCTCTCCTCGTGTACGGCCGCTGCAGGAGATGGAGGCGATGTGGACGCTTGGTTCTCCTCCTCCTCTATAATAGGAGATAATGGAGGAGATGAAGGCGGAGTCCAAGGTGAATCAAAGGCAAG
Source organism: Planiliza haematocheilus (assembly GCA_005024645.1). NCBI lineage: Eukaryota > Metazoa > Chordata > Actinopteri > Mugiliformes > Mugilidae > Planiliza > Planiliza haematocheilus. The sequence continues at coordinate 1,393,326 of SRSE01000487.1, forward strand.
AGACATGATGCTTCGAGTCGAGGTTGTGGTCTTCTGTGGTCTTCTTCAGGTTAGGGGCGAGCAATTTATGCTGCGGGTAAGGAAGTGGGCAGGGAGATGGGAGTGGCCTTGTTTACCCGCCCTTTTCAAAAAAAAATCTAAAACAGATGAGAGAGGTTTTTTCTAATCATCGTGACGTCTTTCCAGCAGCGACAGTCGTGAAATAGAGCGGTTATGCGTTCGGATGATTCGTCCATCATCTTCAGCCACTCTGACACCGGCACGCGCAAGGTCCTGAAAAATACTCCGTTTTCAGAGTTGAAGCGCTCCACCACCAGGTGACCGGCCGGGGTTTTCTTTCCATGCATCTCAAAACTTACTCGGTAAAACCACTTGCTGGAGGTGTCGGATTTGGTCTCCCATATTAGCCTGATCACTTTTCTGATTTCTTCACCTTCATGGAGCTTGACCGCTTCCTCCTCGGTCAAATGAGCCTCTCCCTCTTCATTTAGCAGGACAAACGAAGGAATGGTTTCGCCTCTCATGCATCTGGACAGCAAGCCGCTCAAAACTCCCCAGTCATTTGAAGTGATGACGGTTTTTGGGGTGTCAGGGCCAAAGGTTTGTCCCGGATAGAGGTGATACATGCACAGTTCTCCGGTGTGGTAGTTGAAAGAATACCCCCATTTCTCACCCCTCTCCAAAACCCACTCTTCCATGAGCGGTTCCGTCGGAGGCTGCTGAAATCTGCACTTAAACACCATCAGTTTCTTCGGCGCCTTCCAGAGTGACGCTTCTTGAATGACGCTCACAGGCGTCTCGCTGATGATGGCGGAAGTATACGCTCTCTTGCTCATTTTTTATTGTTTAAATCTGACCGAAGCCAAGAAACAACCTCATCGAATGAAACTCTCTTCAGCTCACGCTAGCTTTTTACCGCGCTCAGACACATGGGAGGGATCGGACGGATTCACGTGACCGCACAGAAATATGTCCGCGCATGCTCAGAAACATTCTATGTTCTGTATGCCTTAGACATGTCCGGACATGTATGGAGGTGTGTGTGTGTGTGTGTGTGTGTGCGTGTGTGGGATGTGTGTGTGTGTGTGTGTGTGTGTGTGTGTGCGTGTGTGGGATGTGTGTGTGCGTGTGCGTGGTGTGTGTGTGTGTGGGGGCGGGGGGCCTCCCGTCTGCGCCTGCGCGTGTGCCTCTGTTTCTCGCCATGTCATCATTACATCATCCATAAATTGGTCTTTATAAATCAACATTTTTTTGTGGTGGGATTTCTTTTCCTTTCTGTGTGCGTAGGACATGAAACTAAAGCAATGATGAACAACAATGAGCCAAGGTATAAGCGGAGCCAGCTAGAGAAGCATCTGAACACAGACATCCTGTGGTGTGTGTTCCTCCTCATCATCATGTGTTGGACGACTTCTATAGGTATGCACTTACACTGATACCAACAGCTCTCATTTCTCAGTGAAGCTTTAAATGGCTGCGGTTTTCTGCCAATGTTTGCAATATAAAACAATATGTATAAAAGTACAAAAATACAAAAGGTACAAAAATGTACAAAAGTAAACTTCAAAGCAAAACAATTATTATGTCCAGATTAAACTTAATTAGTTAATGTCAAAAGCTGTTCTTTGATATTTTATGTTTCAGGTAATGGCCTCTGGCTAAAAAACCTCAAAGACCCCGTCTTTCAGACTGATGGGGAGACATCCCCTGCCATGGCTGGTTTCTGTGTGTTCTGGACTATGATCATTGTGCTACAGGTATATTAGTTACAGTTTTAGGCCAAAAGTTGCATCTTGCAACTTTGATAAATAGATAAATAGATTGACACATCAACTTTATTTTCTTTCCTGCAATGCTGTATGGGCAATATATAGTTACAGTTTTCTCTACTGTATGTTTGGCTCAAGATTCATCAGAACATTGGCCCAGTGTGGTAGCTGGCCCATTCACCTCACCTGTCAAAGTCCTGAGATAGGGGATCTAGCATAGTTACAGCTAATCACCTCTGACTGTTTTATACCACAGAACCAAATTACCAAACTATGAGATAAGCACAATTATTGTGATGGATGATTGTCTAATTTTGCCATAACAAACCATTTACAAGGAATGTGTTGATGGTCCTGTTTCAATTGCCAATATAGTGTTATGCTGGATTGCATTGTGTATACAAGTCAATGTGTTACATCTTATTTTTTGCTAAAAGACCAGCTTTTATTTGTTTGCAGACCTTTGGAATTATTTTCACTCTGATGAGTTTCCTGGTTTACAACATTTCACCATATCTATTACATATTCAATCAAATTTGGCCAAAGTAGAGATTTTGAATTACTTGTCATGTTTAAACACACAATGACAAATAGATTTCTGTTTTACAGGTGCTGATTCCCATTTCTTTGTACGTGTCCATTGAGATTGTAAAACTGGGCCAGATCTACTTTATCCACAATGACTTAGCCCTGTACAACAGAGAGCTAGACTGCAGGATCAATTGCCGGGCCCTCAATATCACTGAGGACCTGGGTCAGATCCGATACTTGTTCTCTGATAAGACAGGAACACTGACAGAGAATAAGATGGTGTTCCGCCGCTGCAGTATTTTTGGGATTGAATATCCTCATGAGGAAAACGGTAAGAACTGTTTATTGCTATATGAGTCTGATAGAAAGGTATCAGTACATTGCATTGCAGTTTGTTGCTCATTGGACTGTGTAGCCGCAGACCAGTCAGGGTTTCCAGGTTGAGCATCAGAGCAGGAGGTCAGACCAATGGAAAAAGATGACCTAGTCTGAAATTTTCTGTTAAATGACATGGTTAGCTGTGTGTGTGAGTCACCTACCTGAGGCCACATGACACCAGGATAGACTATGGCAAGAACATGTACAACATACCAGAGCATTGTTGGAGACCATGTATAACTTTTAATGGAACAAACTGTTCTACAGTGATTTGAAAGACACACCAAGAAGTTCAAAACATTTCCTAGGCCTCCAAATGATCAGGATCTCAATCCAATACTGTATCCATGGGATATGCAGAACAAACAAGCCCATTCAATGAATGTCCAATTTCACGGTTTAAGATCTGGTAACATTCCAGATACCATGAAACACCAGACTCAATAACGCCTAACCCTCACCATCACCCCCACCTTCCACAGCCACTGCTGCAGACAAGTGGCTTGTAGCCACCCCTCATATCTATCACTTTGGCTCAGGTGAATGGACAACTAAGGAGGCTCTTTCCCAAAAAAGCAGCTGGCGCAGGCGTAGTGTTCTCGTGCTTACTCAGGGCCTGTGCCTCTGAACTGCGGGAACCCCTTCAGCATGTATTTAACCAATGTTCAATGTATTTAACTGCACCATAAAAGAGGGTCCCCCTAGAGTGGAAGATATCATGCTTCTTCCCAGTGCAGAAGACGTTACCCTAGAAGGATTTGACTACAGACCACTTGCCCTGACATCCAGCACCATGAAGACCATGGAGAGGCTGCTGGCTCATCACATCAGGCTGGCCACACTCTCCACCCACCGCAGTTTTCATTCCTTCCACACCCATCTTCTGGTGGGACAGCATCACACTTTTTCAATTTTCCAGTGGAGTCAGCATCATCCATCCATCCCTATTACAGAGCGACAAGCTAACAGAGATGGGAGTAGACTCCTCATGCCCTGGATAGCGGACTATCTCACTGTGAGTCCTCAGTATGTCAGGTATGGGAACTGCACATATGGGACTATCGTTGGCAGCACTGAAGCACCACAGGGGACTATGCCCTATTCACCCTTTACACCTCGTACTATAAGCACAGAGTCATGTCACTTGCAATTTTGCTGTGTTTCAGGCAAGAACAGGAGCAGCAGTACAAGAATCTGGTGGAGAAAGCTAAAACAAAGAGTGCATTTCTGAAGGTCCAGGCCCCACCTGCAGCCCGTAACCATGAACGGGGAGTGTGTAGAGATGGTTGAGACATAAAAGTATCTGCGTCTACAGTTGGATCACAAACTGGGTGGGGATAATGATCCCAAGCAGAGTCCGAGATCGAGGAGTAGGGACGGGTCTGTCTCTCTTGGCAGGCTGTGCTCCTTTAGCTCGATGGCGCTGTGCCATTTTTGCGGACAGTCTCTGAGCCTCTGCCTTCATCTGCCTTCAGGCAAAACACGAAGTCTCTGAGGTTGTATGGGTTTAAGCTGCTGGTGTTGAGGCGCTCTTGAACCGGTAGATGGTCCACGAAGTTGTCCCACATGTGTCAAGGGAGTTTGCTCTCAAGTCTGTGCTCAAGCATTGCCTTGCGCAGGGCAGGGAAAACTCCCAACAGCCAAAACGACCGTATTTACACTGATAATAGAATGGAAGTACCACCTTCTGAACAGGTCAAGTTCAGCGCCCATTGCATGGTCTGGGGCGCGATGTTATCTTCAGGGCTGTCTGAGTTGCATGTTGTACACCAAGGCACCACCATCAACACTGAGTATTATGTTAAGAACATTCTCCAGCCAGTGCTACTTCCTATATTCACCAGAAAGAAGAAATTACAGCTAGGAAGATGTTCAACAGTCATGCGGAAATGGTCTTCGTGCAAGATGGTGCCCCCGCACACTGCTCGTACAACTCAGCAGTGGTGATCTGAGCAGCTTCCTTGCCTTTTGTACAAAGAGGAAAGGCCACCCAACTCCCTGGACCTCAATCTGATTGAGAACTGCTGGGGTATCCTGAACAGTCGGGTCTTCCACAGCCCATCCCCTACCACCATGAAGCAGCTCAATGCGAGGGCTGTGTGGGAGTGGGGCAACACTGAGCCTTCTGTTCTAAAGAACTTAGTGCATTCTATATCTGACAGGCTGAAGGCAGTAATTAAGATGCGGGGGGGGGGGGGGGCATTCGATATAAAGCCCTCCTCCAGGTCAAGGCGCCGGTAATGCTGGAGTCTATGAGAGCTAGCAAACTTTTTTACTGTTTACGGGCAGATACAGCTTTTCATTGGCGCATGAAAATTCGATTCTAGACCAATGGCATTGTTTTCTATTTTTTTACTCTTAGCATGATTGGACAATTCATCAATCAATCACATCAATCATGCGTAGTTTGTATGTGTAAATCACACACACACAAAAAAAAAAATACTGGGGGAGGATGCCCCCATACCCCCTACGTGGGTTTGATTTACAAACTTTGCGCCCCCCTTAACATAAAATTCACCAGCCGCCACTGGGTGCACAAACTTTTGGGACACCGTGTATTCAAAGCAGTACAAGTTCTTTGGTAGTACAGAAGAATAGGAAAATCAAATGTGGTCTTTTAAATGTCAGATCTCTCTCATCTAAATCTCTTTTAGTGAATGATCTGATAACTGATCATCAGATTGATGTTTAGTTTGACTGAAACATGGCTACAGGATGATGAATATGTTTAAATGAGTCTACGCCACCCAGTCATGGCAATTATCACATTCCTAGAAGCACAGGTAGAGGAGGAGGAGTGGCCGCAATTTACCACTCTCATTTATCTATTAATCCTAGACCTAAAGAGAGCTTTAATTCATTTGAAAGTCTTACTTTTAGTCTTCCTCATCCAGACTAGGAAACACAAAACACAATTATTTTTGTTGTGGTGTATCGCCCACCTGCTCCTTACTCTGAGTTTTTAGCCGAAATCTCTGAGTTTTTATGTGATTTAGTACTTAGAAAATCACAGTGTGTTCAAATCACACCTTAGATCTTGTCCTAACGTACGGCATAGAATCTGAAGGTTTAACAATATTTACTCATAACCCTCTTTTGTCTGATCATTTCCTCATAACTTTTGAATTTACAATAATGGATAACACAGGAACTGGAAAGACATTTCATTACAGTAGATGTTTATCTGATGATGCTGTAACTAGATATAAGGAGTTAATTCCTTCTTCATTTACCTCAGTGCCATGTGTCAATGATGTGGACGACAGCAACCACAATTTTAACTCCTGCACTAATAGATTATTTTGTTGATGGCACTGCAGCATCGCTTAGTACAACCCTAAACTTAGTTGCTCCTCTGAAAAAGAAGGTTTTGAATGGGAGGAGGCTAGCTCCCTGGTATAATTCACAGTTGTGCTGTTCAAAACAGGCAGTCCAAAAGCTAGAAAGAATTTGGGATTCCACTAATTCTGAAGAAGCTCTCATAGCCTGGAAAGATAAGTTTAACAACTTATAAAAAAGTTCAGTAGTATCAGAACAGCAACGGGCGGCTGTGGCTCAGTAGGTAGAGCGGGTTGTCCACGAACCAGAGGGTTAGCGGTTCGATCCCCGGAATGTGCCACATGTCGAAGTGTCCTTGAGCAAGACACTGAACCCCCAGTTGCTCCCAGTGCGTGGCACTGGTGTGTGAATGTGTGCGTGCTTGTGTGAGTGAATGGGTAGATGTGTCTCTGACTGTAAAAGCGCTTTGAGTACCAATAGGTAGAAAAGCGCTATATAAAAGCAAGGCCATTTACCATTTACCAACCTTATTGATCATTAGTAGAAGAGAACAAGAACAACCTCAAATTTCTTTTCAGCACTGTAGCCAGGCTGACAAAGAGCCACAGCTCTGTTGAGCCATCTATTCCTTTAGCCCTCAGTAGTAATGACTTCATCAGTTTCTTTATTAATAAAATAGTTGGCATTAGAGAAAACATTCACAGCATCCTTCCGACAGCTGTCACAGATGTAAGTAGCATCTTAACCATCAACTTCTCTTCTAGATCCAATCCCAGCTAAATTGCTCAAAGAAGTTTTTCCATTAATTAACACCTCCATATTGAACCAGATAAATGTATCCTTATTAACAGGATATGTGCCTCAGTCTTTTAAGATTGCTGTAATTAAGCCCTTACTCAAGAACTTTAGATCCAAATGTTTTAGCCAACTATAGACCAATTTCCAACCTTCCTTTTATTTCCAAGATTCTAGAAAACGTTGTTGCTAATCAGTTGTGTGACCCCATTTAAGCAGGAATGGTCTGTTTGAAGAGTTTCAGTCAGGTTTTACATACATACAAGGCCCTTAAAGGCCTAGCTCCATCATATCTTAAAGACCTCTTTGTACCATATCATCCCAACAGATCACTTCGTCTGAAAGTGCAGGCTCCTAGAATTTTAAAAAGTAGTATGGGAGGTAAAGCCTTCAGCTATCAGGCTCCTCTCCTATGGAACTAGCTTCCAGTTTGGAGTTGGGAGGCAGACACCCTCTCTATTTATAAGGTCAGGCTTAAGACTTTCCTTTTTGATTAAGCTTATAGTTATGGTTTCTTCTCTCCTCTCTCTCGCATCCTCCACTTTCCTTTCTCTGGCCAGTGCTCTTGCCCTCTAATTTCCAATCTACTAGTAGTCATGTAATTCTGTGCTATTACTGTATAGAATGTTTACTGCTGCATGTCCCTAGTAGTATGTGGCAGCGTAGACATTGTGGTTCATGTTGAACCAGTCTAGCTGATCCAGCCAGAAGGTTGGATGGCTGTGGCAAAGGGGTGCTGTTAACTAAGCTGAATAGCATTATGTGTAACATCTGAGAAGCTAACACAGTCAAAGACTCCTTTCCTGCATTCCTACTTGAAGAACACAGACTTAATGACTGATAAAAGACAGTGCATGATGTTAGAAAAACTCGTTAGAAAGTTGCTGACTTCGATTCGATCTGGTCGATTCGATCTGGTGGTGTAACCCAAACCACGTCACCATCAGCAGCGGCAGCTGCTCTGCAGCAGAGAAGAAGGCTCTGCAGAGGGTGGTGAAAGCTGCACAGAGGACTGTGGGACACAGTCTATCCACCACCACGGACACCTCCAGATGCAGGAAAAGGGCCACCTGCATCAGGAAAGACCCCACCCACCCCGCACACACACTGTTTGTCCCCCTCCCCTCAGGCAGGAGGCTACGGAGCATTAAAAGCAGGACCACCAGACTGAGGAACAGCTTCTTTCCGGAGGCTGTGAGACTGTCAAACGCTGGAGGATCTTCGTAGCCCCCCACGGACAGACTGCATTGCACTGCACGGTCACTTTAACTCATTTGCACACTACCTCAATTCATTTGCACACTACCTCAATTGCACAGGACCATCATAGTCAATTTCATAGTCTTACTGTACAGTTAGCTAATTTTATTCTCTATATTTATACTTTTTTATATTTATACGTGTCTTTTCTTTACTTATGGCTTGGAACGGGACCAGAGAAACCATTTCCGTTCCTTCATATGTACCAACATGTGTAGAAATGACAATAAAGAATCCTTGAATCCTTGAATCAAGAAACAAGTCTGCTGCCCTGATGTCGAACTGCTGGCTGTGGGGCTCAGGCCGTATTTCCTGTCAAGAGAAATTGTTGTCACTGTTTACATCCCGCCATCTGCAAACCCGACGGTGGCATGTGACACAACCATACAACCATTTTCTTCCGGTACAACCATTTTCTTCCAACCCAGTGTGGCCCCAGGACATTCTGTGCCAGGGAGCTGACACAAACAAAGGAGGACGTGGGAGCCCCAGCTCACACAGACGGCCTTGGGGGAAAAGAGCTAACGTAAGAAAAAGGCTGATGCGAAGAGCACACCACACACCACTGCCTAGTATCTTACTAGCCAACGTCCAGTCACTGGAGAACAAGCTGGACGAACTCAGGTCCAGGATACAGTTCCAGGGGGACATACGGGACTGCAACATCATCTGCCTCACCGAGACATCGCTGACTCCTCTCGTACCAGACTTCGCCATTCATCCTGCGGAGTTCCTTACTGTTCCCCGCATGGACAGAAAGAGTGAGTCGGGGAAATCAAAGGGAGGTGGAGTATGCCTTATGGTTAATAACAACTGGTGTGACAGTAGGAACGTTGTCCCTCTCATACGCTCATGCTCTCCTAACCTGGAGCTCCTAACCGTTAAATGCCGTCCCCACTACCTGCCCCGTGAGTTTACTTCGGTCATCATCAGTATATTCCTTAGTGGGTTTGATGTGTCCATGGGGTTGGCTTGGCATTGTTCAACAGATGCACTGCGGATGAGAATAAACGCCATGCGGGTGGTCCTACACTCAATGGATTGCAGCCATCTGCCAGAGGGGACTCTGTTAAATAGTCCACGTCCAGAGATTGGCCACAATCTTAGCTGGATGCTTCGGAGTCCTGGAAGCAGACAGCTCGTCGAGAGTCTTCTTTGCAGAGCAAATGACATGCTACAGTCTGCTCATGTCCTTAGCAGGCGCTGCAACATACAAGATGGTGATGGAGTTGGTGAGGATGGACTCAGTGATGTCAGTGTAGAAGAGAACCATAATTGTCTTTGGCAGGTTGAATTTCTTTAGGTGCCGCAGGAAGCACATCCTCTGCTGTGCATTTTTAATTAGGGCACTGATGTCCAGCTCTCATTTGAGGTCCCGGGAGATGATGGTGCCCAGGAAACGGAAGGAATCCACAGTGCTAACTATAGAGTCACACAGGATGATGGGGATTTGTGGGGCTGTGTTCTTCCTGTAGTCCATGATCATCTCCACTGACATGGAGGCGTTCAGCTCCAGGTTGTGGCGGCTGCACCAAGTCACCAAATGGTCAGTCTCCAATCTGTAGGAACTCTCATCTCCACCTGAAATGAGCCCGATGAGGGTGGTGTCATCCGCAAACTTCAGGAGCTTGACAGTGATAAGAGCAGAGGAGAAATGACACAGCCTTGAGGGGAACCTGTGCTGATAAGATGCGTTTTCCTAGCCTCACATGCTGCCTCCTGTCAGACAGGAAGTCTGTAATCCACCTGTAGATGGAGTCAGGCATGGTCAGCTGGAAGAGTTTGTCCTGTAGTAGAGACAGAATGACGTGTTGATGGCCGAGCTGAAATCCACAAACAGGACCCTGGCATATGATCTGGGGGGAGTCCAGGTGCTGGAGGATAAGGTGGAGGGACAGACTGACAGCATCATCCACAGATCTGTTTGATCTCTAGGCAAACTGCAGGGTGCCCAGGAATGGGTCTGTTAAATCCTTAAAGTGTGAAAGCACAAGGCGCTCAAAAGACTTAATCACAAATGATGTCAGGGCAACAGGGCGGTAGTCATGGAGACCCGCAGTCCTTGGCTTTTTGGGGACTGGGATGATGGTGGTTGGAATACAGCAGTCCTCACAGAAGCTGATGTATGATATATGATGTCGCTGCTTCAGTGTACTCATCCAAACTGTTTGTTGCTGCCTTGACAGTGTCCCAGTCAGTACAGTCCAAACATGCCCTTAAGCAGTCCACAGCTTCACTGGTCCAAATCTTAGATGTCCTCACAGCAGGTTTACAGAGTTTAAGTTTCTGTCTATATGTTGGAATCAGGGGGATCATGACGTGATCTGATTCTCCCAGTGGCGCACAGGGGACAGTGTGAAAGGTATTTTTGACTGTGGTATAACAGTGGTCCAAATTTTTGTCTTCCCTGGTGGGACAGCTGATAAAGTTAAATTATTTATATTTAGGGAAATTGTGGGAGATATTTCCCTTGATAAAGTCACAGAGGACAATAACTAAGGAGTCAGGGTTAGTTTTCTCCACGTGTAGAATCTGGTCGGCCAGCGCGCGCTGTGCGTCATAGACGTTGGCTGCCAGCGGAATGTAAATACCAACCAGAATGAATGAAGAAAACCCAAAAAGGATGTGCAGTTTATGAGGAATGATTCCAAGTCCGGGGAACAGTACTGCTGGATCACTGTCACGCCGGTACACCAGCTACAGTTAAAGTAAAAACACAGACTTCCACCTTTCGTCTTGCTGGAGAGCTCTGTGGGGCAATCCGCTTATGAAGGATAACATACAGTTTTAAATTGTCTCGTTAGGGCACCACCACCTGTTATCGTAGGAAGAACACGGTTTAAATCAGTTTATCAGTCTCAGTTAAATAATTTGCATATCTGAAGGATGAATCCTTTACTACAAATTTTACCAGTCATTCTCTGCCGTAAAAGACACCACAAACAACTTCTTAAGTATGAATAAATGTTTATTTAATAAAGTGAAAACTATGAATGAATGAGGGAGTAATAGAATATGCATGGATAATCAAATAAACGAATATGTTAAGGTATGGAATTATTAATTTCTGGAGCGATGGTGAGAGTGCTACCACCAATTTCTACGACTAAAAGTTAGCATTAGTCGCTAATGTTAGCAATTAGCATGATGCGCTAGCCAATAATTTTAACATTGGTCTAGTGTTAGCATGACTTTTAAGCCACAAAAAATTAAGTAGATGCTAATTGCTAACATGCTAATGCTAACATGCTAATTGCTAATATGCTATTCGCTAACATGCTAATGCTGCCACTAATTCTACCACCAATTTCTAACTACTAAAAATTAGCATTAGCCGCTAATGTTAGCAATTAGCATGACGCGCTAGCCAATGACAGACAGACACCTGTCATTGTTCAACTTGGGTGCCAAAATGGCCGCCCCACAGACCAGTTACTTCAGTTAGAAGTTTCCCGAGTGGGCTGTTGCCATTAACATTGCCCCAAAATGGCCGCCCTACAGACCAGTTACTTATGGTTTCCCGCCTCTTTCTGTGGAGCCCCTGGTTGTCACGGTTACCAGTTTGAATTTCAGTTAGAAAACGGCTAGAGGGAGCGAAAATGCTGAAACCACGGCCTCGAACAGGAAGGCCTTGTGGCCAAACCGTGTGTCCAATCGTTGAACCGACTTCACTTTGGGCATCTTTAGGCTTTCCTGAACGTCTAGATTTGCAGTTTGTGGATAAAATGAAGAAAGCTATGTGAGCTATTTAAAGTGATTTAAAAGAAAGGATTGCTTCTGCTTTGCTCAGAAATTTAATATTGCAGTCTATGGAGCGGGGAAGGGGTTTGCTGGCGCATCTTTGCGTCTCACGCCAAAACTATAAGACTTACAGCTTTAGCAGACGAATTGTGAGCGAGAAGACAAATTTTCCTACGTTTCTATGTATAAATTATGTCTGTGGTGTGAAATTTGTGGCCACGGGAGCAGTTTCTATTTTATTTTTTGCCTAATTTTCTTCTCTACTCTGCACTCTAGCTGTTGGTGTCACCCCCTCTAGCGCGAACATTCCGCGCAATACACACCCATTATAAACCCCCGAAATTTGAGTAAAAACCTACACCGCTTTGAGGCTTCATGGTTTAAAAACGGTAAAGGTGTCGATAAGCGGAGGGAATCTCTGAAGAGAAGACAAAAGTGCCTACGTTTTAAAGTTTAAATGAAGTCTCTGGGTGCAAGTATGCCAGAGCAGTTGATTGTAGAAAATGCCTGTTGATTTTTCGGGGTCTCCCATTCATTTCAATGGGAAATTTTCCACAGTTTTTCGCGAATAAATTCTCGAAAAACTCGCCGATCCCTTTTAAAAGTAATAGCATGTGGTTCGGGATCAAAACACACGTTTTGATATATCATGTGTTGGGATCCTGTTGCCGGTTCGGGCCGCATTAATCGGCGAAAAAGGGCGGAAAATGAATAATAAGTAAAAAAAAAACTGCAAAGAAACACGCAGAAGATCAAGAGTGGCCTCGTGCCTATGGCATTTATTTAGCATAGCTTGCTAAATAAATATTTAAAAAAATATTAAGTCACTATAAAAATAATTAAGTCACTATAAAAATTGTACATCGGGGAAAAACATCCGACGAGAAACAAACAGAGCTTGAAATATTCAAGTTGTTCTTAAAACAAAGTTACTAAGTTTAAACGTAAATACGTAAATGGAAAATGGAAATGAAAACTAGAATGTACTAGAAAGTTAAAGTACAAAAGAAAGATAGTGTAAAAGTGAGTACAAAAGTAAAGTGTCCAAGAAAAGTAAAGTGCGGAGAAAAGGGAGCGTCTCTCTGGTTTTATGAGTTAATTATTCAGGGCGTGTCTGGATCGGATTTCCAAATTCTTCGCGCGGAAAGGGAAGGGAACGCCTACTCATTTGTCTTGAGACGTCTTATTGCCTGATCTTCTTAACCTATTTTATATTACTAAATGTAACCATTCCATCACTCATCATGGCCCGTTAGCAATGTTTTCGTATGCGACAACACTCAACATTACAACACAACAAGATGACGTATCTGAATGGCAAAATCAAAATAATTCAAAAGCATCAATAAATGAATAAACTCGAGTTCTCTCTACAGTGACATTTTGCTAATAATAAAAAGTCGTGGTTTCTAAAATAACTATTCCAATAGTTATGGTTTCATGTAAAAGCTACTATTGGTATAAGAACATATCTAAGGTTCTACATTCTTTAACTTCAACAATTATAGAAAGAGAGAAAATACTTTTAAAGATAGCCACTTGATGGCAATGTTGATACTTCTTTTCTGTGACCAATTATATGAATTTGGGCTAACTTTGTCGTACAAGGATCAAAATAGTCTCATTGTGATCGTTAGCACTTCCTGAACACCAATATACACTATATTACCAAAAGTATTCGCTCACCCATTCAAATGATCAGAATCAGGTGTTCTAATCACTTGGCCTGGCCCCAGGTGTATAAATTCAAGCACTCAGGCATGCAGACTGTGAAACAAGACATTTGTGAAAGAATGGGCCGCTCTCAGGAGCTCAGTGAATTCCAGCGTGGAACTGTCATAGGATGCCACTTGTGCAACAAATCCAGTCGTGAAATTTCCTCGCTCCTAAATATTCCACAGTCAACTGTCAGCTCTATTATAACAAAATGGAAGCGTTTGGGAACAACAGCAACTCAGCCACGAAGTGGTAGGCCACGTAAAGTGACGGAGAGGGGTCAGCGGATGCTGAAGCGCATAGTGCAAAGAGGTCGCCGACTTTCTGCACAGTCAATTGCTACAGAGCTACAAACTTCATGTGACCTTCAGATTAGCCCAAGTACAGTACGCAGAGAGCTTCATGGAATGGGTTTCCATGGCTGAGCAGCTGCAGCCAAGCCACACATCACCAAGTGCAATGCAAGGCGTCGGATGCAATGGTGTAAAGCACGCCTCCACTGGCCTCTAGAGCAGTGGAGACGCGTTCTCTGGAGTGATGAATCACGCTTTTCCATCTGGCAATCTGATGGACGAGTCTGGGTTTGGAGGTTGCCAGGAGAACGGTACATTTCAGATTGCATTGTGCCAACTGTGAAATTTGGTGGAGGAGGAATTATGGTATGGGGTTGTTTTTCAGGAGCTGGGCTTGGCCCCTTAGTTCCAGTGAAAGGAACATTGAATGCTTCAGGATACCAAAACATTTTGGACAATTCCATGCTCCCAACCTTGTGGGAACAGTTACGAGCGGGCCCCTTCCTCTTCCAACATGACTGTGCACCAGTGAACAAAGCAAGGTCCATAAAGACGTGGATGACAGAGTCTGGTGTGGATGAACTTGACTGGCCTGCACAGAGTCCTGACCTGAACCCGATAGAACACCTTTGGGATGAATTAGAGCGGAGACTGAGAGCCAGGCCTTCTCGACCAACATCAGTGTGTGACCTCACCAATGCGCTTTTGGAAGAATGGTCAAAAATTCCTATAAACACTCTCCTCAACCTTGTGGACAGTCTTCCCAGAAGAGTTGAAGCTGTAATAGCTGCAAAAGGTGGACCGACATCATATTGAATTCTATGAGTTAGGAATGGGATGGCACTTTAGTTCATAGAATGAGTAAAGGCAGGTGAGCGAATACTTTTGGTAATATAGTGTATAACTTACCAGATTATTGCAATTTTGTCATATTATCAAACTTAGGCTCCTTTTAGAGAAGAGAAATACAGGTCAGAGTCTGGTTCTGGGAGGAAGTTATTTACGACCCCTTATCTGTTTCACTTCCTTGGTCACTCTTGGAGAAGGGAGCAAGTGTTTGGTATATATGAATGTGTGTCTCTGAAAAGGAATAATTAGTACATCACAAGCTTAAAACATAAACATAATAGTAATAATGAAGTAATTTAATTCAGTCTTTGTAGTTCCTGATATCGCATTAATGTTCTTTCGATTCAGAACTAATTAGTCCAGAAATCAGAGTGGGGAAATTCCACAGAAGTGTAAATCTGTCTATTTTGGCTTAGGTGAGTCCTCAGCATTAGGGAGTTCCGTTAGTGTGGGTCTGTCCAGCATCTGACATGGCACATTTATAGCTATGGGTGTAAAAGGTTGATCTGTTAGAAGAGTTCGTCTGCAAAACAACTCCGTAAATTTACATTCCAAAAAGGGGGAGAATTGAGAGGAGCTGAGGTTTCTACACTCTGATAAGTTGGAATTCTTCCAGCTGCAGCGTGGAGTCAGGTATTAATCCACTCAGCCAGATCTCGGTGAAGCAAAGGACTGAAGATGTTGAAAGGTCTCTGTTTTTCCCCATCCGTAGCTGGAGTTCTTCTATCTTCTTGCACAGAAAGTGCACATTAGAGAGGAAAATGCCCGTCAACTGACAAGCCGGTAGGAAAAAGGCTGGACTCAGATGCAGAGGTTTTCAAAAATAAAATACTTTATTAAACAAAAACTCAAAGTCTCTAGGCTCAAAGCAAGGTGCAAACAAAAAACCACTCCGAAGAGGGAAAAAACGAGGCAAAGAATAATCCACAAAACAGTAATACTTATCTAACACATGAGCAGGGAACACGAACACACTTGGTCAACGAACATGACACACTGGCACAGGACAGGGGAAAACGCAGACCATATATACACACACGAGGGTAATGGGGAACAGGTGGAAACAATCAGGAATCAGGAAGACAATCAGACCGGTGACACAAGAGGAAGGGCAAGTGACCTGAAACGAGAGGAGAGTTAGAACTTCAAAATAAAACCGGAAATGACGAGACAACACAAAACCAAAAACACCGCTGCGTGACATCAACAGAGTGCGTTTTCCGCATTGACGGAGGTGCACCAGCACGCTTTCCTCTCCTGCGTCGTCGCCTGCGTATTGTGTAGGCAAAGGTGAGCGTACTTTTGACCAGAGTGTCCAACATATCACCGGATGGCACAATAAAGTCCAGGAATAATCCCGATGGTGTTGCAGTTCTGATGTTTAGAAGTGCATCCCTTGTGTTTGTGTTCCTCACACAACAAAAAAACAAGATTAACAAAAAAAAAAAAAAAAGCAAAACAAAGTAGAGCACACCAAAACACAGTGATTACCCTTGTTGGCGCCATCTTACATCTTTCCATCCATCTACCATCTACCCCCCTTCCCCCCTGGGCAGGGCAGACATTGGCGGGCTTACGGAATGTATAACTTTTTACATAAACTTCTGTGTGGATTCCATTGTCCCAACAAAGACTGTCTACTGTTATTCAGCGGTAACCTTGAGGAGGTGAAAGTGATTCACAAGGCAAAGGTCAGAGAGGCTAACGAGTCATACAGGAGGAAGGGAAGGTAAGCTCCAGCAGAACAATGTGAGCGAGGTATGGAGAACATCACTGGTTTCAAACCAGCTGGGAGTGGAGCAGCGGGAGCCATGGACAGGGCCAATGAACTAAACCTGCTTTTCAACAGATATGACACAGTGGACCCCACCTAACCCCTCACAGGCCCCTTTGTGAGCTGCCTACCAACATCATCAACACCAACGATGGCATTACCATATCCTCCTCCACCTCGCAGCTCTCCTGCTCCTATTGATGGCCTGCGCCACCCAGCTGTGTGGAGTGGAATCCTTGAAGGATCAATAAAGTATTATGATTCTAATTCTGATTTGCCTCAAGACTGCCTTTTTACCCTCCAGTTCAGCATGCCAAGGACTATGATGGTGCACATCTACACTTTGTTTGCTAAGTCCATGCTCACATTCTCCAACACAATATGGTGCACTGTTGCCACATCAAAGGAACAAGGTAAAGCTGTGTGCCATTCGTTCTGATGAGGACCGTGATTGCTTGCCAATTGTCATCGTTCCATAAGCTGTTCGATCTTCATACCCTGTGTAGCAGGCAGGAAAGATTGTGAGAACCTCTGTCACCTGGACACAAATGTTTTGAAACAGTTCCTTTAGCAAGATGCATTGCACTGACACATCCCTGGCAGCACTTAGTAAAGCATTCTTCATATAGTTTCTTTATAGGTTTACTCTTATATCCATCAAAGACCAAGCCAAATTCCTTGTATGTATAATATACCTTGCAAAAAAAAAATCTGTATGTTTCTGATTCAGTATGTGATGTTGTTTCAGGTCGAAGACTGAACGCTTATGAAGCAGAAAAGAATGAGGCAGCTGGGTGCAGTAGGAAGTCTATGAACTGTCGCTCCCTCAGCTGTGACAGCCATGTGTCTCTGCATACACTCACTGCTGAGTCAGCAGAGGAAGACCAACTCTCCAGTTACGCTGCTTTCTGCAGTTGCATGGTCTGTCTCTCTCTTTCTCATTCATATTAAATATATAAAATATCTAAAAAATGTAAATATGACAAAAGTCTGAAAAAGCACCTGTTGCTCCTGTGTCTTTCTGTTCAGGTAAGGGAGGTGGTACCAGACCCCAATCTGGTAAGGAAGTTGAACTGCCTTTGCTCTCTAAGTGACTGCTTGCTCGAGACTCCACTGAGCTTGGAGCTCATCCATATCACAGACTTCTTCCTAGCACTGGCCATCTGTAACAGTGTGGTGGTCTCATCAGCAAGTCAGTCTCAACATGTGGTGAGTAGATAATACCTGTGTGTCACATTAAAAGCTTTGTTCTCCAGAACAATATTTACCTGCTTTAAATAAGTAGTACTGCTTTTACAAGTTGTTTATTGATTAAAATGTAATTGTTTGAAATGACTTCCTGGATAGAACAGTTTTGCATTTTCCCTTGAGTTACTGACCTTCTATTGTGTATTTTACAGTAATCTAATTTAGTTATATTTAGTTTAGTTTATTATATACACTATATTACCAAAAGTATTCGCTCACCCATTCAAATGATCAGAATCAGGTGTTCTAATCACTTGGCCTGGCCCCAGGTGTATAAATTCAAGCACTCAGGCATGCAGACTGTGAAACAAGACATTTGTGAAAGAATGGGCCGCTCTCAGGAGCTCAGTGAATTCCAGCGTGGAACTGTCATAGGATGCCACTTGTGCAACAAATCCAGTCGTGAAATTTCCTCGCTCCTAAATATTCCACAGTCAACTGTCAGCTCTATTATAACAAAATGGAAGCGTTTGGGAACAACAGCAACTCAGCCACGAAGTGGTAGGCCACGTAAAGTGACGGAGAGGGGTCAGCGGATGTTGAAGCGCATAGTGCAAAGAGGTCGCCGACTTTCTGCACAGTCAATTGCTACAGAGCTACAAACTTCATGTGACCTTCAGATTAGCCCAAGTACAGTACGCAGAGAGCTTCATGGAATGGGTTTCCATGGCCGAGCAGCTGCAGCCAAGCCACACATCACCAAGTGCAATGCAAGGCGTCGGATGCAATGGTGTAAAGCACGCCGCCACTGGCCTCTAGAGCAGTGGAGACGCGTTCTCTGGAGTGATGAATCACGCTTTTCCATCTGGCAATCTGATGGACGAGTCTGGGTTTGGAGGTTGCCAGGAGAACGGTACATTTCAGATTGCATTGTGCCAACTGTGAAATTTGGTGGAGGAGGAATTATGGTATGGGGTTGTTTTTCAGGAGCTG
Source organism: Planiliza haematocheilus (assembly GCA_005024645.1). NCBI lineage: Eukaryota > Metazoa > Chordata > Actinopteri > Mugiliformes > Mugilidae > Planiliza > Planiliza haematocheilus. The sequence continues at coordinate 1,411,896 of SRSE01000487.1, forward strand.
GGCTTGGCCCCTTAGTTCCAGTGAAAGGAACATTGAATGCTTCAGGATACCAAAACATTTTGGACAATTCCATGCTCCCAACCTTGTGGGAACAGTTTCCTCTTCCAACATGACTGTGCACCAGTGCACAAAGCAAGGTCCATAAAGACGTGGATGACAGAGTCTGGTGTGGATGAACTTGACTGGCCTGCACAGAGTCCTGACCTGAACCCGATAGAACACCTTTGGGATGAATTAGAGCGGAGACTGAGAGCCAGGCCTTCTCGACCAACATCAGTGTGTGACCTCACCAATGCGCTTTTGGAAGAATGGTCAAAAATTCCTATAAACACTCTCCTCAACCTTGTGGACAGTCTTCCCAGAAGAGTTGAAGCTGTAATAGCTGCAAAGGTGGACCGACATCATATTGAATTCTATGAGTTAGGAATGGGATGGCACTTCAGTTCATAGAATGAGTAAAGGCAGGTGAGCGAATACTTTTGGTAATATAGTGTATACCAGTCAGCCATTATAAACATTAGGGCCATTGACAGGTGAAGTAAATAACACGTTTTATTTCATTGGGATTGTCCTCAAAGTTGTGTGTTAGAGTGCAAGTGGAAAGATATGAGAAACAAGATTCTAATTGTGATGGCTAGATTCCTGGGTCAGAGTATCTACAAAACCATAGGTCTTGTGGGGTCTTCTTCATCTGCAGTGGTCTGTGCCAGTGCATTGGTCAGGACCTACCAAAACATGCCAACCCACAGTTGGCATGTGAACATCAGAATTTGACCACTGAAAAAGGACAGGTAGCAAGCCTCGTCTGATGAATCATGTTTACTGCTACTTCATGTGGATGGCTGTTTGCTTTTTAAATGAGTGATAGATAGCACCAGGATGGACTATGGGAAGAAGACAAACTATGGGTGTTTGTGCGTGTGTGTTTAGTACCGTGGTAGAAATTTCTGTTGAAAAATAAGAAATTAGAACTTTGGTCTTTCTGTTTGTATAATACAGCATCTGCAGATAGGGTCACAGCACAGAACAAGGACCAAGGAGCATTGAGAGTGGCAAATGAGCAAAGAATAAGATACTATAAGACAATCCTTCTCAAATAGTGGGGCGATGCCAGGGGAGGTGCATGACACCCCAGGGAACATGCTTTTTTTTTTTTTTTTTGCTGTACTAGAATAAAGTGTAATTGCACATCCGCTACAGTAGGTGGCAGTGGCACTCGCATTGTCAGAGTATTGGCTCTATGGCACAGTTACTCATTGCACGGCTCGCGAGCCACATGCGGCTCGTCAAGCTATAACTGGCGGCTCACATAGTAGCTTACAGTATCACACTGCCACTTGCCTTTGATTGCAAATTGTAATCCACTATTTACCAGCAATGCTACTTAAACTGCCATTTCGTGGCGATAAGTTGTAATACATTTCACGCAGCTGAATCACGGAAAGTGCGAATGAAAGTGGCCATGTGGCATTGTTTAAATGAAAATGTATTGGCCGTGTTATTTTTCGTGGGATGTCCAATTTATATGTAGAGATGCACAAAGGTGACTGCTGTCAGTATCAAATCAAATCAAATCAAATTTTATTTGTATAGCCCAAATTCACAAAACATGTTTTGCCTCAGAGGGCTTTACAATCTGTACAGGGAGTGACACCCTCTGTCCTTAGACCCTCGGTTCGAGTGAGGAAAAACTTGCCCACAAAAAACCCTATTAACAGGGAAAAAATGTGGAAGAAACCTCAGGGAGAGCCACAGAGAAGGGATCCCTCTCCCAGGACGGACAGACGTGCAATGGATGTCACATGTACAAATCAACACAGACATATTGTACAATTACAATGAAAGATGAAATGACAATGAATTACAATGAATGATAGAATGATTACAGTAGCAGTGGAACCTGTGATAGAGAGACACAAATGCACAGCAGCAGTAAATCATGAACTAACTGAAGTGGAGATATGGTAACAATAATGACAGTAATGCTTTATATGGTGGATGTCAGCAGTAGACCACAGCAGCAGCCACGATCCATGAGAACCTGCTGGACGACAAAGCACAGAGAACTCCGGGGAAGAAGTTTAGTTAGTAGCTAGCAGTGACGGTAATGGTGATTGGAGAGAGAGAGAGAGAGAGAGAGAGAGAGAGAGAGAGAGAGAGAGAGAGAGAGAGAGAGAGAGAGAGAGAGAGAGAGAGAGAGAGAGAGAGAGAGAGAGAGAGAGAGAGGGTTATCAGTAAAGGGAGATGATTACATCTTCGACCAGTACTGTGCCTGGCTAGGCATAACCCAGAGGTCCCCCGGTAGTCTAATCCTATGGCAGCATAACTAAGGGATGACCTGAGTCACCCCTAACTATAGGCGCTGTCAAAAAGGAAAGTCTTAAGTCTACTCTTGAAGGTGTTGACCGTGTCTGCCTCCCGAACCCAGAAAGGTAGTTTGTTCCACAGAAGAGGAGCTTGATAGCTGAAGGCTCTGGCTCCCAATCTACTTTTGGAAACTATAGGAACCACAAGGAACCCAGCATCCTGAGAGCGCAGTGGTCTAGAGGGATAGTAAGGTACTATAAGCTCTTTTAGATATGATGGTGCCTGACCATGAAGAGCTTTATATGTAAGGAGAAGAATTTTAAATTCTATTCGAGATTTAATAGGTAGCCAATGCAAGGAAGCCAAAATGGGAGAGATGTGATCTCTGATCTTGGTTCCTGTCAGAACGCGTGCAGCAGCGTTCTGGATTAGCTGCAGAGTCCTCAGAGACTTACTGGAGCAGCCTGATAACAAAGAGTTGCAATAGTCCAGCCTAGAGGTTACAAATGCATGGATTAGTTTTTCTGCATCTACTTGAGACACAAAGTGTCTGATTTTGGCAATGTTGCGCAAATGAAAGAATGCAGTTCTAGAAGTTTGTTTTATGTGGACATTGAAGGACAGATCCTGATCAAAAACAACGCCTAGATTTTTTACGGTGGTGCTGGAGGCCAGATTGATCCCGTCTAAAGTGACCAAGTCACTGGAAAAAGAGTTTCTGAGGTGTTTGGGTCCAATTACAAGAACTTCAGTTTTGTCTGAATTCAACATCAGAAAATTGTAGGTCATCCAATTTTTTACATCCTTGAGGCATGATTGGAGTTTAGTTAACTGGTTGGTTTCATCAGGCTTGATCGAGAGATACAGTTGGGTGTCATCAGCATAACAATGAAAATTAATGGAATGATTCCTGATAATGTTTCCTAGAGGAAGCATGTATAAACTGAATAGAAGTGGTCCTAGGACAGAACCTTGTGGTACTCCATGACAGAATGTTGTCGTAAAAGTGGCTCGCCTTTTGATTTTGCACCGCCAGTGTGGCTCTTGTAAAAAAAATAGTGAGGATGCTTTTTGGTTTTTTGCAGCGACCATGCATGCACACACAGCATAGAGCGGGAAATATGAAGTGCAGTGAACAACCTCTCAAAAATCACCATGGTAAAAATATTTTACAGGAATGAAAAGAAAGGCAAGAGACAGATAATGAGATAACCAAAAGTCTCCCGAAAGCTAAGACAAGGAAATATGACGGAGCGTATGTAGCACTTGGCTAGCGCTCTTCTTTAATGGTAACCCCTTAATGCCTGAATTGATTTTTCAATTATATAAAGAAATTAAGTATTTGTGTGTTTGCGTACCACTCCGACTGGCCATATTAGAAACTAGTGCTTGCAAAAGGTTCCTACGAATTTTTTGAACGTGCAAAAACCACAGTCACTGGAGACACTGGAGTATCACATGCTATTACATTATTATTTCGGCTGCAGTCTGAGCGGACACAGTGCGAATTTTCGAATTAACTAGGCATGTATCCTTATAATTACTAATAATAAGGATACAATGTTATGCAGTGCAGAGGTGTACTTATAACAATTTTATAGACTTAGGTTTGTAAGTCGTTATTGTAATGATACGCGAGAACTCCCTCAGGATGTAGTACAGACGCATGCTAGGAGCAGCTCAATGTCCTGCCAGGAGGAAGCCTGGAGAAGCCTACAAATCAGACTGTCTTGCTCCTACAATAGAACATGGGGGTGGATCAGGGATGATCTGTGATCTTCCGTAGGCTATGGGTGGAACAGGGCAAATGCAATAGTGTAAAAAAACAAATGAACCAGGTCACGTACAGGGCTACCCTTGAAAACAGTCTTCTTGCATCAGCTGGAAAACTCTTTTGAATGACTGGATTCTGGATTCTCCCCTTGCCACACGGCAAGGTCAGTTAAGGCCTGGATACGCCAAAACTATAAGACTTACAGCTTTAGCAGACGAAATTTGAGCGAGAAGACACATTTTCCTACGTTTCTATGTATAAATTATGTCTGTGGTGTGAAATTTGTGGCCACCGGAGCAGTTTCTGTTTTATTTTTTGCCTAATTTTCATCTCTCTTCTTCACTCTGGCTGATGATGTCATCCACTCTCGCGCAATACACACCCATTATAAACCCCGAAATTTGAGTAAAAACCTTCACAACTTTGAGGCTTAATGGTTTTAAAACGGTAAAAGGTGTCGATAAGTGAAGACAAGAGTGTCTACGTTTTAAAGTTTAAATGAAGTCTCTGGGTGAAAGTATGCCAGAGCAGTTGATTGTAGAAATCTGGGGGTTCAGTGTCTTGCTCAAGGACACCTATACATGTGGCAAGTTCCATGGATGGAACCGCTAACCCTCTGGTTCGTGGAAAACCCACTCTACCTACTGGGCCACAGCCGCCAGTATATTAAGTTATTTGGTGATACTAAATTGGAGCATTTTAATGTGGCTTACAATGTTTTCAGTTATAACACTGAAGAAGAACAAAACATTATCCTCACTCATTCATTCATCTTCTGTACCCATTTATTCCTGTTAAGCGTTGTGGGGGTCTGCTGTAGTGATGGGAATTGTCGTTCACTTTGAAGAACTAGTTCAGTTCAGATCGTTCAGTAAAAAAACCCGTTCATTTCGTTCATTTCGTTCATTTCGCGGCGCGCTCTCCACTATCCCCCGTGCGCACAGGAATTGCAAATAAAATTGAATGTGCAACTCCGACTCCAGTGCAAACAAATATTAATTAAAATATAAATTATTAATGTGAAAGTAAAAACAAAACTACCTAAATAGAAACAATTAAATGTACAATCAAAAATAAACAAGCAAACAAGTATTAAATTAAATACTAGAAAATTCCTGCGGAAATTTTGACTGTGCCGGTGATGTGTGCGTCATGATGTGTGCGTGCTTATGTCATGTGAATAGTTAGCCACCGAGCCCACAAGGGCAGGTACATGCAGCAGACCGCTCCCAGCTCCACCTGAAAGCCAGCATCAGCTTCACAATACCCACAAAATACATTCAATACAACAAGTAAAATCAAATGGCTTCTACTGAAAGAATGAGGAAATCACAATAACTGATTGTTAATCATAATCATTTTAATAATAAAAGTCATTGCTTCTATCTGAGCAACAGTTTACGGCACAGTGTTACATTTAGAAAAACATTCTATAATACTTAACAAATTCAATACTTAACACATTGAGGCTGTAAGAAGGAAACAGTCATGAAGTGAAGACCTTCAAATTGTCCCTTTACTACAGCTCTTTGTCTCATGTTGGACGTCACTGCAGTCTGTCTGGATCGGCTGCAGGAAAACACAGACAAGTAGACGTGTCAAATAATGTTGTGAAACATAATTAATACAACTAACTAATTAAGTGTTCAGCTCATTATTTATTTCATTAAAAAAAAATTAAATATATTAAATTGCATGTGAATCATTTGTCTATACTCCCATGTTCCCGAGGCAGGCCTCATTCATTAAAGATGTTGCCCTAACCGGGAGTCGAACCCTGGCCTCCGGTGTGAAAGCCCACGTTATTTGCGCTCGACTATCCGCCAATACTATTACAACGTGTAAGACTGCCACTTTATATTTCAACTACAGTGCTGGTCTGTTGACTGTGATTAACTCCCTCTAGCGTCGCGGCGGATTAGCCGGTGGCTAAGTCCGCTAGCCTCCGCGTAAGGTCGCGGCTAGCTCGGAGCTAGCGGTTAGCGTTAGCCACTGCTAGCTCGGAGCTAGCGGTTAGCCGCCGCTAGCTCAGCGTTAGCCGCTGCTAGCTCGCTAACATACATGAACTATGGTTGAAGGCTGGCCGTCGGCTGAATCATTGCAGTTAACGTCTGTTAGCAGTTTAGCTGTGTTGGGCACAAACACTTAACATATGGATAATTCTAGAAATTCACTTACCTAATACGGTGAAGGAAACGTGTCAGGGATGTTCTGTCAAGAGTTGCAGCAAAGCAGCCAGATATAATTTGTATTTAAAGTAAAGGAAAACGTCAAACATGACTGAGAAGTTGTCATTCAGTCAATGAAAGGAGCTATGATTAGCAGCTGTGTGAAAGCAACAACTCAAGGGGGGGGGGGGGGGGGGGGTGTTCTGCCTCCTCATTGTAATAGACTGAGGAGCGTCCCTAATGTTTTGTCAATCTGTGTCTGTAATGCTATAGTGGGAAGGGGAGGGGGGGTGATAATGTTATGGCAGATAATCTCCCTCTGTGTCCCTCAGCCTTCTGTGTGCACACCTGCGATGTGTTTGTTCATCAGGATCGGTTCAGGGGTCATAATGTTATGGCACTCTGCGTCTGTGTGAATGTGCTCCTCTCCTCCTGCATGCTCGTTAGGGGCCGTTGCCATGGTCACCAGGGGCACCTGCTGCTGAACTCTCCTTTTCCTTCTCACCTCTGGCTGAGTCAGAAAATCCCCCCAAAAAAAGTGAACCCCAGCTCGGCCGGTCCGAACAAACGGTCATAAATCAAAAACTACAAGTCCTATTGGGAAAACGAACGCATCGTGAGCGTCGGCCGAGGGTTTTCTACAATTTAGTGTTGTTCCCACGCACGTACTGCCAAAATTGTGGCCGTAGTCGTTTTGGAAAGAAAGTGTGCGACGAGAAAAATCGTCGAAAAATCCCTCTCGGTTTCCACATACACACGCATGGGGAAAAATTCGAAAAGCTGTCGGCGCACTCCTCGCTCGGAGGAGCCTGCTGTCCCAACCGTACGTCCCACGTGAATAAAACACACATCATCTGAAAGGCAACAAAAATCCCTACGTTTTTATGTAGTTTTTATCTCTGTAGCTCAAAACCTGTGGCCGCCACGTGAGATTGAAACCTTTTTTTTTCAGAATTTCGACGAAACTCTGAACCTACAGTGCGGCTAGAGTGCGCCCATAGAGCCCCATTATAAACGACGATTTTTGAACTTTTTTCCAAAATGTCACCAAAACGTAAACTGCGACCCCGACCAAACCGTAAAAGCTATCGAAACGCCGTTTTCAGACAAACGAAGCTACACTTCCCGTGCCTCGTACAAACTTCAAAGCATTTTTATACTCCAAAGCACGGCTGAGTGATGGCTCAGCAAAGCCAAGCTGTCCATTTTGGAATGTTGCCGCTTTTTTCCGGGCTTCTCCATTCACTTCCATGTTACGAGACGCGGGAATTTCGCCGTTTATTCTCGGCCCGTTGGACGGATCGCTTATGAGAGACATAGCACACTTGTCCCAATCAATGCGCACGTCTCCATATAAATTCGTCTATATGTCTCCAAAACTCTGGGAGAAGAAGCGAACCGAAAAAAGTCCGGAAGAAAAATAAGAATATTAAACGCGAGCAATAACAATATATGTGCCACGCCCCTGCAGGCAGGCTGCGCCTGCCTGCAGGGGCGTGCACTGGCTCCCATTGCGCAGCCAGCCAGTGCACCGGCACAGATAACTAGAAAATTCCTGCGGAAATTTTGACTGTGCCGGTGATGTGTGCGTCATGATGTGTGCGTGCTTATGTTATGTGAATAGCTCCCGTTAGCCACCGAGCCCACAAGGGCAGGTACATGCAGCAGACCGCTCCCAGCTCCACCTGAAAGCCAGCATCAGCTTCACAATACCCACAAAATACATTCTGTACAACAAGTTAAATCAAATGGCTTCTACTGAAAGAACCAGGAAATCACAATAACTGATTGTTAATCATAATCATTTTAATAATAAAAGTCATTGCTTCTATCTGAGCAACAGTTTACGGCACAGTCTTACATTTAGAAAAACATTCTATAATACTTAACACATTCAATACTTAACACATTGAGGCTGTAAGAAGGAAACAGTCATGAAGTGAAGACCTTCAAATTGTCCCTTTACTACAGCTCTTTGTCTCATGTTGGACGTCACTGCAGTCTGTCTGGATCGGCTGCAGGAAAACACAGACAAGTAGACGTGTCAAATAATGTTATGAAACATAATTAATACAACTAACTAATTAAGTGTTCAGCTCATTATTTATTTCATTAAAAAAAATTAAATATATTAAATTGCATGTGAATCATTTGTCTGTACTCCCATGTTCCCGAGGCAGGCCTCATTCATTAAAGATGTTGCCCTAACCGGGAGTCGAACCCTGGCCTCCGGTGTGGCAGCCCACGTTATTTGCCGCTCGACTATCCGCCAATACTGTCACAACGTGTAAGACTGCCACTTTATGTTTCAACTACAGTGCTGGTCTGTTGACTGTGATAAACTCCCTCTAGCGTCGCGGCGGATTAGCCGGTGGCTAAGTCCGCTAGCCTCCGCGTAAGCACGCGGCTAGCTCGGAGCTAGCGGTTAGCGTTAGCCGCTGCTAGCTCGGAGCTAGCGGTTAGCTGCCGCTAGCTCCGCGTTAGCCGCTGCTAGCTCCGCGTTAGCCGCTGCTAGCTCCGCGTTAGCCGCTGCTAGCTCCGCGTTAGCCGCTGCTAGCTCGCTAACATACATGAACTATGGTTGAAGGCTGGCCGTCGGCTGAATCATTGCAGTTAACGTCTGTTAGCAGTTTAGCTGTGTTGGGCACAAACACTTAACATGGATAATTCTAGAAATTCACTTACCTAATACGGTGAAGGAAACGTGTCAGGGATGTTCTGTCAAGAGTTGCAGCAAAGCAGCCAGATATAATTTGTATTTAAAGTAAAGGAAAAAACATGACTGAGAAGTTGTCATTCAGTCAATGAGAGGAGCTATGATTAGCAGCTGTGTGAAAGCAACAACTCAAGGGTGTGTTTGTTCATCAGGATCGGTTCAGGGGTCATAATGTTTTGCCACTCTGCGTCTGTGTGAATGTGCTCCTCTCCTCCTGCATGCTCGTTAGGGGCCGTTGCCATGGTCACCAGGGGCACCTGCTGCTGAACTCTCCTTTTCCTTCTCACCTCTGGCTGAGTCAGAAAATCCCCCCAAAAAAAGTGAACCCCAGCTCGACCGGTCCGAACAAACGGTCATAAATCAAAAAACTACAAGTCTTATCGGGAAAACGAACGCATCGTGAGCGTCGGCCGAGGGTTTTCTACAATTTAGTGTTGTTCCCACGCGCGTACTGCCAAAATTGTGGCCGTAGTTGTTTTGGAAAGAAAGTGTGCGACTCGAAAAATCGTCGAAAAATCCCTCTCGGTTTCCACATACACACGCATGGGGAAAAATTCGAAAAGCTGTCGGCGCACTCCTCGCTCGGAGGAGCCTGCTGTCCCAACCGTACGTCCCACGTGAATAAAACACACATCATCTGAAAGGCAACAAAAATCCCTACGTTTTTATGTAGTTTTTATCTCTGTAGCTCAAAACCTGTGGCCGCCACGTGAGATTGAAACCTTTTTTTATGGGTTTTAATCTCTATGTGCCACGCCCCTGCAGGCAGGCTGTGCACAGATAATTAACAAAATATTAAGATGCTGTTTATTGAAAAATAAATAAGAATAATATATAAATAAAAACTATACTATGATATGAAATGTGCAATCAAAAAGAGCAAACAAATAGAAATCAAAATATAAAGTGACAAAATATAATGTAACTGTAAAAGGCCCACACAAAAACAATCAAAGGTGCATTAGAAAAATGGTCAACCTGTGAAATAAAATGCAAAGACAACCACACAATTATTTTAAATTGAAATTAAGGAACACCAGTTGACTGACTTTGTCAGGGCTGAGCCGATTCCTTCTCTCGGATATCAGCTGCCCTGTCTTGCTGAAGACTCTCTCAGATGGCACTGACGTTGCCACAATACAGAGTCTAGTCTTCATGACTGTAGTCAGTCGTGGGTAGGACACCTTTCGCTGAGCCCACCATGTGAGAGGGTTTGAGTGCCTGGGTATCCGAGCCTCCGTCCTGAATGCACGGACCTCCATCACAGCATCAGCTGTTGGATTCCGAGTGCTCTGGAGCCCAGTGTTGTCCTCATCAAACTCTCTCCACACACTGCTCTCCTGCGCGGAGCTCCTCTGTTCCTCTTCATCCTCCTCCTCCTCAGCCTGCTGACTGGGTAATGTCACCCTTGCTGCCATGTTGCAGAGGTGCCCAAAGGTCCGTTCAGCATCCTCTGGCTTCTTGAAGGCCTTCTGTTTGAACCTGGGGTCCAATGCTGATGCCTGGTGGTATAAGTCATTCTGCTCGATTCTATGGAACCTGGTGTCCATTTTGTGCAGCCCTCTCATCAGCAGCAGCACCTTTGACATGGTCACGTAACTAAGAAAAAGAGAAAGAAAGATTAGGACTCTCATTTTTAAAATAAATTAGAATATTAATGACAGTATTGATAATGATATTAGTAGCTGTTGTACAATAAGAAACTAGTAACTAGTAGTTAGTCAGGCTGTGTATCTTGGCTGTATAGTAGAGTGGTTAATTAAATGCCATGGTAACGACCTAGGTCAAGCTAGACAAACAAGAGCCTTAAGCTTGACTGGCAGGTTTATGGCTTTATGGCTCTGTGTCCAAGTGAAAATTAGCCCTTCAAAATCACAGAATTAGAACATGACAGTACATTATACACACATACCGTTCTGCACCAAGCTCAACTGTGACTTCATCGAAGGGCTTCAGGATGTCACAGACCAGCTGCATGTCCTCCCACTCCTCTGGTGATGGGATGGGCAGTTCTATACCCAGCATGACCATGGTGGTGATGACTTGCTGTCTGGTCTCGAGCATTCTTGTCAACATGATGAAAGTTGAATTCCACCGAGTTGGACAGTCCTGCTTGAGACGCAGAGGAGTGGGAAATCCTGCACTCTTTTGCTGTTCCTGTAATTTCAGTGTTGCTGTGTTGCTCCGGTGGAAATGTTGCACAATGGATTTCACCTTGTCCACTGTGTTTTTAAATTGAGCAATTGAGCAGTTTGTACAATGAGGTTCAGGATGTGTGCAAAGCAAATTGCATGGTTCCACCCTGTTCCTCCAGTCTCCTTTGGCCCCATGGCTTTTACCATGTTAGAAGCTCCATCGGTGATACAGGCAACAACTTTGTCCTCAATATTCCACTCCACAGCAACCTGGAGAAGTTTCCTGGCAAGGAAATCGGATGTGTGTCTCTCATCCAGCAATATGCAGTCTAGCAGGACGGAGACCAACTCAAAGTCCTCATTAATAAAATGGCAGGTGACACACATAAAGGATGTGGTGGTTCGTGATGTCCAGCAGTCTGTGGTGAGGCACACTGCTTCAGCTCTGTCCACACTGTCCTGCACTTTCTCAAATGTTCTCTCATAGAGTCCAGGGATGATTGTTTTTGAAAGTGTCTTACGGCTTGGTAGGGTGTAATTTGGATTCAGTTCCTTCACAAAAGCCCGGAATCCAGTGTCTTCAACAATGGAGTAAGGTTGAAAATCCTGTGCAATCATTTTTGCCAACATTTCATCCATCCTCCTTTGCCTCTGTGGGTCAACGGGCCTTGACACAAACTGTGTCAGACGTGTCTGTGCTCTTACCCTGGGCCTGCTTCCTGCTGCCCCTGCTGTACTAACAGCAGCTGCAGTGGTGCTGCTAGTGCTGGCTGGCGCAGTAGAACTACTGGCTGGTGCAGCATCCATGCTTGGACCACCACTGCTGCTTGTGGCTGATGCTGGAGCAGTGCTGCTGGTGTCGTCCTCCTCCACTCTGGCCTCTACCAGTTGAACAGTCACATGTTTGGTAGATAAATGTCTCTTAAGATTTGCGGTAGACCCACCTTTGTGAGAAAGGTTGGTTTTGCATATTTTGCATTTTGCCGTTGTCTCAGAAATTTGATCAAAATGGGTCCAGATAGCAGCTCTTTTTCTTGCAGGAGGCATCTTCTCAACTCACAAGTTCAGAGATTCTCGTAAAATGGGGGTGAGGTGTTAAAGGCCAAGGGGTGAAGCCTCAGGTCATCAGGGGACAGTGGAGCATACCAAGTAAAAGGGGGCCCACCCAAGCTTTCACTAAGAAGGGTACTGGCTTTTGTTTCCTCACACACCTCCCTAATAATGGTTGAGTCCTCCTGTATATTGTTTGTTTGTTTTTTGTCTGTTTGCTCAAGCTTAGACAGAACTCAAGAACTCAAGAAAGAAGTTGATATAGTTGTCATTGTCATTTTATTGTAAACCAACTATACAATTACAGTACAGAAATAACCCAATATTAAATGATCAATCAGCCCATTTATAAAAGTCTCTCTCTCTCTCTCTCTCTCTCTCTCTCTCTCTCTCTCTCTCAATTCAATTCAATTCAATTCAAATTCAATTCAAAGTGGGCTTTATTGGCATGAAAGTTTCTTAACAAAACAATATTGCCAAAGCAAATCGAAATACAAAGCAAATCCTTGATAACTCACTGTCCCTCAGGGCGTGGCATGTTAACACATACTGGGCAGCAAGGTGTGCCCACTCTCCTTCTCCGAGGAGTATTTTTAGTTTGGATAGGTCGTCCAGCTCTTTGAAACCTGGAACCTGGAAGAGGTGAACTTGTTCCAATAAATTTCTCTTGTGTCATTTAATTTTGTACATTGTAGGAGAAAGTGCATCTCCGTCTCAACCTCACCTGTCGAACAGTGACCACATGTTCTGTTTTCTTTTGGTTGCCATGATTTTTTGTGTCTTCCTGTTTGGATTGCCAATTTGTGGTCACTGAGCCTGTACTTGGTTAGGATCTGTCTCTGCTTTCTATCTCTGACAGTAGAGAGATATTCTGCTAATTCATAATCTCTTTGAAGGGCAAGATAACATTCCAATCTACTTTGGCTTTTAGTTGTTTCTTCCCAATGGTCCAGATAGCTTTCTTTATATTGTGCTATAATTTGCTTTACCCTGATTTCTGTTTGTAGAGCAGTGTTGTTATGAGGCTGGTCAGAGTTTGTCTGAGAGGGGGCAGTTAGCCTCAGTACCAACTGACATAGGGGACTCTTTTCTGGGCTCAGCTCTTGGGTTTGGAGGGCTTTGGAGTGGAGGGTGTCTCTGGGACTGGATTTCAGGTGGTTAAAAAAGTTGAGCGTTCTCTTCTGAACGTTGGTTATCAGTGGGTATCTGCCTAATTCTGCTCTACATGCATTTGTTGGTGTGTTTCTGTGTACGTGTAAAATGTATCTGCAGAATTCTGCATGTAGAGATTCTGTTGGATGTTTGTCCCAACGGGTAAAGCTCTGATGACTGAGTGGACCCCATACTTCACTACCGTACAGCGCAATGGGCTGGATGACACTATCAAATATTTTCAGGCAAATTTTTATTGGAATATGGAAATGATAAAATTTTCTCTTAATTGCGTAAAGAGCTCTTCGAGCTTTTTCTTTTATTGCATTCACTGCCATGTTGAAACTCCCTGATGCTGTTATGGTTATACCAAGGTAGGTATAACTCATGCTGTGTTCAATGACATGATTATTGATGGTAAACTGGTGTTTGTTCTCATGACACCTGGGGCGTTTTTGAAAAATCATGACATTGGTTTTCTTCATGTTTACTGCCAGAGCCCAGTTCTGACAGTACTTTTCTACTACGTCCAGCTGTAGCTGTAGTCCTTGTTCAGTAGGAGACAGTAGAACAAGGTCATCAGCATAGAACAGAGACTTCACCTCTCTATCCAGGAGGGAGAGGCCCGGAGCAGCACATTTATCCATTTATCTCTCACGCACACAGACCCACACACACACACCTCCTAAGCCTGCTTTTGTGGGAGCACTGAAGAGTGGATGTTAACTGTCTAATGTTCTGATCATACTTAGAGACTGCCAGTGTGACTAAGCTGCACTGAGAATGAGAGTGCTATCATGGTAAATGGCCTTGCTTTTATATAGCGCTTTTCTACCTATTGGTACTCAAAGCGCTTTTACAGTCAGAGACACATCTACCCATTCACTCACACAAGCACGCACACATTCACACACCAGTGCCACGCACTGGGAGCAACTGGGGGTTCAGTGTTTTGCTCAAGGACACTTCGACATGTGGCACATTCCGGGGATCGAACCGCTAACCCTCTGGTTCGTGGACAACCCGCTCTACCTACTGAGCCACAGTCGCCCCCATATCAATTAAGACAATTACACAGTTAATCAAACATTATAAAGCCTGCCAGTGTCAAAAACATAAGCACATATTGTGTTAATCTTTGCAATATAAAGCACTTTGTAACTTGTTGTGAAAAGAGCTTTATAGACAACAACGATAATATTATCAGTCATTCTTCTTCTTCTTATTATTATTATATCATTCGTTTGTTGGTTATATTTAGCCTAACAACAGCAAAAATAATAATAATAATAATAATGATAATAATAATAATAATAATAAAGGTAATAATAATTCTTATTATATAATTGTTCTTATTTCTTGTTTTAACTAACTTTTAATGTAAAGTGACTTTGAGTTATTTCTTGTTTATAACCAACTTTTACTGTAAAATGTTGTTGAGTGAATGAGTTTTAAAAAGCGCTATATATATTAAAAAAAAAAAAAAAACGACACATACACAGACAGTACAAGAACGAACCGTACACTGAACGCCAGCTCAGAACAAATACGGCGGCGCGCACCTACTTTGCAGGCGAGTGGTTCACCGACCGACACAGGCGGCGCGGACCTACTTTGCAGGCGACTCGTTCACTGAACAATACAGCCAGTCGTTCAGTGAACTAGTCAGACCGAAATACGCCAGCGCGCACCTAGTTCACTGAACGAATACGCGCGCACCTCGTTCACTGAACGAATACGCGCGCACCTAGTTCACTGAACGAATACGCGCGCACCTCATTCACTGAACGAATACGCGCGCACCTAGTTCACTGAACGAATACGCCAGCGCGCACCTCGTTCACTGAACGAATACGCCAGCGCGCACCTAGTTCACTGACCGACACAGGCACACAGGCGGTCTTTCAGTGAACGATTCAGAGCGAATACGGCGGATGGGACGCCGACCGTTCAGTGTACATTACTGATATGATCAGTGATCGTTTTTTTTTTCTAATATAGCGCTTTTGAAAACTCAGAGACATTACAATAAAAGATGGTTAAAAATAAAAGATATAAGAATAAGAACTCAAAGTCACTTTACATTTAAAGGTGGTTAGAAAGAAGGTATACGAACATTTTAAAGTCACACACACACACACACTAGTGACGGCGCCAGAAATGTATTGTTGGGGGGGGGGCAATAGGGGGTCCTGTTGTTTATAAGAGGGGTTGAGGGGTGCGATTGTGGATTCCAAATCTGTGTGTGTGTGTGTGTGTGGGGGGGGGGGGGGGGGGGGGGGGCGAGTGCGATCGCGGATTCCAAATCTCCACACACGAGCGCGCGCGCGCGCACACACACACACACACACACACACACAGTCCCGCCCTCCTCACGCGTGGTCCAATCAGGAAAGCTGCTGCAGGTTTCTAGCTCGCGTAATGAGGAAATAGGAACGGTGCAGACTGTTCAGCCAAGGAGGGCATGAGGGGGGGCACAGTCTTTGACAGGAGGGTCTTGAGACCCTCCTGAGACCCTCCTGCTCGCGTAATGAGGAAATAGGAACGGTGCAGACTGTTCAGCCAAGGAGGGCATGAGGGGGGGCACAGTCTTTGACAGGAGGGTCTTGAGACCCTGCTGCCCCCCCCCCCACACACACACACGAGCGCGCGCGCGCACACACACACATACACACACACACACACACACACACACACACAGTCCCGCCCTCCTCACGCGTGTGGTCCAATCAGGAAAGCTGCTGCTGGTTTCTAGCTCGCATAATGAGGAAATAGGAACGGTGCAGACTGTTCAGCCAAGGAGGACGCCGGAACGATTATAAGAACGGGTCTTTTCGAGGAAGTGACCTAGTTCAGAAGAACTAGGTTCTTTTGATTCGTTCGTTCACGACCAACACAACACTAGTCTGCTGGAGCCTATCCCAGCTGCCATCTGCAAAAGGATGGTAAATTCTGACCTTGAACATGTTGTCACAGAGATGGTTTCAGTTTTATACTTTGCTGGACACAATAAAAATTTTGTAATAGATTTGTTGAGAATTTTTTTTTATTTTTTTTATTATGCACAATTTAAAAGAAAAATACAAGATTGACAAAGAATAAAACAAGTAAACACACAGTGCGGGGGGAAGCAGAAGCCTAATGGGCTTATTTGAAGCCTCTACCTAATTAATGTTAAAATTTTACAATATTTAAAAGAAAACACACACAAAAAAAGAAAATCATCTAACTATGTCAAAGTGATAACAAACTAATGATCACAAATAATATGTAATAAAGAACAATGATAGAGACCCCCCCTCCAAAAAAAAACCACACACATAAACATAAAAGCAAAAAATGTGAGTGTGTAATGTGTGCGTGTGTATATACATGTCTCATGAGGGAAATATTGGTTTTTACCCCCTTACTAATTCCTTGAACATGAGTGAAACAAAAATAAAACACAGAGACATGAAGAACAACACATGAAGTAAAGCAAATTACAAAACGACCGTTAAATAATATTTGAAGTGTCTTTTGTAAGATTTTATAGAGGAACAGTTTTTTGCCAGATGGGAAAAGCTATTCCACAATTAAGTACCCCTAAATCTTATTGACAATTGATCTCTGCAAGTAAGAAATTTAGGAAGATGAAGATCTGACGATTGACGAGTTGGGTAGGAATGGACCTGTGAATTTGATTTAAAATATGTCTTGAAATGCTCAGGAATATTTCCTTCACTTGAATGTATGTTATACATAAAGATACATATTTCAAAAATATTGATGTTAAAAATAGTAAGAATTTGTAATTTTTGAAATAAAGGAGCAGATGGGGTGTGTGACTCTGTTCGAGTTGCAATTCAAAACGTTTCTGGAGGACCAAGATTTTGTTGAGAGTACTAGGAAAAGTACTTGCTCAAACTATATTACAATATGAAAGATAGGGATAAATTAAACTGTAATATAGAGTATGGAGACAGTTTGTGGTGACAAGCTGACTGACCCTTCTAATTATACCAATAGATTTATTTATTTTTCTGCTAACACAGTCAGTTTGTTCTTTCCAACTCAAACTCTCATCGACAGTAATTCCCAGGAATCTTGTAGATGACACTTGAGGCATCTCGACAGACTCAATTGAAATTTTAGATAAATCCTTAGAGTATACATTTTTGCCATTGAAAATGATAAAGTTAGATTTTTTTATATTCAAAGATAATTTATTTCATTTGAACCAGGTAGCATAGGCAGTTAAACCAACATTAGCATCTTTAATCAATGAACTGAAATTTGAATGAGAGAGAACTAGAGTTGTGTCATCTGCAAACATTATTGGAGAAAGGATATTAGAGACATTAGACAAATCATTTATGTATATGAGAAATAACTAGAAAATTCCCTCGGAAATTTTTGAAGTGCCGAGTGGGCTGTTGCCATTAGCTGCTAATGTTAGCAATTAGCATGATGCGCTAGCCACTAATTTTTGCATTGGTTTAGTGTTAGCATGTCTTTTTAGACACTAAAAATTAAATACATGCTAATTGTTAACATGCTAATGCTAATTGCTAATATGCTATTCGCTAACATGCTAATGCTGCCACTAATGCAACCACCAATTTCTAGCCACTAAAAATTAGCATTAGCCGCTAATGTTAGCATTTAACATGACGCGCTAGCCAATGACAGACAGACACCTGTCATTGTTCAACTTAGGTGCCAAAAGCCAAAATGGCCACCCTACAGACCAGTTGCTTATGTCAGTTGGATATTTCCCGCCTCTTTCTGTGGAGCCCCTCCTCTTCTGCTGCCGTGTGTATGCCAGTTGGGGCCTGGTTGTCACGGTAACCAGTTTGAATGTCAGTTGAAAGATAGAGAGAAAATGCTGAAACCACGGCCTCGAACAGGAAGGCCTTGTAGCCAAACCGTGTGTCCAATCGTTGAACCGACTTCACTTTGGGCATCTTGAGGCTTTCCTGAAAAAAAATGAAGAAATGTGAGCTATTTAAAGCGATTAAAAAGAAAGGATTGCTTCTGCTTTGCTCCAGAAATTTAACATTGCAGACTATGGAGCGAGGAAGGGGTTTGCTGGCGCATCTTTGCGTCTCACGCCAAAACTATAAGACTTACAGCTTTAGCAGACGAATTGTGAGCGAGAAGACAAATTTTCCTACTTTTCCATGCATAAATTATGTCTGTGGTGTGAAATTTGTGGCCACGGGAGCAGTTTCTATTTTATTTTTTGCCTAATGTTCTTCTCTCCTCTCCACTCTAGCTGTTGGTGTCACCCCCTCTAGCCCGAACATTCCGCGCAATACACACCCATTATAAACCCCCGAAATTTGAGTAAAAACCTACACCGCTTTGAGGCTTCATGGTTTAAAAACGGTAAAAGGTGTCGATAAGTGAAGGGAATCGCTGAAGAGAAGACAAGAGTGCCTACGTTTTAAAGTTTAAATGAAGTCTCTGGGTGAAAGTATGCCAGAGCAGTTGATTGTAGAAAATGCCTGATGATTTTTCGGGGTCTCCCATTCATTTGAATGGGAAATTCTTCGCGGTTTTTCGTGAATAAATTCGCGAAAAACTCACCGATCGCTTATATAAGTAATGGCACGGGATTCGGGATCAAAACACACGTTTCGATATATCATGTGTTGGGGTCCTCTCGCCGGTTCGGGCCGCATTCATCTGCGAAAAAGGGCGGAAAATGAATAATAAGTAATAAAACTGCAAATAAACACGCAGAAGATCAAGAGTGGCCTCATGTCATAGGCACTCGGCACTAATAAGTAAAAAAACTGCAAAGAAACACGCAGAAGATCAAGAGTGGCCTCGTGTCATAGGCACTCGGCACTAATAAAACTGCAAAGAAACACGCAGAAGATCAAGAGTGGCCTCGTGCAATAGGCACTCGGCACTAATTAATAAAATCAGGTTTTCTTTACAGTGATATTTTGCTAATAATAAAAGGTTTCTAAAATAACAATTCCAACAATTATAGCTACTGCTCATATAAGAACATATACACACTTAAATTTAACAATGGTTTAAAAAGAAAGAAAACTTTTTTAAAGAATTGCCGCTTGAGGGCACTTTTGATTCATCCTTAATGTGACAAATTATGTGAATTTGGGACCAAAATCGTGTCATTGTGATACTACGCACTTCCTGAAAAACAAATATAACTTACCAGGTTATTACAATTTTGATCGTCATATTGTCAAACTTTTTTTTATTTTTTTACAGAGGAATGCGCATCAGAGTTCTGCTCTCGGGGAAGAAAGTTATTTCCGACTTGTGATCTGTTTTTCACTCCCCTGGTCACTCTGAGAGAGTGGGAGGAAGAAAGTGTTTGGCATGTTGGGATGTGTGTGTCTCTGAAAAGGAAGAATTAATGAATCACATACTTAAAACATAATGAATATAACATTAAGGCGGGCGGCACAGTGTCGAGGTCAGTGCCGACCTGTCCAGGGTGTACCCCTGCCTCTCGCCCAGCAGACCCCCGTGACCCCTAACAGGACTTAACGGGTATAGAAAATGACTGACTGACATTAAGGCTTATTGTTTTAATTCATATGAAGTATAAGAGGCAACTCTCTTCTCCTTCTTTGTAGTTCCTGATATCGTGTTGATGTCTTCTCAATTCGAAAAGAGGAAGATTAGAAGAAGAAAGAGGGTGTGAAATTCCACATAAGTGTAACTCTGACTTTTTGGCTCAGATGAAGTCCTCAGCATTCAGGGAGGTCCCATAGCGTGGGTCTGTCCAGCATATGGACATGGCACAATTATGGCTGAAGTGTAAAGTAGTACATTAGAAGCGTTCTTCCACAGGGCAATCTTAAATTTACATTCCAGAGTGGGGGAGGAAGATAGGAAGAGAGGATGACAGGATCCCCTACACAAGATTAAGTTTCTAACCAGAGAAGCTGCCAAAGACTTTTACGGTAGTAAGAATTAGGGAAAGACCGATATGGATTTTTTAGGGCCGATGCCGATACCGATATTTGTTTTTCATCAGCTTTAGCCAATGGCCGATTTTCTTGAGCCGATATTTGGAGGCAATATTGCTTTTGCTCCCTCAATTTATATCATAAAATTGTCACAGTGATAAATGTTATCATTGTGTATTTAACAAAAACAGTGAAGTACTGCGTATTGTGGTTGTTTGTGAATGTTACTTTAAACTCTGAGACGCCGCCCACAGCAGACGCCAGTGTCGTGTGCCAGTTCAGGCAGGAATGTCTGTAATTAGCTTACAGGTGTATATCGGCAGTGTATGGCGGGAAGAGTAGTCAATGTACGTGAGTGGGCCAGCTAAAGGTCTGATAAATGGAATGCGGTAGCAGCTACAATAGCGTCCACTTTTTACACACATACAAAAGTTTTATAAATTCTCATTCAGGTGCTCACTGAGTAGGACACACACACGCCTAAACTTCTGCTTGGTAGGAAGCTGATGCTGACAGAAAAACCCTCCACTGAACTGGATTGATAACTTATGCGCACTTATGTCTGGTACATGCTAAACGTCAACATGAATAAATATTCAACTATGTAAGAAACATTTCTCTCATCATAAAATCTCTTCTTGAGGCAGAGCTTCGCTCTAATCACTGCGAAATTTAACGGCGAAAGCACCCGCACATTGGACGATGCCGATAGAAATAAAAAACGTAAATATCGGCCCGATACATCGCCCGGCAGATGTATTGGTCGTTCATTAGTAAGAATATGTGGGATGGATGTCACAGGGTCAGATACAAAGAGAAGGATATCATCCGCATATAAGGCAATTTTGTGTTCCTTATTTGCCCTCAAGATGCCCTAAATATCTGTATGCCGCCTAAAAGTAGCTGCAAGCAGTTCCATAACCAGTGCAGAAAGTAATGGGGACAGGGGGCAGCCCTCTATAGTCCCACACTGAAGAGGAAAATATGGTGAATAAGTGTCATTAGTCCTAACTGAAGCTATAGGGGAGGTGTACAACTACTTAACCCAAGAGATAAAAATGTTCCCAAAACCAAACTGCTTAAGAACATAAAACAAATAATTCCATTCCACATGATCAAAAGCTTTTTCAGCTTCCAGAGATACCACTGAGATGAGGATGATGTGTAAAGGATATTAAATACACGCTTGATACTGAAAAATAATTGCCTGCTTTTGATAAATCCAGTTTGGTCACATGACACAAGGGAGGCCAGAACAGACTCAAGGTGGAGAGCCAGCCCTTTGGCCTGTATCTTATGGGATGGTAAGACTAACAATTAAGGGCATAATTGCCCTTTTTCAAAAGCAAAGATATTGATCCCTAGCGTAGGGTTGGAGGGAGTCGCTGAGATTCAAAGCTATTATCAAATACATCCTTTAGCAGAGGGCTTAGTTTAGCTGATTGTTTTATTTATTTAAATTCTGTAGGAACGCCATCAGGACATTTTCCACTTTGAATGCATATGATGGTTTTATTGATTTCATCTAAAGACACAGGGCAATCTGGAGATTTTCTTACGTTCTCATCCACAGTAGGTATGTCCAGATCCACAAAAAACATATCCATTGCTCTCGGCTCATAAGGGTGTTCAGAGCTGTATAATTTACAGTAAAAGTCACTAAACTTTTATCTAAAGGGTCTGACAATAATCCTGTTTCCGATTTAATTTGATCAATTACATGAGTAGTGGATGTCTGTTTTAGATAAACAAGAGCTCTGCTTGGTTTCTCCCCATGTTCATAAGACATATGAAAGAGAAATTCCAGCCCCCTGTTCTCTCTGCCCTGAAAAGTTGAGTGGTATACCTGTCCCACCCAGCCTCTCCTTACACTAATAGATATGCACATATGCGGCTCAGTTAGGAAGGCTATATCAGTTTTCAGGAGCTTAACATGAGCAAGGACCTTGGTGCGTTTAAAGCCTCTTCACATTCCAGTTGGACTGGATTCCAAGTTTACGGACTGGCCACTACCCCAAGTAGACATATGTGAATTAATTATATTCAACAATATAGATAATATTACACAAACATAACAATCTGACCTGTGACAGATACATTTTATGACTTACTATACACAAAAGAACATGGAACCACAAGTGGGCACAGTGAAAAGAAAAATAATCGACAAAATAGAAAAAAGGTTTTCATTAAATACGCAGCACTTGCCCCCCGCCCCCAGCACTATCCCAACACCTACTTTAAAAACCCTTAGGCTGAGATATTAGCCCAACAAAAATAGTGTGCTATCCAGCAGTAGCATCATAAGACATTTTACAGGGAGAAAAAAAAAGTCAAGGCACGTTTGAGTGAAACAAATAAAACAAAAAAATACGGCCTCCATGGAACCATAACATGGTACAACATATCTCTCTCACTTTAGTGGGAGTTTATGGTTAGATTCATTACCAAAACGCTCCCAAAGAAACATGAAAAGTCAGTCACTTAAACACAGGCCAAACCATTTGTAAAGTTGCCTAAAATGCCTGAAAAAAAGAAAAAAAAAAGAAAAAAAACAGATCCTGGACTAGCTATACGAGACAGCTAGTCCAGGATCAGTGAAGGAGTTTTCCTCGGCTTTGAAGGTGATCCGGAATGTGGAGTGGTTCACTTACTAACTCAGTTGGGACGAGTCTGCATGTCTGCGGGACAAAGTGGAGCAGCTGACAGTATGGTGCACAGAGAACAACCTCATCCTGAACACCACCAAGACAAAGGAGATCGTCCTAGATTTAAGGAGGAGGAAATTGGCCATTCAACCACTATGCATTGGAGGGGATTGTGTGGAGAGGGTCTCCAACTTCCGGTTCCTGGGTGTGGACCTCGAGTATGACCTGACCTGGAGCACCAACACCACAGCCATCGTCAAAAAGGCACAGCAGAGACTCTGTTTCCTGAGGATGTTAAGGAACAACCACCTCTCTCAGAGACTGCGTTTTTACCAATGCTCCATAGAGAGCATCCTCACTTACTGTATTTTGGAACTCCAGCTGTACTGCAGCAGACAGGAAGGCACTCAAGAGGGTTGTCACCACAGCCCAGAGGGGTCATGGACTGCCCCACCCCCTCTGCCTGAGGAAGGCCCAGGGGATACAGGATACAGCTCACCCCGGACACTCACTTTTTGAACTGCTACCATCTGGTATATGATTTAGAATACTGAAGGCTAGTACCAACAGAGTGAAGAATGGCTTTAATGCAAGAGCCATAATCACACTGAACAACTTAAATATAAAGAAATAATAATGTGAATGTGCAATAATTTATACAATAATTCTCATAATGCGGGGTACATCTGTTCAATAATTCCAGCAGATTCTCAAAAAGCGGAATACACATATGCAACTTGTAATAACTTCATATGTGTAATAATTTCTCACAAACGAGTGCAATAATTTCATGTGTATAACAGTGACTTCTTATTAAATGGTGTTGTTATGTTAGTGTTTATAGTTTTGTACAATACTTCTATGGCAGGGGGAAAAGCTTTAAGGAATTTTGACAGAAGATAATTTGGGTATTTTTTTATATACAATAAATATCAAAAAACGTGTGGCTCCTGTCAAATCCCTTTAACTCATAATAATGTGATTCAGTACATTGCATACATTTCATTGAGGTGCAGCAGGAGTGTTACTTAGGTTGGGATATAAATAAAAAACTTTTACAATACGATGGTTTACTGCCTAACTCACTATTTTAATTTAATTACTCACTTACAGTATTTTGAAAATTTGCTTGTTAAGGCATTAGTGCAGGCCCGTCCAGCAACTCATCACATTGTTTTTCAGTTTCTACAGTTTGAAATAAACTGACAAAATAAGAGTCTGTCACAATGACAATTTTATTGATTTAATTGAGCGAAAATGACACAATGCTGTCTCTTTCTTTTTACAAACACTACATTCAAGGAAAAGGGTGACAAGTGATTTCAGTTCAAAGCTTACAATTATAATTTAAAATTGTTTAAATCATGACATTTTTGCTTGTTTCCCTGTTTTTACAGGTACCAGAAGGACAGTCACCTCTCAAGACCCTGGTGGAAATTAAACAAATGTTTCAACGGTTCAGCGCATCTCCTTTTGTAACACTATCCCCTCCCAACACCAAAGAGAGCTCTCAAAGCTTCTCCTGCAGGCTGTATTCCCAGAAAAAACACTGTTCCTTCACCTTCTCTGTACCCCACAACGCCACAGATAGGACAGACCTAGGCCAAGAAAGCAACCTGAGAACCTCCAACCTGAAGTGTAAACTGAATTTAACAGCTAGGGATGAGGAAGAAGTTGGTGGACAGGTGGATGGCGGGGAGACAGAGGATGATTTCAGTGACACAAAGACAGACGCTCACAAGGCCAGGAAGTGTGTGAAGGGCCTGGTCAGGGAAGTGGTCTTTGAGGGTGACACCAAGGATGAACTGCTTTATGAAGCAGAGAGCCCAGATGAAGCAGCATTGGTCCATGCAGCCCAAGCATACCACTGCACCCTGAAAGGCCGCTCAGCAGAGAGCCTGCTGGTGGAACTGCCAGGAATTGGATGTATGGCTATTCAGCTACTCCATATCCTGCCTTTTGACTCCAACAGAAAGAGAA
Source organism: Planiliza haematocheilus (assembly GCA_005024645.1). Classification (NCBI taxonomy): domain Eukaryota; kingdom Metazoa; phylum Chordata; class Actinopteri; order Mugiliformes; family Mugilidae; genus Planiliza; species Planiliza haematocheilus. Next base: position 1,436,761 of record SRSE01000487.1, read on the forward strand.
TGTCAGTGGTCGTCCGCCACCCGCTGACAGAACAGGTGGTGATTTACACCAAAGGAGCAGACTCTGTTATCATGGACCTGACTGAAACACCTAAAGGTAAACATGTATTAACAGTAAGAACATATTTAATATCTGATTTAAACACCCAAAGGTGAACATATTTTAACAGTAAGAACATAGTGCCAGTGATAACACACATTATTACTCAGCTGGTTTGTTCCTCAGGCTTATTAGTTTGATTGCAATCAAAACATATAAGATACTGTTTCTCTTTATATTTATTATATGTGCCAATGCAATGGTACATAAAGACCATGGCTTTCAAAAGAGGTTTAGTTCCTGACATTCACAGGAGAATGTTGTATTTTCAAAATAAAAGCCCACACCTACTTATAGTAAGTAACAATGTCACGTGGAGACTTTTAAAATAAAACATCACGAATGTTAAAAGTAGTTCATGTTCATTTGTGACAGTTACACTTGCACATATTCAAGTGTAGTCATACATCACAATTTTCTTATAATTATGTGCCAATGCAATGGCAAAGTAAGCGGTCACCAAAATGGGTGTTTTCGGAATGTTTTTCCGAAATTGCGATTTCATTCCAGTTCTCCATTCTTTGGATCTGTATTGTCGCACTCTATCCACACTCTATAACTTTTGACTTTCTTCAAAATTCAAGAAAAACAACAACAATTCAATATGAAGTTATGAATATATTTTAAGTATCTCTAAGTATCTCTTACTTCTCTTTACAGCTAGTAAAGACTGACACACACGCACACACACACACAAAATGACTAATGGCACATTGTAATGACTAAAAGATACAAACTCCTTTTCCTGGTAAATGCCTAATTTACCATGTGAAATGGCTTCATGGCTTCCAGCCATTTCCAAAATCGCAGAAAAATGGGTGTCACAGCAGATTGTCCATCATTTAAACAGCAGCTCCCCCTCTCTCCATGCCATGCAGTTTGGTTTCAGATCCAAGCATTCCACTGAGATGGCTACTTGCTTCCTTATTGAGAAAATAAAAAAAATTCTCGATAAGGGTGGAGTTGTAGGGGCGGTGTTTTTGGACCTCAGGAAAGCTTTTGATACAGTAAATCACTCTGTTCTCCTAACCAAACTCTCAAAATTGAACTTCTCTCAAAACGCTGTGGGATGGATTGAGTCATATCTGCATGATCGAACACAATCTGTATCTGTTAACAACTGCATATCTGACTCTCTTAGGCTAACCTCAGGGATCAATATTAGGCCCCCTTTTATTTAGTCTTTATATTAATGATTTGCCCACTGTCTGTCCTGAAGCTGAATGCGTAATGTATGCAGACGATACGGTTTTCTTTGTTCATGGTCACACCAAAGACATTGTTGCCGCTCAACTCATCAAAACAATGTCCTGTGTTACAAGTTGGTTGCAGGAGTGCTGTCTACAGCTAAATGTTTCTAAAACTGTAGGCATGTATTTCACTAAAACAAACAAAGTATCACTTGACCCCGACATACATGTTAATGGAGAAAAAATACAAATTGTCAGCCAATATAAATATCTTGGGATAATAATCGATTCTGAGCTTTCCTTTAAAGCCCATATTGGCAAATTGTGTAAAAAAATCAAGTTAAATCTCGTTAATTTTCGTGCAATTCGAAATGAAATGTCTACTGAAGCCGCAAAAATGTACTTGCATTCGATGATTTTCAGTCATTTCAATTACTGTCTAACCAGCTGGTCCCAGGCTGGTCAGAGCTCAAAAAAACCATTGGAAATCTTGTACAAACAAGCAATTAAAGTTATGGATAAAAAACCTAGGCACTATCATCACTGTGAAATTTTTAAAAAGTATAGTATTTTAAATTGGGACAGTCTTCACACATTTGCAGACCTAATACTGACCTACAAAGTGCTCCATAAATTGGCTCCAGATCCTCTGGCAGAGTTCATCAGCCAAAGAAACAGCCTTGAGCGTGTCACTCGAGGCTCTGTCAGAGGTGACTGTTATATTCCTTTGCGCAGGAGCACTTTCAGTATGTCGGCCTGGTCAGTAAGGAGTGCAAGTGTGTGGAACTCAATACCTGAGGAGATTAAACTGCTCACGACATACAAGGTCTTTACAAACAAATTGAAAACGTGGCTTATCAACACCTATAGCTGCCAACACTAAAAGATGTTGTGATGCTCTGATGTTATGATAAAATGTTGTGTCGATTTTGATTGTTTTTTTGTACAGTAAGTGTTTGTATATGTATTTTGTATTATATTGTACATGTATTGTATGCTTCTTATTGCCTTTTTCACATCAAGGCCAGGGGACTACAGATGAAAACTAGCCTTCTGGCTAATTCTGGCTTTTTTAACCATGGGTAATCATGAGTTCTATGAAACTGCACTGTCCCTTTCTTAAATAAACAGTAAATCATCTGCTGGACAAAGTAGCACACTACGTGCAATGGCGAGGGAATCACTCAGACAGGGACAGATTTCACTTTCACAACCATAACACGCCCCAAAATTAACGGAAAGTCACAATTTTCACAGTGAGCGCTGTCACATTAATTTAATTTTCTAGTTCTGTATTACTGTCTATTATATGTTGGTTTTTGTTTTGTTTTGTTCAGGTGCAGAGCAAGTTCAGGAGATCTACGGTCACATCAGAGAGCAAACTCAAAAACATTTGGAGGCCTATGCCAGAGAAGGCCTCCGCACACTCTGTATCGCTAAAAAGGTGAAAAAAGTATAGCTGACTTTTTTGACTCGTAACATCAGCGGATTTTCTCACAAGTCCAGAAAGCAAGCAAAGAGGAGCCACTGAAACAAATGAAACTAGAGAGTAATTTCTTTCTTAATTTCTTTCTTAAAGTCCTGTTTAATGAGTAACTTTGAGTTTAGTTCCCATGTAGTACATGTAGACATTTGCCTGTTGCTTGAATTAATGAGTGGTCTTTGTAACAGGTTCTGGAGCAGAAGGAATATGATGTGTGGCTGAAAAAACACATGGTGGCAGAGAGCAGTATAGAAAACAGAGAGAAGCTGCTGCTAGAGTCTGCTCAGAAACTGGAAACCAACCTCACTCTTCTGGGTGGGAAAGTCACTGACTGCAACTGGACCATTGCTGTATCAGAGCTGGAATTAATAGTACTTTAAGTGCTTTGTCTTTGTATGTGTGCTTAGGTACCACAGGGATTCTGGACAGACTGCAAGAGGGTGTCCCAGAGACCATCGAAGCTCTTCAGAGAGCTGGAATCAAAATTTGGGTTCTTACTGGAGACAAACAGGAGACAGCCATCAATATTGCATATGCCTGCAAACTTCTTCTTGCCACTGACCAACTGCTGACAGCCAACTGTGGAACTAAGGTCAGTGGTTGAGGCATAGTTGCGTTGTTTTGGGGCTTATTTGGATAAATTCTTGCATTGGCTCTATATATACAAACATTGAGTAGATTTTCAGAATCTGAAATATGTATTGTATATGAAATTTGTATTTAGCCCTGCTAGTGCTGTCAAAGAAAATGTAAATGTCTCAAAATAATTAGATCCTTTCCAATGGAGAGAATGAAAGTCCATCACTGATTTAATGGCTAGTTTAGCTCCTTTCACTGCAGGTTGTGGGTTTACCCTAGCATTTTCCAAATACACATGGCACCTTTGGATTCCTTTGAATCTTTTACATGCTAAACTGATAAAGAAACAAAGTGAAGTATGTCAAATAGCCTTGTTAAATAGCATTGTATGAGGGTCTATACAGAATAGACTCACACAACTCATGTTTCTATGTTTGTGAAGACTTTCCATTGACAAGATGTCGTTCAACTTTTTTCAGTCTTTCATATTCAATATCATGAGCAGGTGAAAGAAATTTCATTGATCAATTTGTGAATAAAGTGAGAGAAACTAGAATAGTAGTAGCTTTGTCCTCTGACGAATAAAGCCCTGGTTACAGTTTGATAGTTGAAAGAGGCTTGGTAGTGGATGATGTCTACATGTCTCACGGCTGTTTGAGCTCCATATGAGCTGGGTTCTGCTCAAGGTTTCTTCCTGTTAAAAGGGAGTTTTTCCTTGCCACCGTTGCCTTCAGGCTTGCTCTGGGGGTTTCAGGCCGGGTCTTGTAAAGCGTCTTGAGACGATTTGTATTGTTATTGACGCTATATAAATAAAACTGAATTGAATTGAATTGTACCACCAACATGCATCACTGAATCAGGGTTACCTCCATTCATCCCTAATGAATGCATATACAGTAGATTGATGATGTTGTCTTAAGCATATACAGTAGATTGATGATGTTGTCTTAAAAATGAGAAAACAGTTAGTTGAAAGAGGCTTGGTAGTGGATGATGTCTACATGTCTCACGGCTGTTTGAGCTCCATATGAGCTGGGTTCTGCTCAAGGTTTCTTCCTGTTAAAAGGGAGTTTTTCCTTGCCACCGTTGCCTTCAGGCTTGCTCTGGGGGTTTCAGGCCGGGTCTTGTAAAGCGTCTTGAGACGATTTGTATTGTTATTGACGCTATATAAATAAAACTGAATTGAATTGAATTGTACCACCAACATGCATCACTGAATCAGGGTTACCTCCATTCATCCCTAATGAATGCATATACAGTAGATTGATGATGTTGTCTTAAAAATGAGAAAACAGTTAGGGAATGATCAGTTGAACAAAAAAAAAACATTTAGATTTAAAGAAATCCAACATTTAGAAAAGAAAAGCAGGAGAAAACGTATAATAACAAACAAAAATGGCTGAAGCACCAAGGGAGGTTGTCCTCTCTTGGAAAGTTTTGACTGTCCTTTTAAGAACAAAAAAAAAAGGTTCTATGGGCCAACTGGGCCTTTCTGTGTGGAGTTTGCATGTTCTTGTGTCTGCATGGGTTCTCTCCAGGTACTTCGGCTTCCTCGCACTGTCCAAAGACATGCTCATTAGGTTAACTGGTGATTCTAAACTGGCTGCAGGTGTGCATGTGAGAGTGAATGAATGACCACGTTTACATGGTCCATATCCTGGATATGCTCAAAGCCGGGATAAGCCTCAAAATCGGGATACTAATGACCATGTAAACACAGTCACTGCGATAGATAGACCTGTGATAGACTACCGACCTGTCCAGGGTGTACCCCGCTTTTCACCCGATGACAGCTGGGGTAGGCTTCAGCCCTCCCACTACCCTTCACAGGAAAGAGCGGTTACAGAAGATGAATGAATGAATGAATGATTGTTCTTCCTACAGGAAACACACAGCTCAGCTGATAATGAAACATAATGGGGGATGAACTTTTTAAACTAAAAAGTTCATCCCCCACTAACCTCGGTGGACGTTTGAAGTAGGTGGAATGAGGACTTCTCGTATTATTGCTAAAAATGTTCTGCTTTTGGTACAAATCAGTTTTAAGTTAAAATCATCTGTGAAAGCCACAACTGGCCTGTTTTGAACAAGTAATACGAGTAGACAAAAACACTGTTACAACAGGTGATCATATGTTTAGATTTCTTTTCTTTCAGGATGCATGTGCAGCTTTACTTGAGGACCTTAAGCAGGAAGTCCAGTGTGGAGAAGACAATTTAACTGAACTTGCTGCAAGAAGGGAATCCTTTTCAGGCAGTGTGGCCGGCTTTGTTCTGGTTATAGATGGCCTGACACTGGACTGGGCTCTGCAGGAGGAACTAAAGAACAACTTTGTGGAGCTGAGCCAGAGATGCAAGGCTGTTATCTGCTGCCGGTCTACTCCGCTGCAGAAGAGCCTAGTGGTCCAACTGATCCGGGAGCAGCTTGGTGTTGTGACATTGGCTGTGGGTAAGGAAACAGCCTAACAAAAGCTTGGATTTTGTTTGTTAATGATTAATTGATAAAGAATTCTTTGCCTGGAGGCTGGAACATGCTGAAGGACAAAATTATATTTCCCTTCAGGTGGAATTGTCAGTATTTAATATTTAAACATGGAGGACTAAAAAACATTTTTGGGATCATTTAGGTGATGGAGCCAATGATGTAAGCATGATTCAGGTGGCTGATGTGGGCCTTGGAATATCTGGTCAGGAGGGAATGCAGGTAATGGACATTCTGACAAGCTGCTACAGAGTGTAAAAAAATACGAAGATTGCATTTGTTAGTAATTTATTAATTCAGCGTTTATTAATTCATACATCTTCCATAGGCTGCTAATACTAACATATGACCTGTATGTAAACTACATATTTCTACACAATATGCCACATTTGGTTCGATGCAGTAGCCACTCAGACAATGCTAAGTATGTGGTCATATTAGGTCATATTATATGTCTGATAAAATAGCAGACAGTTATTATTTCACGTAACAGTATGAGGTAAATGAGGTAAACACTTTGTTTTATTTAAAATTTTCTGAATTTCTTCCACTTTGTACCCTACCCCAGGCTGTGATGTCCAGTGACTTTGCCATTTCCAGGTTTAAACACCTCAGTAAGCTGCTGTTGGTTCATGGCTACTGGTGTTACTCCCGTCTTGCAAACATGATCCTCTATTTCATCTACAAGAATGTGGTGAGACTTCTTCATGAGCTGTGTAAAAATATTTGTAAAATAGAAGTGAACTTTTTTGTAAACTGCACTATCCATACATTTTTATTTACTTACCCTGAGTAAAGCATGGTGGAACTAAGGATACCAAAGCATGGTATCCCAGATGCCCCTCTCCTTATTAGTTTTTAAAAGTAATCCAGGCATGATGAAATAGCTAAACTCTCCAATAAATTTTGGGTCTATGTCTAGGGGCTTTAAAGTTTTCCCCACAACGGATTGATTTCATGCTCACATTATAGCTGCCCCTACATCAAACCGCCTTTCCATCTCTCTCTCTATTTATCATCTTTTATGAACAACACCTCAAGATACGTCAACTCCTTTGTTTGGGGCAGCACCTTACCCCCAACTTAGAGAAAGCAATCTACTTTCTTTGGCAGAGACACTCGAGGTGATGTCATTGATGCGCATTCCTATGTATATAAAGCTGAGGACGACCTTAATAGCAGGTACTACAATTCAAATGAGGACAGGGGGACTGCCAACTTTTCAGAAGTGATGATAATTTCAGATTCAAGATGAATGGCATGCTCAATTCCTTTTGAGTTTGTTTTGGGTGCTTTGAGTTGTCCAGTTAGGACATGTAAATTTTGTAATAAAGACATTTCAATTAAGAAGTGCCTCGGCTATCAGAGAATTCCTTCTCTACACTGCCTCTATGATAATTTATTTAGTTTTGTTCACTTTGATGCAGAAGCTGTTGGCTCTTCACCAAGCTCCCTGCTGTTCTACCTCTAGACTGCACTCCATCTCATTTTGACTGTGTGGGAGCTCAGGATAGTAGCTGAGAAGTCACAAGTCAGCACAGTGACACGTGATTGAGTCAATGTTAAGAATAATCGGAGACTAAGTTATATTGTGAATTCTGACAGTCCTGTTTTCTGTTGGTTGTAAATGTCAGCACCCTCTTGCTAAATGTTAATGAAAAGAATTAAAGGATGATGTCTTTGCTTGGGGAAAGGCGAGAAGAGCCTAGCATTCCTTTCTGAGTTGAAATGATTTGCCAGGACCACCTTGAGGCTAACCAAGAAGCCCAATGTTTTTCCTTTCATGACTCTTCTGGCCTCTTGGTATATGTCTCCTGAATCTGAAGACCACTGAGCCAGCCAAGCCAAAAGCCTCTTTCTTAAAGGTGCAGTAGGCAAGTCTTATAAAACTAACTTTCTGTCATATTTGAACTATGTTTAAGTATAATTGCATGAAGCAGGTGTTTTTTTTTTTTTTTTTTTAAATCGTCTCCTCTGGCCCCACCTAGAGCCTGTAGCGTGATTTGCAAGACATCCAGGGCTGCACATTCAGATGCACCAATCTGAATGTGGAGCGCTGGATGTCATTTTGGGCTTGAGCAGAAAGGGGGGAGGGACTGAGAAGTTGACGATGTTCAAATTTTTTGGCTAAGCCCTGGATCTTCGGAATCCTGCCTACTGCACCTTTAAGACTTGACATCTTACCTACTGACCACAGCTTCTGCCTGTACAACGATTTGATCATGGCCTACTTGCATGCCATGTCCCCAATTTTCCCCTTAATGCATGACAGTCTCTTGCCAGAGGTTTGAGTTGAATATCTGACAGATGTTCTCTGTTCACTTTATTTGAGTTCATCAGGTCTGTTTGGTAGCTCACCTACCTGAGATCCTATCTGACTGGAACAGCAAAAAGAGCTGTAGCAGGATTAAGCATGACTGAAAGGAATTATGATGCAGCAGTGGAATTACTTCCGAACCGTTTTGCAAGAAAAGTCAATGTAATTAGTGCACATATGTCCAACTGTTGAACCTTGCCCCTGTTCAAAGATCATCAGATGTTGCAGCACTCAGACAACTGTATAATGAATGTTAAATTCAGATCCGCAGCCTAGAATCCATGGGGGTTCACAGTGACACATATGGCTGCCTGCTATGCCCAGCACTATTACCAACAAGCCCTCCAACTTATATGACCATGTCTGTTGCTTGTATATGCTCTCGAATACGAGAGTGACAGTGAAGGGAGCGTTTCTTGCAATAGTGCTCCTACCGGTAACAGGACAGTATTGCGGATTGCGGGGATTCATCCACTACATCGGTATGTCATCGTTGGATGAATTAAGGTAAGTACAGCAAATGTGTTTAATTTACATTTGAGAATGTTATAAGAGCTACGGTAACATTAAAACAACGCTCGCCAAAAGTTTTTTTTTTTTTGAAAAGTAAGCTAGCTAGCTAGCATTATAAATAAGACTTTTAGAAGACGTCAGGACATGCACAGGTGAAAGGAATGGAAAGGGACAGACAGGTAAGACAGGTGTCCATGGCCATGGTTTCTACAGAGGCACATAACCAATAATAGTAAGCTATTGACTGGAAAATAAGGGGTAAACATGACGTTAAACAGACAGGTAGCTCCTTGATTAGACAGTTTTGCTGATGTCATCCAGCATCAAAAGGACTTAAAGTCAAATCTAATTTTATTTATTTAGCCCAAAATCAATCAATTAAATTTGTCCCAGGGGGTTTACAATCTATGCAGTATGTGATGCCCTCAAACTACCATGATTTGTTCTGACATACGTTTCTGCATTACATATTTCTGATGTTAGAAGCATATTGAGTAATATTACACTGCAAATTTAAAACATGACATGGTTATACTTTGTAGGTGCCTGACTACAAAGTATGTATGTTGTGTACTATATGCATCTTCAAATACAGGCTGTTGTATACATATACAGAATGTGAATCATTTTACCATGTTATTACAAAATGCCTGCATAACTGAGGAATCATTGTGTCATTGGAAATTGTACATTTTCCAATAATTCTCAAACAATTTAACAGTAATACTTAATGCTGTCTATCGATCTGTCTTGCAGTGGGACAAAGTGGAAAAACTCCTGGGAGCCAAGAGACAGCATTCACAGCTAACATACTGAAATAGCCGATAAATTGTTTGAAACTGTTACTGTTTCATATTGATTTTGTTATTGTTGCTGTGTTGCATTGTTTGTTATTGTTGCTGTGTTGTATGATAGTTATGGAGCCTGACAGGGGATTATGCTTGATCTTTGAGGCGGCAGGCTACGTGAATGATAAATGTTAATGTCTGGTAATGTTTTGAAATGAATACCTGCCACCTGTCTCTGTCTGTGTTCATTTCAGTTCAGTTTCATGATTGTTTATAGTTAAATTAGCAGCGTGAATAGGTTTTGTTTTCACTAAAAAAGGTGAGGGGTTAACAGACAAGTTCATCCAATCACACCTATTACAGTAGCTCAGCCAGCATAAAAGACAAGCCCATGCCATCGAGAAGTACATTCTTAGCTATTAGCTAAATTTTTGTGCTTATATTGTTTGTTAATCACACAGAATTGATTTGTTTGATTAACATTTATTGTTAAAGGCATAAGCCATGAATCTTTAGTTATACTACAGGTGAGGATAGAAGTCAAAATATTCTGAAATCAATATTAGTGTTTTGTTGAGATGCTGTTTTTCATTGAAACACACAGATGTCAGAAATTACCTATTGGACATTATAACGGTATGTGTAACTGACAAATAGCTGTTGTGATGTTAGTTTTCACACAGGTTCAAGATGTCTGTTGGAATTAATTAACTGGCAAAAACTAATGAGCAGATACAATATAAATTAAAGCTGCGAGCAGCATTGGACGGGCCCTCGCACGTCCATGCGCGGGGTGCGGCACGTTGGGTGGGAGATTGACCTTCTGGTGCATTAGGCCAATTTTTGAGAATTTCTAAACACGACAAGCCCATCAGCAGGTGCTTCCCTTTCATGACGAAACATCGAACTTTGCCACGCCCCGACAGTTTCACGCTTACTCAGGAAGTCTATATGAACACACCTACCAAGACATTTGAATAAAATCTATACTCTAAAAAAGTTCTATAACTCTGTGTCCAAAACTGTGGCGGGGCTGCCTCAAAGAAAATTTGCAGGGGGCGCTATAGAGCGATTATGCCCCGCCTCCTAATTAATGATGTTGCCGAATTTTAGGGAATATTGCTCTCAATTACCTCAAGAAGTTTCAGACAGCTATTAGAAACTATATGAAAGCCGCACAGTTGTGCCTTAAAAACGAGCCAAAAAGTCAACGGAGTTCCAATTTTGGATCAGAGGCTCAAATTTGATGGAGCGCCATGCCCACACAGTTTCCTCAAGGTTAAATCCTTCTGATAAGGATTAATCAGGATAACCTAATGAACACACCTACCGAGTTTAAAGTCAATCGGATAAAATCCCTCTGATGAATCCGTTCAAATATGACCCCTTGTCAACCAGGCCGAATCACCATGGTGATATTCATGCATAAATATCTCGCTTCCTGTTAATTGTAGCCCGTTGCTCTAAGAGACATTTTGTAGGTCTTACCACGGTCTACAATTTGGCTGAGGTTCTATAACTCTGTGTCGAAAACTGTGGCGGGGCTGCCTGAAAAAAAACTTCCAGGGGGCGCTATAGAGCGATTATGCCCCGCCTCCTAATTAATTATGCAGACGAATTTTGGGGAATATTGCTCTTAATAATCTCAAGAAGTTTTAGACAGCTCTGAGAAAGTATATTAAAGCCGCACACTTTTGCCTCGAAATGATCCTAAAAGGTCAATGGAGTCTTGGATTTTTGGAAAAAAATCGGGACGCTTGACTTTGACAAGCCACCGTGTCTACATAGTTTCTGGAAAAGTTTCTTTTTTTGGAGGGTTTCTTCCCAAAGTTGTTTCCGATAGTTTCACTGAGTTTCAGCCCCTTATGGTCGATATTGTCCGAGCTGGACGTCATCTTGTAAAAATAAAATGTTTCTATCGCCAGTAGGTGGCGCTCTGAAAATCACCAAATGTTGTTATGGAAATGTGTACTAGGCCAGACTGGCATTATATATCTGAGGTTTGGTGACGATTGGAGTATTTTCCGCAAAGTTACAGCACGTCAAGCACGTCAAATTTTCATGAAAACACGCCACATTTCGTGGCCCCGCCCCTGACCCATAGTAAATCCAAGGAATACGGCTTGATCAACCTTTCATCGCCAAGGCCTTAAGAACACACACGACAAGTTTCGAACAGATAGGACGAAAGCTCTAGGAGGAGTTCGTTCAAATACGAGGTGTGGAAATGTGCACACTTGTGACCAAATATGATTTTTGATGCAAGATGGCGGACTTCCTGTTGGAGTTGGACTATGGCTCCAGGAGGCTTTTTTGTGCGTCTCTGTCTGTTACATACTCCCTCCAAATGTCGTAGACGTGCGTCAAACCGTGTCGAGGGGCTACTCCGAAAACGAAGGTCTAGGTGGCGCTGTTGAGCCATTTTGTTACGCCCTTGTGCGAGACCCCCAAAATACGTAATTTTACACCCGACTTTGGGGGGGTAGGCAAATTTCCGTGAGTTTTCGAGTACTTTTAGGCCGTCAAAAATGCGATTTACTTTTAGGATTCTGAAGAAAGAAAAGAAAAAAAAGAATAATAATAATAAAAAAAATAATAATAAACATTCGAAAAACAATAGGGCCTTCGCCGCCTTGCGTGCTCGGGCCCTAATAATTAAAGCTGCGAGCAGCATTGGACGGGCCCTCGCACGTCCGTGCGTGTCGGGGGGTGCGGCACGTTGGGTGGGAGATTTGACCTTCTGGTGAATTAGGGCAATTTTTGAGAATTTCTAAACACGACAAGCCCATCAGCAGGTGCTTCCCTTTCATGACGTAACATCGAACTTTGCCATGCCCCGACAGTTTCACGCTTACTCAGGAAGTCTATATGAACACACCTACCAAGTCAATTGAATAAAATCTATAATCTAAAAAAGTTCTATAACTCTGTGTCGAAAACTGTGGCGGGGCTGCCTAAAAGAAAATTTGCAGGGGGCGCTATAGAGCGATTATGCCCCGCCTCCTAATTGATTATGCAGCCGAATTTTAGAGAATATTGCACTTAATAAGCTCAAGAAGTTTCAGACAGCTCTGAGAAAGTATATGAAAGCCTCACAGTTTTGCCTTCAAAACTAGCCAAAAAGTCAATGGAGTTACAGTTCTGGATCATAGGGTCAAATTTGATGGAGCGCCACGGACACACATGTTCCTCAAGGTTCATACTTTTGAGAAGTTTTACTCAGGAAGGATATATGAACACACCTACCAAGACAATTGAATAAAACCCCTAGGAGGAACTGGTTCAAATATGACCCCTTGTCAACTAGGGTGAATCACCAAAAATGGTGATTTTCATGCATAAATATCTCGCTTCCTGACAATTTTAACCCATTGCTCCAAGAGACATTTCGTAGGTCTTACCACGGTCTACAATTTGGCTGAGGTTCTATAACTCTGTGTCGAAAACTGTGGGGGGGCTGCCTGAAAGAAAATCTCTAGGGGGCGCTATAGAGCGATTATGCCCCGCCTCCTAATTAATTATGCAGACGAATTTTGGGGAATATTGCTCTTAATAACCTCAAGAAGTTTTAGACAGCTCTGAGAAAGTATATTAAAGCCGCACACTTTTGCCTCGAAATGATCCTAAAAGGTCAATGGAGTCTTGGATTTTTGGAAAAAAATCGAGACGCTTGACTTTGACAAGCCAACGTGTCTACATAGTTTCTGGAAAAGTTTCTTTTTTTGGAGGGTTTCTTCCCAAAGTTGTTTCCGATAGTTTCACTGAGTTTCAGCCCCGTATGGTCGATATTGTCCGAGCTGGACGTCATCTTGTAAAAATAAAATGTTTCTATCGCCAGTAGGTGGCGCTCTGAAAATCACCAAATGTTGTTATGGAAATGTATACTAGGCCAGACTGGCATTATATATCTGAGGTTTGGTGACGATTGGAGTATTTTCCACAAAGTTACAGCACGTCAAGCACGTCAAATTTTCATGAAAACACGCCACATTTCGTGGCCCCGCCCCTCCCCGACAGTAAATCCAAGGAATACGGCTTGATCAACCTTTCATCGCCAAGGCCTTAAGAACGCACACGACAAGTTTCCAACAGATAGGACGAAAGCTCTAGGAGGAGTTCGTTCAGATACGAGGTGTGGAAATATGCACACTCGTGACCAAATATGATTTTTGATGCAAGATGGCGGACTTCCTGTTGGAGTTGGACTATGGCTCCAGGACGCTTTTTTGTGCGTCTCTGTCTGTTGCATACTCCCTCCAAATGTCGTAGATGTACGTGAAACCGTGTCGAGGGGCTACTCCGAAAACGCACATCTAGGTGGCGCTATTGAGCCATTTTGTTACGCCCTTGTGCGAGACCCCCAAAATACGTAATTTTACACCCGACTTTGGGGGGGTAGGCAAATTTCCGTGAGTTTTCGAGTACTTTTAGGCCGTCAAAAAGGCGATTTACTTTTAGGATTCTGAAGAAAGAAAATAAAAAAAATAATAATAATAAAAAAAAAATAATAAACATTCGAAAAACAATAGGGCCTTCGCCGCCTTGCGTGCTCGGGCCCTAATAATAATAAAAAAAAAAATAATAAACATTCGAAAAACAATAGGGCCTTCGCCGCCTTGCGTGCTCGGGCCCTAATTAAAGCTGCGAGCAGCATTGGACGGGCCCTCGCACATCCGTGTGCGTCGGGGGGTGCGGCACGTTGGGTGGGAAATTTGACCTTCTAGTGAATTAGGGCAATTTTTGAGAATTTCTAAACACGACAAGCCCACCAGCAGGTGCTTCCCTTTCATGACGAAACATCGAACTTTGCCACGCCCCGACAGTTTCACGCTTACTCAGGAAGTCTATATGAACACACCTACCAAGTCAATTGAATAAAATCTATAATCTAAAAAAGTTCTATAACTCTGTGTTGAAAACTGTGGCGGGGTTGCCTCAAAGAAAATTTGCAGGGGGCGCTATAGAGCGATTATGCCCCGCCTCCTAATTAATTATGAAGCCGAATTTTAGGGAATATTGCTCTTAATAACGTCAAGAAGTTTCAGACAGCTCTGAGAAAGTATAAGACAGCCGCAGAGTTTTGCCTTAAAAACTAGCCAAAAAGTCAATGGAGTTCCAATTTTGGATCAGAGGGTCAAATTTGATGGAGCGCCACACCCACACAGTTTCCTCAAGGGCAAAGATTTACTCAGGATGACCATATGAACACACCTACAGAGTTTAAAGTCAATTGGATAAAATCCCTCTGAGGAATCCGTTCAAATATGACCCCTTGTCAACCAGGCCGAATCACTGTAAATGGTGATTTTCATGCATAAATATCTTACTTCCTGTTAATTGTAGCCCATTGCTCCAAGTGACATTTTGTAGGTCTCACTACGGTCTACAAGTCGGCCAAGGTTCTATAACTCTGTGTCAAAAACTGTGGGGGGGCTGCCTGAAAAAAAACTTCCAGGGGGGCGCTATAGAGCGATTATGCCCCGCCTCCTAATTAATTATGCAGCCGAATTTTGGGGAATATTGCTCTTAATAACCTCAAGAAGTTTTAGACAGCTCTGAGAAAGTATATTAAAGCCGCACACTTTTGCCTCGAAATGATCCTAAAAGGTCAATGGAGTCTTGGATTTTTGGAAAAAAATCGGGACGCTTGACTTTGACAAGCCACCGTGTCTACATAGTTTCTGGAAAAGTTTCTATTTTTGGAGGGTTTCTTCCCAAAGTTGTTTCCGATAGTTTCACTGAGTTTCAGCCCCGTATGGTCGATATTGTCCGAGCTGGACGTCATCTTGTGAAAATAAAATGTTTCTATCGCCAGTAGGTGGCGCTCTGAAAATCACCAAATGTTGTTATGGAAATGTGTACTAGGCCAGACTGGCATTATATATCAGAGGTTTGGTGACGATTGGAGTATTTTCCACAAAGTTACAGCACGTCAAGCACGTCAAATTTTCATGAAAACACGCCACATTTCGTGGCCCCGCCCCTCCCCGACAGTAAATCCAAGGGATACGGCTTGATCAACCTTTCATCGTCAAGGCCTTAAGAACGCACACGACAAGTTTCCAACAGATAGGACGAAAGCTCTAGGAGGAGTTCGTTCAAATACGAGGTGTGGAAATGTGCACACTCGTGACCAAATATGATTTTTGATGCAAGATGGCGGACTTCCTGTTGGACTTGGACTATGGCTCCAGGACGCTTTTTTGTGCGTCTCTGTCTGTTGCATACTCCCTCCAAATGTCATAGACGTGCGTGAAACCGTGTCGAGGGGCTACTCCGAAAACAAAGGTCTAGGTGGCGCTGTTGAGCCATTTTGTTACGCCCTTGTGCGAGACCCCCAAAATACGTAATTTTACACCCGACTTTTGGGAGGTAGGCAAATTTTCGTGAGTTTTCGAGTACTTTTAGGCCGTCAAAAATGCGATTTACTTTTAGGATTCTGAAGAAAGAAAAGAAAAAAAAGAAGAATTAAAGCTGCGAGCAGCATTGGACGGGCCCTCGCACGTCCGTGCCCGTCGGGGGGTGCGGCACGTTGGGTGGGAGATTTGACCTTCTGGTGAATTAGGGCAATTTTTGAGAATTTCTAAACACGACAAGCCCACCAGCAGGTGCTTCCCTTTCATGACGAAACATCGAACTTTGCCACGCCCCGACAGTTTCACGCTTACTCAGGAAGTCTATATGAACACACCTACCAAGTCAATTGAATAAAATCTATAATCTAAAAAAGTTCTATAACTCTGTGTTGAAAACTGTGGCGGGGTTGCCTCAAAGAAAATTTGCAGGGGGCGCTATAGAGCGATTATGCCCCGCCTCCTAATTAATTATGAAGCCGAATTTTAGGGAATATTGCTCTTAATAACGTCAAGAAGTTTCAGACAGCTCTGGGAAAGTATAAGACAGCCGCAGAGTTTTGCCTTAAAAACTAGCCAAAAAGTCAATGGAGTTCCAATTTTGGATCAGAGGGTCAAATTTGATGGAGCGCCACACCCACACAGTTTCCTCAAGGGCAAAGATTTACTCAGGATGACCATATGAACACACCTACAGAGTTTAAAGTCAATTGGATAAAATCCCTCTGAGGAATCCGTTCAAATATGACCCCTTGTCAACCAGGCCGAATCACTGTAAATGGTGATTTTCATGCATAAATATCTCACTTCCTGTTAATTGTAGCCCATTGCTCCAAGTGACATTTTGTAGGTCTCACTACGGTCTACAAGTCGGCCAAGGTTCTATAACTCTGTGTCAAAAACTGTGGGGGGGCTGCCTGAAAAAAAACTTCCAGGGGGGCGCTATAGAGCGATTATGCCCCGCCTCCTAATTAATTATGCAGCCGAATTTTGGGGAATATTGCTTTTAATAACCTCAAGAAGTTTTAGACAGCTCTGAGAAAGTATATTAAAGCCGCACACTTTTGCCTCGAAATGATCCTAAAAGGTCAATGGAGTCTTGGATTTTTGGAAAAAAATCGGGACGCTTGACTTTGACAAGCCACCGTGTCTACATAGTTTCTGGAAAAGTTTCTATTTTTGGAAGGTTTCTTCCCAAAGTTGTTTCCGATAGTTTCACTGAGTTTCAGCCCCGTATGGTCGATATTGTCCGAGCTGGACGTCATCTTGTAAAAATAAAATGTTTCTATCGCCAGTAGGTGGCGCTCTGAAAATCACCAAATGTTGTTATGGAAATGTGTACTAGGCCAGACTGGCATTATATATCAGAGGTTTGGTGACGATTGGAGTATTTTCCGCAAAGTTACAGCACGTCAAGCACGTCAAATTTTCATGAAAACACGCCACATTTCGTGGCCCCGCCCCTCCCCTACAGTAAATCCAAGGAATACGGCTTGATCAACCTTTCATCGTCAAGGCCTTAAGAACGCACATGACAAGTTTCGAACAGATAGGACGAAAGCTCTAGGAGGAGTTCGTTCAAATACGAGGTGTGTAAATGTGCACACTCGTGACCAAATATGATTTTTGATGCAAGATGGCGGACTTCCTGTTGGAGTTGGACTATGGCTCCAGGAGGCTTTTTTGTGCGTCTCTGTCTGTTACATACTCCCTCCAAATGTCGTAGACGTGCGTCAAACCGTGTCGAGGGGCTACTCCGAAAACGAAGGTCTAGGTGGCGCTGTTGAGCCATTTTGTTACGCCCTTGTGCGAGACCCCCAAAATACGTAATTTTACACCCGACTTTGGGGGGGTAGGCAAATTTCCGTGAGTTTTCGAGTACTTTTAGGCCGTCAAA
Organism: Planiliza haematocheilus; assembly: GCA_005024645.1. NCBI lineage: Eukaryota > Metazoa > Chordata > Actinopteri > Mugiliformes > Mugilidae > Planiliza > Planiliza haematocheilus. The sequence continues at coordinate 1,454,461 of SRSE01000487.1, forward strand.
AATGCGATTTACTTTTAGGATTCTGAAGAAAGAAAAGAAAAAAAATAATAATAATAATAAAAAAAAAAATAATAAACATTCGAAAAACAATAGGGCCTTCGCCGCCTTGCGTGCTCGGGCCCTAATAATTAAAGCTGCGAGCAGCATTGGACGGGCCCTCGCACGTCCGTGCCCGTCGGGGGGTGCGGCACGTTGGGTGGGAGATTTGACCTTCTGGTGCATTAGGCCAGTTTTTGTGAATTTCTGAGCACGACAAGCCCATCAGCAGGTGCTTCCCCTTTCATGACGGAACATCGAACTTGCCCACACTCCAACAGTTTCATCAAAATACGGAATTTTGATAATGCTTACCCAGAAAGTTTATATGAACACACCTACCAAGACAATTAAATAAAATCTATAATCTAAAAAAGTTCTATAACTGTGTGTCGAAAACTGTGGCGGGGCTGCCTCAAAGAAAATTTGCAGGGGGCGCTATAGAGCGATTATGCCCCGCCTCCTAATTACATATGCAGCCGAATTTTAGAGAATATTGCTCTTAATAACCTCAAGAAGTTTCAGACAGCTCTGAGAAAGTATATGAAAGCCGCACACTTTTGCCTGAAAAACTAGCCAAAAAGTCAATGGAGTTCCAATTCTGGATCAGAGGCTCAAATTTGATGGAGCGCCACGGCCACACAGTTTCCTCAAGAGAAAATCCTACTGATAAGATTTAATCAGGATGACCTAATGAACACACCTCCCAAGTTTGAAGTCAATCGGATAAAATCCCTAGGAGGAGTTGGTTCAAATATGACCCCTTGTCAACCAGGCCAAATCACCAAAAATGGTGATATTCATGCATAAATATCTCGCTTCCTGATAATTGTAGCCCGTTGCTCCAAGAGACTTTTTTGTAGGTCTTGCCATGTTTTACAATTCGGCTTAGGTTCTATAACTCTGTGTCGAAAACTGTGGGGGGGCTGCCTGAAAGAAAATTTCTAGGGGGCGCTATAGAGCGATTATGCCCCGCCTCCTAATTATTATTATGCTGCCGAATTTTAGAGAATATTGCTCTTAATAGCCTCAATAAGTTTCAGACAGCTCTGAGAAAGTATATTAAAGCCGCACAGTTTTGCCTGAAAATGATCCTAAAAGTCAATGGAGTCTTGGATTTTTGGAAAAAAATCGGAACGCTTGACTTTGATGGGCCACCGTGTCCACATAGTTTCTTGAAAAGTTTCTATTTTGGAGGGTTTCTTCCCACGGGTGTTTCCGATAGTTCCCCTGAGTTTCAGCCCCGTATGGTCGATATTGTCCGAGCTGGACGACATCGTGTAAAAATGACACGTTTGTATCGCCACCGGGTGGCGCTCTAAAAATCACCAAATGTTGTTATGGAAATGTGTACTAGGCCAGAGTGGCATTATATATCAGAGGTTTAGTGACGATTGGAGTATTTTCCGCAAAGTTACAGCACGTCAAACTTCCATGAAAACACGCCACATTTCGTGGCCCCGCCCCTGACCCACAGTAAATCCAAGGAATACGGCTTGATCAACCTTTCATCGTCAAGGCCTTAAGAACACACACGACAAGTTTCGAACAGATAGGACGAAAGCTCTAGGAGGAGTTCGTTCAAATACGAGGTGTGGAAATGTGCACACTTGTGACCAAATATGATTTTTGATGCAAGATGGCGGACTTCCTGTTGCAGTTGGACTATGGCTCTTGGAGGCTTTTTTGTGCGTCTCTGTCTGTTACATACTCCCTCCAAATGTCGTAGACGTGCGTCAAACCGTGTCGAGGGGCTACTCCGAAAACGAAGGTCTAGGTGGCGCTGTTGAGCCATTTTGTTACGCCCTTGTGCGAGACCCCCAAAATACGTAATTTTACACCCAACTTTGGGGGGGTAGGCAAATTTTCGTGAGTTTTCCAGTACTTTTAGGCCGTCAAAAAGGCGATTTACTTTTATGAATAATAATAATAGTAAATAATAATAAAAAAAAAAAATAATAAACATTCGAAAAACAATAGGGCCTTCGCCGCCTTGCGTGCTCGGGCCCTAATAATAAAAAAAAAAAAAATAAACATTCGAAAAACAATAGGGCCTTCGCCGCCTTGCGTGCTCGGGCCCTAATAAGTCAGCCATGTGCGATTTTCATATTATATATATATATATATATATATATATATATATATATATAAAGTTAAATACGATCATGTAACTTAATCGAAGTTATATATATAGCTTTATTTTACAGACTCCAAGTCCATTAATTGACATAAACAAAGAAACATAGACAAACAATATAGACAGCACACAGTCTGTCCACACACAAGCTAAAAAAAAACTCTGAGCCTGCAGAGTGTCCCTCTGCGCTTCCAGCACCGTGTCCGTAAGGACCCCCAACCGGTTTCCCCCTGCCCTGCTGGGTTCGGATGCACGGCTGGGGCCTGGTGCGCTGGTGCCGGGGAGCGAGCTGGGGCCTGGTGCGCTGGTGCCGGGGAGCGAGCTGGGGCCTGGTGCGCTGGTGCCGGGGAGCGAGCTGGGAATGACCGTGCGGACCAACTCCCCCTCCTCGGTGTCATCCACCTCCGAGTCTGAGAATATGTTAAAATCCACATCATTTTCTTATTGGAATTAATTTTCTTTCACTGGACAGCCATAGTGGCGGATGAATGATTAAAACTGTGATTTACCGGGTTCATTTGTAGTCTGGGTCTCCCTCATGGTCATGTCCGAGTCCCCCTCCTCGGCCGGCACAACACCCTCCACCGACTCGGTGCCAATGACGTCCCCGATCATGACATCCACCGGGGTGAGGTCGGGGGTTGCTGGTCCCCCACCAGTGGCCGCCACACTTTGGCGGTGGGCGGACAGTCTTTTCTTTGCTTCTCTCTGTAACAATGGTAGTGACAGTGTTGACATTATTGCATTACAGATTATGCTGTATTAATATGCCATATTGCAGATTAAAACCCACTTTCAAATCGGCCCACTTCTTGCGGATTTCCGTCTCCGTCCTCGCCGTGGCACTTGCCTCGTTCACCGCTCTCGTTACCTCCTGCCACTCGTTTGTCTTCCTCTTGTTGGTGAGGCCGGGGCTGTGGCTGATTAGATGATATTGTTGCCGGACGAGAAATTGTTTGGTCCAACATGTGTTCATCTGTTGTGATTTTCTATGTGTTCTTAGTTACATGTTATTGTTCCTAAATATGAACCATGGTTCAATGCCATGGTTCGTCTTCCACTGACGTCACTCCACAAATCCACAGCGCGCACATGGCTACTTTATATTGCAAGGTGCTGATTTGCATTGACCATATATGGTGGGCCTGGGCGTTTAGAGGGCGGGGTTGGAGGCGCGGTCACATCCGCAAGTTACTTGGGTCCGGTGTGATCTATCAATGGAACATTGCGGACACCTGTGCGTATGCACAGTTTGATTGATCTGAAAATGGTGTAGATATTTCGGGTGTACGCCATTTTCGGCTTTTCGCCGTATGCAAAAAAATAGTAGCAGTTTTACACCCTCTTTCATAAATGAGGCCCCAGTTTTGTACGTAGAGAAACAGCAGATAATTAACATAATCTGAATTCAGTGCTCAGACTGTAGAAGATTTTTCAACCTGGGTTTTTCACCCTGTTTACAACTGGTGCGAAGTGCCTTAATTCTAATAGTTGCTAATTAAACAAAACTAAAAAACAAATACAGTCGTCTTCTGTGGCTATAGCTACATATTAGCAAGAGGCTAAGCCTGTAGCCTACTGTCACTCACGTCACTCATAGAAATCTGCATACCTTGATCTTTTGCCCGTTTCTCCTCTTCTCCTCTAATTCTTTTTAATGAACTGGGTACCTGATGCCACCTGAAGACTCGACATCATTAACTTTTGCATTACTTTTTGCCGACACTGTCCGTTCGCCTGTCAATCAACCGGAGTTACGTGACTTAGATGACTGCACAGATTTTTTATTTTATTTATTTCATTTTTCATCATAACCCAGTTAATTACATGTAGGTATGGGTCTATTTTAATGGGTTAATTTAAAGAATTAAATATACAATTTTTTGGAAGCAGTTTGCGTTGTGTGGCCTGGGATCAGTCTATCCCTTGCCCCCCTCCTCTTTGCCAACCTCTGCAGTCGCAACTTGATCCCCCGTCCCCCTCTCCCGTATGACTCTCAGCAGCAGCAAGTTGACGTGACAATGAGGCTAATGAGGGCGCCCCAGCGCCCAGTCCACTAACTTGACGTGGAAATGAGCGGTAGTCTAGAAAACAGGCGAGTTTTGTTTCCATTTGTTATTTTCCTCACATGGATTGCGCCCTGGGCGGTCGCCCACATTGCCCATAGCAAAAACCGGCCCTGCCCGCCGGTCACTGTATTCCCACGGGCAGGGCCGCCCCTGGCCAAACTGGGGCCCTAAGCAGAAATGTCTTTTGGGCCCCCCCCCCCCCCCCCCAGACACGCGCACACACACGCGCACACACACACACGTGTAAAGAAATGACGAGCACAAAATGCCATTTAGGTTTACAACCTTCATTTGGGGTAACAAAACAAAGAATTTTCAACTATGTACATGTATTTACTGACCCATGATCTGACCGCTGATTGATCGGATGCTGCTGCCAAGTGCCAATCATTGCGGCGAAGTGTGTCACATTACACCTTTTTTTTCTTCCTGCCTCGGGCTGACTCTTTATGGTACTCACGGTTGCCAGATTGGGCGGTTTTTCCACAAAATTGGGCTACTTGGTTTATGTCCGGCGGGGGAGTGTGACGGGTTTCCATAGGTGTCTGGCAACTTCGTGGTTTGGGCTCGCGCTCGTCCATCGCCGCCGGAGCGCTGCGCGTCCTTTGCGCATTTTTAGAAAATGCGTCATCTTGTGCGACATGGGGCCCCCCATGGATCGCGGGGCCCCACGCGCTGCGCGTGTTCTGCGTATAGGGCGGGGCGGCTCTGCCCGCGGGAGTCCCGCAGTACGGGAGTCAGTTTCACTGTGTGATAGGGACGGGATAGGGCAAATAATCAACGGAGAGGCACTGAGTCGGAGATTTAATTAAAAATGACGCTGCAATACGGTGAGTGCGCCCAACTTTACAACAAAACGAATAATCCTCCATTATTTGGATTGGATATGGATTTAAAAATGATGACCTAAACCAGAGTGAAAATTGCGACGAAGCAAGATAGCACAATAAACATGTTTCACCACATGAAACAAAACCATCGCGTTCTGCACGAAGAGTGTCCTGCGAGAAACACCGGGGACTTCTCAGTCATCCCAAAAGAAGCACAATCAAAGTTTGATTGCTGATGCGTCCAGTAAATGGTAAATGGCCTTGCTTTTATATAGCGCTTTTCTACCTATTGGTACTCAAAGCGCTTTTACAGTCAGAGACACATCTACCCATTCACTCACACAAGCACGCACACATTCACACACCAGTGCCACGCACTGGGAGCAACTGGGGGTTCAGTGTCTTGCTCAAGGACACTTCGACATGTGGCACACTCCGGGGATCGAACCGCTAACCCTCTGGTTCGTGAACAACCCGCTCTACCTACTGAGCCACAGTCGCCCCCCCCCCCCCCCCCCAGTAGCGTTAAGCCGGGCAAAACTGTGCGATTGTCGGCTCATTTTGAGACGATTTGCAACTGTGCAACAATTTTTTTCGTCTCAGTCGCGTGTTGTGCTTCGTGCAGTATCGAGGTGACGAGGTGAGATTAACGCCTCACAACGACCTCCCGATCACAAGTCACAAACACAGGGCCGTTTCTAGCTTTGTGGGGGCCCTAAGCAAGATGCTGTTTGGGGCTCCCTAGTTTGTCAAACTATGATAAAGAGATTCCTAACCCTTTGATGGTCCACTAAGACGAAACAATCTATAACACTAAAAATTAAACATCTTAAGTTGAGCCACTCAGGCAAGTTAAACTGATAAAAAAAAACTTCCATACAAGGAAAACAACAAGCCTCTATATTTCAGTAAAAAACTTCTTAATGTTTATAAAGGCTTATAAAACACACACTAAACTTTGTAAATTAATCCTGAATAATACTAAAATAATGTTAAGTGTCAAATATCTGAGACACAACTTTCACTGAACACTTAAAAATAATAATATATGAATAAATGGATCTGGAGTCAGTCAGTCATTCCACAGTTAGACAAACTGTCCATTCACATGAGACATATTCATTTTATAATAGGCAACTTTCATGAAGAAAACGCTAAAGCTGAGTTCATGACGAACAAGCTAGCTGGCTGGTAGGACAAATAAACAAACTTGCTAAAAAACGGTGTTTCACCTCGACCTATCCAGCCCGACTTCAACAAATGCCTTACCTTTATCTTTCGATCGTTTTTCTTTCTCCGTTTTCTTTTTCTTGCGTTTTTCCACGCCACTGGCATAACTTCGTTTCGATGCCATCACTCTATTTGTTTTACTTAATATTTTCACTAAAGGTAATGATGGGTAGCTGTCAATCATTCCCATCATACCCGTCGGCTCACTGTCCAACGAATATGATGCAATAATGCCACAAAAACACCAGCCACAGCTTATCATTGAAGTTTATTTTATTTATATCCTTGAAAACAGGGTTTTCTTAAACCTGAATCAACAAACAAATTACATCAACAAATGTCCATCAATGCTGCCACACTCAAGAATTTACATTGTTGGCCTTCATGCAGCACTTGTTTATGAAGGCTTTGAGCTTACTTTCTTCAACTGGTCTCCATTCATCCAGTGTATACAGTGCATGATATACGCTGCAAAGAAAGAAAATAAAGCACAAATTACAAACTGCATAGTTTAACAGCAGTTAACACAACAGTTTTGATAATGTTTTTCATCCTGATATCATAAAATCCATATTATAATATCTCTATGATTCACACATAAGGAAATTCAGTAAAACTGTGATGACAATTTAGAAGCATTAAATGTGGCTATGTGATACATGCGGTCCCAACACTTCATAGTCACATTTGGCCAGATATGGTGCTGAATGTGAGGAAAAGGGGCAGAAGAAAGAGGGAAACAGACTAGAAATAAAAACTAGAATTAGGAAAAGTCAATTTTTGAAAATGATTTGTGCTTCACACCCCACACACACACATACATATAGAGAGAGACTAGAGACTGTCAAATATGTTGGTTATGATAGTATAACAATCACTTTTAAAAATAACTCAGCCATGTAGTAAAATAACAACTCAATTACCATCTGGATCATCTCTGGATGAAATGGTGTCTGGTTCATAGACACTCATCTTCCTCTGTGAGTTCTTTTAGGCATCTTCTTTTTGGCATTCCTTGCTGGGGTATCCATTCTGTTCAATTTATAAAAGTACAGCGCATTTTAATTATTTACAATGGTGGTTCAACTTCTTACTTAATTTTATTGTGAAATGATGTCTCATAATGTGGGACAGCAACTTCTTGATACATTAGGATACACAGTGTTAATTTAGCCACATCAAACCAAAAAAGAAACTGGATGCAGCACTTTTTCTCTAGATGGCCACATTTGCTCGATCCTGTGCCGACCTCAGCTGCTCCAACAGTAATGACAAACTTCAACTATGGATGTTACGCGCGGCTGCTCCTCCCGTCTCCTCCTGGTGACTCCTCCCCTGGCCTGCCGAGCACTTGAATCCTATTTGTGCTCAGGTATGGGGAGGAGACTATTTAAGGAGGCTCGGCTCCCTCACTCACCTGCTGACACACTCACCCTCGCTGGCGCACGTCGGCACAGCGCCGGGTTCAGTACCATTCATGTTGCTTTGTCCTTTTTAGCAGGGGGATTATTTCTTTATTATTTTAGTTTGGATTGTAGGTGACCGGTAGTCCTGTTTTCGGTTTTGGTTCATGTGGTTTAGGTTTTATTTTAAGCATTATAAGTTAGTTGGGATGAGGCCGGGGTCCTACGGCCCTATGTGGGCTGGCCCTGTATCCGATTCCCTCTTTTGTTCTTTTTGGCTGGCACCTACAGTCCTTTTTGGTTCTTTAAGTTTGCTCTCCCCTTGATTTTGCATTTTAAATACACACTTTGTAGACCTCCATTTCCTTGTTTGGCGTCCCTTTTATATGTTACTCTGTGACCCTGACCTCGTCTGGTGTCAAAGTTCAATATCACGCGCTTGAGAAACCACCATCTTTGTTTTTACCGATGTATGGAAGTGGCCGTGGCTATGTTGAGGAGCTACATGAAGCCCATGTGCTGCCAATGTGCTCATTCATACAGAGCAGTAAGAAAGATGAGTCAGAGAGACATGTGATAGCAAAAATATTGAAACTGAATTATAGGAACAAAAATAATGAAAAATGTTGCATGTTTAAAAAATTAGGTTTCTACCATGTAACTCATTATTTATTGAGGATTCATTAACAACAATATGATATAACAGCAACCACTAACTTGAGCAGCCTTAGTATTATTATTGAGCAGCCTTAGTATTATTATTACTATTCTCATTATTAAAGGTGAACTTTGCGACTGTTATTCAGTAAGTTTGTATCAAAGGTAGCCCTTCAAATTACCCCAGTACCCTTTAAGTAGCTCTCAGTTTCAAAAAGGTTGGTGACCCCTGATGTACAGGCTTCACAGTTCACAACTGCTTTGCGCCAAATTTAATTTTCTAAACTTGAAACTATTTAACTATTGCAATTTGCAAATATTATAGTTTTGCTATAAATTTTTTGTGTGCATGTTTCATCCCCCAAACATTGTTAGATTGAGATGTCCATTGAAAAATATTGTTATCCTTACTTTTGTCAGTTGTGTAAACCAAAACTCCTCAGGACAAAGGTCAAAAGTGTAGTATCCTCTTTTCTGTTAAACTGATATATTCACAAATGTGTCCACTATAGGAGGCAATGATTGTGGTAGTGGATTTTAAGTGAAATAAGTGTGGGGGAGTGTGAATAAATAAATAAGCAGCACTTTATTTTGATATTGCAAAAAGTTACCAATAAATTGCTGTTGTCATCATGAATTTTCAATCAATTAATTCTGAGTACAATAATACATAATTAAAAAAATATATTGTGTGGATTACAATAAGGCCAACAAGATAAACAACCAAAACACGCTCTTCATTTTCCCTGTCTGAGCTTAGTATGAGATGCATGAACTGAAGCTGGGATGAGAGTAGATTGAGTTCATAGAGAGAGCCCTCTGATTTCTCTGTCTGAGATGACAAACAGAGACAAAAATTGAGAAACTCTGAGAATCATATTAGAGCGTGATGAGATCTCTTCTTAAACTTAAAAGGAGACTAAATTGAGATTAAGTGCATCTTATTGCTCAGGAGAAAAAAGTCATGAACTGAGATCTTTAAAAATGCCAACACTATTGAGGAGTAAAAAATGTATAACTCACTGCTGCAACTCTTTTTTTTCTTCTTCTTTTTTTTTGACTTGCAGATGTATGCAACTCTGCTGTTCTGGTATCAGTTCTTCTGTGGTTTTTCTGGCAGTGTCATGACCAACTCATGGGTGCTCATCTTCTTCAACCTGCTCTTTACCTCAATTCCTCCGCTCATATATGGCATCCTTGATCAAGAAACACCTGCAGACACGTTGATGGAGCTTCCTGAGCTCTACCAGGCTGCACAACATTCCAAGGTGACAACATGCACACAGATATACAAATCCAAAAATGTGCAATCAAAATACTGATAAATAAAAGCTGTTTTTTTTCAGTTTAGTGATTTGATTTGATTTGATTAAGAGCTTTCGCCACCGACATATATTAATATATAAAGGACTAGAACTGAAACACATGAACATTTTTTTATTCATTAATTTCTCCAGAAACCAGTGGAATCCATCCAATCAAATCAAATCAGTTTTGACATGTCTTTATGTACACACATACAAGGAATTTCTATCTCTTCATTTATGTGAGCACACAAGATCAGTAGGCAGCCATGCACGGTGTCTGTGGAGCAATTTGTGCTAGCTCAAGGCAACTCAACTATAGACAACCAAAACAAAGATCTTAACAACTGATAATGCAGCTTAGTAGTGGTTTAGTGTGTGTGCTGTGTTTTTATTCTTGCAACCTTATACCCCTGTTATCTTATACAAATGGAAATGATTTGACCTTTGACCTTTTCCTCCAGCTTTAGTTGCATTGGGTGGAGTTTAAAAAAAAAAACTGAGCTGTCATGTCAGACACATTCCTGTAGCTCACAAAACAATAGATTTCTCAGTGTTTCACTTTTTCCTTATTTTTTCCATATTTTAGTGGTCGGTATAGTGGCGAGGTGGTTAGCACTGATGCCATACAGCGAGGAGGTCCTGGGTTCGAATTCATAGGCGGACTGGGTCTTTCTGTGTGGAGTTTGCATGTTGTGTCTGCGTGTGGCTTCTCTCCGGGTACTCCGGCTTCCTCCTATCATCCAAAGACATTAAGTTATTTTTCATTCATCTTCTATATCCGCTTATTCCTGTTAAGAGTCGCAGGGGTAAATAGCCTTGTTTCAGCGGCCTTGTACTCAAAGCGCTTTACAGTCACAGACATATCTACCCTTTCGCTCACACAGACATGCACACATTTACACACCGGTGCCACGGACTGGGAGCAACTGGGGGTTCAGTGTCTTGCTCAAGGACACCTATACATGTGGCAAGTTCCATGGATGAAACCGCTAACCCTCTGGTTCGTGGAAAACCCACTCTACCTACTGGGCCACAGCCGCCAGTATATTAAGTTATTTGGTGATACTAAATTGGAGCATTTTAATGTGGCTTACAATGTTTTCAGTTATAACACTGAAGAAGAACAAAACATTATCCTCACTCATTCATTCATCTTCTGTACCCATTTATTCCTGTTAAGCGTTGTGGGGGTCTGCTGGAGCCTATCCCAGCTGCCATCTGCAAAAGGATGGTAAATTCTGAGCTTGAACATGTTGTCACAGAGATGGTTTCAGTTTTATAGTTTGCTGGACACAATAAAAATTTTGTAATAGATTTGTTGAGAATTTTTTTTTTTTTTTTTTTATGCACAATTTAAAATAAAAATAAAAGATTAACAAAGAATAAAACAAGTAAACACACAGTGCAGGGAGAAGCATAAGCCTAATGGGCTTATTTGAAGCCTCTACCTAATTAATGTTAAAATTTTACAATATTTAAAAGAAAACACACAAAAAAAGAAAATCATCTAACTATGTCAAAGTGATAACAAACTAATGATCACAAATAATATGTAATAAAGAACAATGATAGAGACCCCCCCCCCCAAAAAAAAAAACACACACATAAACATAAAAGCAAAAAATGTGAGTGTGTAATGTGTGCGTGTGTATATACATGTCTCATGAGGGAAATATTGGTTTTTACCCCCTTACTAATTCCTTGAACATGAGTGAAACAAAAATAAAACACAGAGACATGAAGAACAACACATGAAGTAAAGCAAATTACAAAATGACCGTTAAATAATATTTGAAGTGTATTTTGTAAGATTTTATAGAGGAACAGTTTTTTGCCAGATGGGAAAAGCTATTCCACAATTAAGTACCCCTAAATCTTATTGACAATTGATCTCTGCAAGTAAGAAATTTAGGAAGATGAAGATCTGACGATTGACGAGTTGGGTAGGAATGGACCTGTGAATTTGATTTAAAATATGTCTTGAAATGCTCAGGAATATTTCCTTCACTTGAATGTATGTTATACATAAAGATACATATTTCAAAAATATTGATGTTAAAAATAGTAAGAATTTGTAATTTTTGAAATAAAGGAGCAGATGGGGTGTGTGACTCTGTTCGAGTTGCAATTCTAACAAAACGTTTCTGGAGGACCAAGATTTTGTTGAGAGTACTAGGAAAAGTACTTGCCCAAACTATATTACAATATGAAAGATAGGGATAAATTAAACTGTAATAAAGAGTATGGAGACAGTTTGTGGTGACAAGCTGACTGACCCTTCTAATTATACCAATAGATTTATTTATTTTTCTGCTAACCCAGTCAGTTTGTTCTTTCCAACTCAAACTCTCATCGACAGTAATTCCCAGGAATCTTGTAGTTGACACTTGAGGCATCTCGACAGACTCAATTGAAATTTTAGATAAATCCTTAGAGTATAAATTTTTGCCATTGAAAATGATAAAGATAATTTATTTCATTTGAACCAGGTAGCATAGGCAGTTAAACCAACATTAGCATCTTTAATCAATGAACTGAAATTTGAATGAGAGAGAACTAGAGTTGTGTCATCTGCAAACATTATTGGAGAAAGGATATTAGAGACATTAGACAAATCATTTATGTATATGAGAAATAACTAGAAAATTCCCGCGGAAATTTTTGAAGTGCCGAGTGGGCTGTTGCCATTAGCTGCTAATGTTAGCAATTAGCATGATGCGCTATCCACTAATTTTAGCATTGGTTTAGTGTTAGCATGTCTTTTTAGACACTAAAAATTAAATACATGCTAATTGCTAACATGCTAATGCTAACATGTTCAACTTAGGTGCCAAAAGCCAAAATGGCCGCCCTACAGACCAGTTGCTTATGTCAGTTGGATATTTCCCGCCTCTTTCTGTGGAGCCCCTCCTCTTCTGCTGCGTGTGTGAGCATGTGTATGCCAGTTGGGGCCTGGTTGTCACGGTAACCAGTTTGAATGTCAGTTGAAAGAGAAAATGCTGAAACCACGGCCTCGAACAGGAAGGCCTTGTGGCCAAACCATGTGTCCAATAGTTGAACGGACTTCACTTTGGGCATCTTGAGGCTTTCCTGAACGTCTGTGGGTAAAATTAAGAAATGTGAGCTATTTAAAGTGATTAAAAAGAAAGGATTGCTTCTGCTTTGCTCCAGAAATTTAACATTGCAGACTATGGAGCGAGGAAGGGGTTTGCTGGCGCATCTTTGCGTCTCACGCCAAAACTATAAGACTTACAGCTTTAGCAGACGAATTGTGAGCGAGAAGACAAATTTTCCTATTTTTCTATGTATAAATTATGTCTGTGGTGGGAAATTTGTGGCCACGGGAGCAGTTTCTATTTTATTTTTTGCCTTATGTTCTTCTCTCCTCTCCACTCTAGCTGTTGGTGTCACCCCCTCTAGCGCGAACATTCCGCGCAATACACACCCATTATAAACCCCCGAAATTTGAGTAAAAACCTACACCGCTTTGAGGCTTAATGGTTTAAAAACGGTAAAAGGTGTCGATAAGTGAAGGGAATCTCTGAAGAGAAGACAAGAGTGTCTACGTTTTAAAGTTTAAATGAAGTGTCTGGGTGAAAGTATGCCAGAGCAGTTGATTGTAGAAAATGCCTGTTGATTTTTCGGGGTCTCCCATTCATTTGAATGGGAAATTATTCCCGGCAGTCCCCACCTGCCTGAAGACCGCCACGATCATCCCCATCCCAAAAATGTCCACAGTGACGGGCCTGAATGACTGTCGGCCAGTAGCCCTCACCTCGATAGTCATGAAATGCTTCGAGAGACTGGTCATGGCTCACATCAAGGACTACATCGACATCACTGTGGACCCACAGCAGTACGCATACAGGAAAAACCGATCCACAGAGGATGCCGTTTCTTCTGTGGTCCACACAGCCCTCACCCACTTAGAGAACAAGAACTCTTATGTTCGCATGCTCTTCGTGGATTTCACATCAGCATTCAACGCCATCATACCACAGACCCTGGTACAGAAACTGGCAACACTCGGACTGAGCTCCACCCTGTGCAACTGGGTCCAGGACTTCCTAACCGACAGGCCGCAGTCTGTGAGGATCCACGACGACCTCACCTGGGGCACCAACACTTCCTGCCTGATTAGGAAGGCACACCACCGCCTCTATTTTCTCAGGACGCTGAGGCACACCGGACTGGGCAGCTCAGTCCTGACATCCTTCTACAAGTGTGTGGTGGAGAGCGTCCTGTGCTCCTGCATCACTGTGTGGCACGGCAGCTGCTCTGCAGCAGAGAAGAAGGCTCTGCAGAGGGTGGTGAAAGCTGCACAGAAGACAGTGGGACACAGTCTACCCACCACCACGGACATCTACACCTCCAGATGCAGGAAAAGGGCCACCTGCATCAGGAAAGACCCCTCCCACACCTGCACACACACTGTTTGTCCCTCTCCCCTCAGGCAGGAGGCTACGGAGAAGAACAGCTTCTTCCCGGAGGCTGTGAGACTGTCGTATGTGTGTATTTTTACCCATATCAGTGACTTTAATTGCTAAATTGGCAATAAAAGGGTTATCATTTAGATATTTTTTCATATTGAGACGTTTTAATCAGGACTGAGGTTTCGTCTCATCTCGTCTTCTACAACTATTTTAATAGAAGACACGTCTTTTTTTTTTTTTTATCTTTTTTTTTCTCTCAAAACTGATGCGGCACCTTCCACTGCCATGTCTGAATTTTTGTCCTTGACACATATTGAACTGGCTCAGTTGAGTCCTACCAGATTTGACTGATACAGCATATAATCAATAAACGGCGCCATTCAAACATCTTACGTCTCACTCGGCAGAGAAACAAATGTAATACCCGACTTGGCCACTAGCAAACTACGGCACTCAGCCACTGGAGTGGAGTGGCGCCACTGAGTCCCTTCCTCACTCATGAATCCCTGCGGATATAATATAATATAATATATTCATTCATCTTCTATACCCGTTTAGTCCTGTTAAGGGTCACGGGGGTCTGCAGGGTTACACCCTGGACAGGTCGCCAGTCCATCGCAGGGCCAACACAGAGACAGACAACCATTCACACTCACATGCACCCCTACGGCCAATTAACCTAATGCAAAGCATGTCTTTGGATGGTGGGAGGAAGCCTGAATATCCGGAGAGAACCCACGCAGACACAGGGAGAACATGCAAACTCCACACAGAAAGGTGGTGACCGGTGACCTTCCTGCTGTGAGGCATCAGTGCTAACCACCTCGCCACTGTGCTGCCCTCTGTCCATTCATTTCACCAGAATCAGTTTGAAGCAATTCATCTGGCTCAATCAACCACCGCTCAACACACCTTTGAAATGTGTTGCTATAGGTCCTAATGCTAGAAAACCAGTCATTATGGATCTTCAGTTGTTCCTCAGGGAGTAAAGGAATCAGCATGTCCAGTAAATAGTCTCACTGCCCATTTCCTCGCCAGCTTTTTATTTCCATTGTCTTTATTCTTGTATTATTTTCTCCATATTTTTTATATTTTACCAAACTGTAGTAGGCATTTTTGTTGACTTTTTGGATATTGTATTGTAGTTTATTCTTAGTTAAGTCAAAGACACTGCCATGGCCATTTCAGCTCAAGTGACTCAAGTGACTCGCAAAACCCGGATCATATCAGTGAGTGATTCAGACTGATCCAAATCCCTCAAAAGATCCGGGTTTTACACTACTACTGGTGACGTCCGGGGATATGATGGACCGTTTCCGCACGCTGGGTCCAGTGCCAGTGCCATAGAGAGAGAGAGTTGCGACACTCCCATAGACCTCTGTTGTAAAAAAATGGCGGCGCTTTTAACCGCCTACTTCCGGGATTTGGAAATCGGATTAGTTCCAAACACTGTCATTTGGGGGTTGGACCTCGTGCACTTACATTGCTGCGCATTGAGTTGTTCCAGAGGTAAGTTGCTGAAATATCGACCTCTTTTGAATTGTCAACTGTCTATATTGTATCAGAGGCCCTTTGCGATGCTTATACTGGTCCTCATTTGTATATGCACAGCGTAATTATTTATATTTTATCTTGGTTGTTTCAACCAATTTTCTAGCATTGCCTCCTAGCTAATTAGCCAGCATGACTTCCCCTGCTGTGAAGGTAGTTCGGTGATGAATCGCTACCACCTTTATAGCAACTTTCATTTAATTGAATTTTGGGATATACTAACTTTTCATTATGATACGTGTTGGCTGTACTTAATTTCTTGTACTGTTCCTGTTCCCATGCCATGAGCTCGTGATCAGGGTATGCCAAGGCATTGTCGTGACTCGTGATTTGAGCAGGGTTATTTAATTAGGAATGACGGGCATTTTAGGACTGGCGAGTTTGAGTGGTAAACGCTGAGGTTCCCTGTTGGGCCTGGGTACTAAGGCACTCAATATTGGTGTTTGGCTACCATGAATAATTAATAATTATCAAAATAATTATTTATTATTAAATAATTGGATCTGAATTATCAGATCACCATCGGGGCACCGCCCTTCTAGGAAGGGAAAAGATAGCCAATCAATCAAATCAGTCTCTTAATTTATACTAAATTGTCAATTTGGATTTCTGATTAACAAGTAACTTAATAACTATAACCAAAAATTACCAAGTTAACAACCAGTTAAAGTTGAAGGATTTTGGAGTTCTTGGCAGTGTAGAGGTTGGCAGTATTCACTCTTGTGCTACAATAAACAGACAACTGGTATGTTTAAAAGACACACCATCATCTGGCGCCGGACATGCCGGCAGCTAGTTACAGTAGCTCCGAGAGCTTCGCCGTGTTTTTGTGTATTTTCGTGCTGTCTCGCGTCATTTTTGTTACCAACCTCAGTCGGACTTTTACTCCTATGGATGTACATATGGCGAGGTTTGGAATATGTGTATTTTTAATTCTTTGCCTGTTAAATACGGCATCCGGAGACCCGTTCAGCCAGGGCTCCATTGTTTACACACGGGATCAGCTGGTAGCACTGTGCAACACAAGGGTGCTCCCGGGACAACGACCGGAGATCCCCGTGGAACTACGGAGAAGGAAACGGGGCTGCAGAGCTGGTGCAAAGCGTCGGGAGAAGAACAGACGGTATAAACCATGCGTACCGTCTGTTATTATGGGGAACGTGAGATCTCTCCCCAATGAGATGGAAGAGCTGACGGTGCTAACCAGGCTACAAAAGGAGTATCGGCAGTGTAGCATCATGTGCTTCACGGAGACGTGGCTGAACGAACTGACGCTGGATTCGCACGTCTCATTGGACGGATTTCACATCATGAGAGCGGACAGGAAGGCAAAGAAGAAAGGAGGGGGCATTGCGATGTTTGTAAACAACAGATGGTGTAACCCAGGACACATCAGGGTAAAGGAGCAGCTGCGGCCGTACAATCCCTCGAGGGAGTTCTCGCAAGTTATCGCGATAACGACGTGCATCCCGCCCTCTGCTGACGCTGCTGCAGCATGCGAGCTCCTACACACTGTTGTATCACAGCTCCAGACATCGCACCCCCAGGCCCTGCTACTGATCTCCAGGGACTTTAACCACGCCTCCCTGTCGTCCACTCTCCCCACATTCACCCAGTATGTTAAATGCAACACCAGAGACAATAGGACACTGGACTTGCTGTATGCAAACACCAAGGATGCATACAGCTCCTCCCCCCTCCCCCCACTGGGTCGTTCTGACCACAACTTGGTTCATCTGATCCCTGCCTACATACCCATGGTAAACAGACAGCCACCCACCAAGAGGTATGTGAGGAGATGGACTGAGGAGGCCAGTATGGCGCTGAGGGACTGTTTTGACACCACAGACTGGGATGTGCTCTGCAGGCCACACGGGGAGGACATCGACAGCCTGACAACCTGCATCACAGACTATATAAATTTCTGCGTGGAGAACACAGTACCTATGAACAAGGTACGGTGCTTCTCCAACAACAAACCCTGGGTGACCCCGGAATTAAAAACTCTGCTGAAGGAGAAAAAGAAGGTTTTTAAGACTGGGAACAAAGAGGAGCTGAGGAGGGTCCAGAAGGAGCTGAAGAGAGAGATAAGGAGGGGCAAGGACAGCTACAGGAGGAAGCTGGAGGAGCGCCTCCAGGATAACAACACCAGAGAGGTCTGGAGAGGCCTGAAAACCATCTCCGGACACGGGAAGGACAGTGGAAGGGGCCTAGAAGCGGGAGACCGTGAATGGGCCAATGAACTGAACCTGTTCTTCAATAGGTTTGACTGTGCTCCTACCTCCTCCCCGACCCCTCATAGCCCAGACCAAACGACACCCATTAACCACCCCCTATCCTCAACCCCCCACAACATCGAGAACATCTCTGAACTGTCACCAGCAACACACCTCCTCCCACCACACTCTGCTGGGGTGATCCATTCACCCCAACCCCCACCCAACACAACAGGGTTTTCTTCACATCACCCCTCCAACTTCTCCATAACCACGGACCAGGTGAGGAGGGAGCTGAGGAGAATCAAACCAAGGAAGGCTACTGGCCCTGATGGCATTAGCTCCAGACTCCTCAAGGACTGTGCAGATCAGCTCTGTGGATATTTTCTGCACATCTTCAACATGAGCATCAGTCCGCTCCTGTGGAAAACATCCTGCGTGGTTCCAGTTCCCAAGACTGCACGTCCCAGTGAGCCGAACCACTTCAGGCCAGTAGTCCTGACTTCTCACCTGATGAAGACCATGTAGAGGATCATCCTGAGCCACCTCCGTCATCTGGTGAACGACAACATGGACCCGCTGCAGTTCGCCTACCGTCCAGGCATAGGTGTGGAAGACGCTGTCATCTACCTGCTGCACAGATGCTTTTCCCACCTAGACGACACCGGTAGCACTGTGAGAGTCATGTTCTTTGACTTCTCCAGTGCTTTCAACACCATCCAACCATCACTGCTCAGGGGGAAGCTGGAGGGAGCTGGAGTCAACAGCAGCCTGGCTGCATGGACCATCGACTACCTCTCCAACAGGCCGCAGTATGTGAGGCTTCATGACTGTGTGTCTGATGTGGTAGTCTGCAGCACGGGGGCGCCGCAGGGTACTGTGCTCTCTCCTTTCCTCTTCACCCTGTATACATCGGACTTCACACACAACACAGACAGCTGCCACCTCCAGAAGTTCTCTGATGATACAGCCATTGTCGGGCGTGTATCTCAGGGAGACGATCTGGAGTACCTGGAGGTCATTGCCGACTTTGTGGACTGGTGTGCTCTGAACCACCTGCACATCAACGCCAGCAAGAAGGAACGCTACCGCAGGTTGTTCATTCCAGCTGCCATCAGGCTGTACAACACCAGCCTGAGTCAATAATAACTGTACCTTTGTAGTTTTTTTAAGCAACTGTTTATTTGCAAAGTCACTCCACCACCATGCTGTATATACAGAATGTCTTTATATTTCTAGTGCCTTCCTTATATATCTAGTATTGTATTTCTTGTATATTTTTTTTGGTATATTTTTTTTTCAAAAAAAATCTGTATTTGTGTTTTTTTAGGTAACTTTTTCCCTGTCTAAGCTGTCACTGTTTCTGTATATATATTTTTTGCCAAACTCCACGCTACTGTGACAAGGAAATTTCCCATACGTGGGATTAATAAACTTATCTTATTTATTACAAGAATAAAAGTAAACATACAATCTAACTACAGAGTAGACTGTGTGTGTGTGTGAGCGCTTTTACAGTTAAAGACACATCTACCCATTCACTCACACATTCACACACCAGTGCCACGTACTGGGAGCGGTGTCTTGCTCAAGGACACTTTGACATGTGGCACATTCCGGGGATTGAACCGTTAACCCTCTGGTTCCTGGACAACCCGCTCTACCTACTGAGCCACAGTCGCAGTGGCATGGCCAGGTCACATGCCACTGTCAACCAGTGAACTGCTGAGTCAGGTGATGTGGGGGGAAGGGGTAGAGGAAACAGGAGTCTTGGAGCTAAACCTGTTGAAGAAGGTGTTAAGCTCTTTCGCACACTCCAAGTTGCCTTCCGACAGCCTGCTTCTCCCCCCACAGCCCGTTATGTCCTTCATTCCTGACCACACCTCCCTCATGTTCTTCTGCTGGAGTTTGGCCTCCAGCTTCCTCCTGTAGGAGCCTTTGCCCTCTCTGATTTTGTCCCGCAGTCGGTGCTGTACCCTCCTTAGCTCCTCCCTGTCTCCAGAACTGAAGGCTCTCCTCTTGTCATTCAACAGAGTCCTCAGGTCGCTGGTAATTCAAGGCTTGTTGTTGGAGTAACAACGATCTGAGACAGGATGTTCCTAATTTTGATGATATTACGTAGATTAAAGAAGGCAGTCCTGGTTACTTGCTTAATGTGACATTTAAAGGACATATCCTTATCAAATATAACACCAAGGTTTTTCACAGTAGTACTGGAGGCCAAGGTAATGCCATCCAAAGAAACCACATGATTAGATAATGAATCTCTGAGATGCTTAGGACCAAATACAATAACTTCTGTTTTGTCTGAGTTCAAGAGTAAGATATTACAGGTCATCCAAGCCTTTATGTCTTTAAGGCATGCTTGGAGTTTAACCAGCTGATTAGTTTCATCTGGTTTCATAGATAAATATAGCTGGGTGTCATCTGCGTAACAATGGAAGTTTATGCCATGTTTTCTAATAATCTTCCCTAATGGCAACATGTATAAAGTGAAGAGTATTGGTCCTAGCACAGAACCCCGAGGAACTCCATAACTTACTTTTGTATAAGTAGAGGAATCATGGTTGATATGAACAAACTGGAATCTGTCAGGCAGATAGGATCCAAACCAATCTAATGCAGTTCCTTTAATCTGGATCTCATTTTCAAGTCTCTGTAGTAAAATCTTATGATCAATAGTGTCTCTGTGTAGGTTCTCAGTCATCCAGGTCATGGTAATCCAAAAAAGGTTTAAAAAAGGCAACTGGACTTGTAGATTTTGGAGAATGTGTGAATGAGTGTCAAATGCAGCACTAAGATCTAGCAGAACCAGTATAGAGACAAGTCCACTATCTGAAGCCATGAGGAGATCATTGGTAACTTTAACCAGAGCTGTTTCTGTACTATAATGAACTCTAAAACCTGACTGAAACTCTTCAAACAGACCATTCCTGTTTAAGTGGTCACACAACTGATTAGCAACAACTTTTTTTTAGAATTTTGGAAATAAAAGGAAGGTTGGAGATTGGTCTATAGTTGGCTAAAACATTTGGCTTTCTTAAGTAGGGGCTTAATTACAGCAATCTTAAAAGACTGAGGCACATATTCTGTTAATAAAGATAAATTTATCTGGTTCAATATGGAGGTGTTAATTAATGGAAGAACATCTTTGAGCAATTTAATTGAGATTGGATCTAGAAGACAGGTTGATGGTTAAGATGCTTTAATTATTGAAGATAATTCGAGAAGATCTACTGGGGAGAAGGATTCCAGATGTTGATAAGGTCTAACAGAAATTTCTAAAGTCACTGTACTTGTATCTTTGACAGTCGTCGGGAGGATGCCTTGAATGTTTTCTCTAATGCCAACAATTTTATTGGTAAAGAAGTTGATGAAGTCATTACTACTGAGGGCCGAAGGAATAGATGGATCAACAGAGCTGTGGCTCTTTGTCAGCCTGGCTACAGTGCTGAAAAGAAATCTGGGGTTGTTCTTGTTTTCTTCTATTAATGATGAATAGTATGCTGTTCTAATACTACGGAGAGCTTTTTTATAAGTCGTTAAACTATCTTTCCAGGCTATGTGAGCTTCTTCAGAATTAGTGGAATGCCAAATTCTTTCTAGCTTTCGGGCTGCCTGTTTTAAACAGCGCAACTGTGAATTATACCAGGGAGCTAGCCTCGTCCGATTCATGACCTTCTTTTTCAGAGGAGCAACTAAGTTTAGAGCTGAACTAAGCGATGCTGCAGGGCCATCAACAAAATCATCTAATAGTGCAGGAGTTAAATTGTGGTTGCCGTCGTCCACATTATTGACACATGGCACTGGGATATATAAAGAAGGAATTAATTCTTTATATCTAGTTACAGCATCATCAGATAGACATCTGCTGTAATGATATGTCTTTTCAGTTCTTGCGTAATCCATTATAGTAAATTCAAAGGTAATGAGAAAATGGTCAGACAAAAGAGGGTTTTGGCTAAATATTGTTACGCCTTCAGTTTCTATGCCGTATGTTAGGACCAGATCTAAGGTGTGATTAAAACTGTGAGTTGATCCATTTATATTCTGAGAAAAGCCAATTGAATCTAATAATGATGTAAATGAGGAGCTAAGGCTGTCACTGACAACATCAACATGGATGTTAAAGTCACCTACTATAATGACTTTATCCGTTCTAAGAACTAAATCACATAGAAACTCAGAGAATTCAGCTAAAAATTCAGAATAAGGAGCAGGTGGGCGATACACCACAACAAAAATAATTGTTTTTTGTGTCTTCCGGTCTGGATGAGCAAGACTAAGGGTCTTAGCAAGACTTTCAAATGAATTAAAGCTCTCCTTAGGTCTAGGATTAATAGATAAGTCAGAGTGGAAGATTGCTGCCACTCCTCCTCCTCTACCTGTGCTTCTAGGAATGTGATAATTACTATGACTGGGTGGCGTAGACTCATTTAAACTAACATATTTATTAGGGTTGTACCGATCCGATCACGTGACTCGGAAATCGGGGCCGATCACGCAACTGAAGACTCGATCGGGACTCGGACGTTACGACCCTATCAGAGATCGGTTTTATATATATTTATTTAGTCATTATTTGTATTAGATTGTTGATATATGGGCTATTGGTGATTCAAAAAAATAAAAAATAAAATGAGTATTTACTACCACCGTTTACGGCATGCGCATGTGCAGAAGACCAGCATGCTAGTTTGTTTTGAAGCGGAGTGGCGAGTTGTGGCGCACCATGTCTGCTGTGTGGAAGTATTTTAAAGTATGTGAGGAGAACGATGCAGTCGCAAACTGTCAAATTTGCAAAGTTGGAATATCGAGGGGTGGTAAGGACAAAGCGTCGTTTAATACCACAAACTTAATTCGGCACTTAAAAAACAAACACAGAGTATCGGATCGGGACTCGGTATCGGCAGATACTCAAAAGTCAAAGGACCCGGACTCGGACTCGGATCGGGGGCAAAAAACCCTGATCGGAGCATCCCTAATATTTATCATCCTGCAGCCACGTTTCAGTCAAACTAAATAGATCAATCTGATGATCAGTTATCAGATCATTCACTGAAAGAGATTTGGATGAGAGAGATCTGATGTTTAAAAGACCACATTTAATTTTCCTATTCTTCTGTTCTGCCAATGAAGTTGTTCTGATTTGTACCAGGTTCAAATGAGGGACTCCTCTGTTGTTGTTTTTTGGTTTAAATAATCTGGGAGCAGACAGAACATCTATAGAGTTTATAGAATTATGGTTGTGAGACAGTGCTAGAGAAGCTGCAGAGAAGTGTGTAAGACTACAACTCTGCCTCCTGGTCTGAACTCTGGATTGTCATGGTTTCGGGGAGTTAATAAAATTAGCCATATTCCTAGAGATGAGTGCAGCACCCGCTAAAGTGGGGTGGATGCCATCTCGCCTCATCAGACCAGGTTTTCCCCAGAAAGTGTGCCAATTATCTATGAAGGCCACGTTGTTTTCTGGACACCACCTAGATAACCAGCGATGGAATGATGACGTGCGACTAAACATGTCATCATTGGTCAGATTGGGCAGGGGACCAGAGAAAACTACGACATGGTTTTAGCAAACTTACACACCGATTCAACATTAAGTTTTGTGACCTCCGATTGGCGTAACCGCCCACATAGCAAAGCTGGTGTGGCACACCTCTGGGTCACACCTCCCACTTGCACTCGGCCGACATGCCTGAAAGAATTCCGGCTCTTATGTGACCCACATACGGCATCCAACATGTGTGCCACTTAAAGCCCACACCTCAGCCACACTGCAACCAGAGTTGGCCCTAATGTGGCCCTAATGTGGGCCAGGCCCATTTTCAGAATGTCAGCCTCAACTCAACCACTATATTTATGTGCCATTTATTTATATATATATATAAAAATACACATATAACAAAACAAGTACAGTATTATAAGCAAATGTTTATTTTTTTAGTCATGTCAACACAGTACACACCTGCACATTTAACAAATTTTAAAACTGTACATTTATGATTCTAGACATGTCCATAAGGCTTAAGATTGTATTTGTCACATACACAGTTATATATAGTACAATGCACAGTGAAATGTATTCTTGTACCTGCAGCCAGTAGTAAAAGAAAAAAAGAGTACAACAGTAAAACAGTAATAATTGCAAATTCCTTAACACACAAGGTAAATAATACAAGTGTAAATGTACCCCGATAAATATAGAATAAAATATAGATGTAAAACTCAAGTGTAAACTTAAGAGGGGGTAGTTTATATATATATATATATATATATATATATATATATATATATACACACACACACATTTACGGTATTGAGCAACTATGTGAGTAAAGTGCAGTGGTATAAGTCTGGTTAAGGCTCAGAGTTCTTCAGCCTTTCAGTCTTTGTCTTCAGGCATCGAAAACACCGACCACTCAGCATGAGTTTTAGATATGGTGCTGTCCATTTCCTGCTTTCTCTTCATCCTCTTCAGTCTGCCACCATCTCTACCTGGAGAGAGATGGAAACATATTTTGATGGTCCAGTCTATTTCCTGGTCCGTGGCCCCAGATGTTAGCCTGTTACACCAACAGCAGCTGAAACATACACACAAATTATTGGAAATTAACATTTTATATCATTAGGTAATATGGCTACATAATTCTATTAAAACTGATCCTGATGAGAATATTCTGCTGACAGATAAATGTTCCTACAACTGCTTGGTTTAACTAATGTACAAATCAAGGACTTAGCGTTACACAAATTGAGTAGTCAGTATCAGTATGTAATCAATAAAAATAACTCTAAGATTCTTGAAAATAGAGTCTGTAGGTTTGTAAACACAACATTCAAACCGACCCGTTTTATGGTTGTTTACAAACAATAGTGTCCGTATAAGTTCTTGAACCTCAGTTTTCACAACAGTCCGCTTAGAACTGAAGAAGCTACTCGGATGAGTTGTGAAGCGTCTTCTCAAATAAATAAAATAAAAACACATAACACATACATAAATAAAACTCTACGAGTCCACAGTTGGCTTTTTAAACGCTATTTTTGGATTGAAGTACGATATATCTGCAATTGCCAGGCCAGCAGAAAAAACACGCCAACGGTCTGCTAGCAGAAGCTATGGCAGTAGCACTAATGTGTAACTAGTCGGAAAAAAACGTGAAAAAAGAAAACAACCCCTTCGGCAAAATATCCGCTGCGTTAAGTTCGTCTATATCATTTATTGAAAACGAATAAGGAAGTTTAACAGCAAAACAGTGCAGTCCATCCTTTCCTGAGCCGCATTTTAGGCTAACGGTAATCGTTAGCTAACGCTAACCACGCGTTAGCCACTAGCTAGCCGTTAGCCTCACAGCTAAACGTTAGCACCCCTTGTTAACATTCAGGTTAGACTCTAGACAGACATTGTCTTTGTATACCAACTGCTAACGCATTGTCTCAAAAACAAACGTTATCGTAAACATAAAACTGACGCATTTCACTCACCACGTCTTTGTTGTCGATCTCACCGGAGCGCATGAGCAGCCATCAGCTCTGGCCACAGTGACGTCGGTCGCGTCAGTCACCTGGACGGTGACGTTACTTCCGTTTATTGGCTGATGACTTTAAAAAGCGGATAGCTGGCTGACCGCTGAAAGTCCGCTGTTGCAAGATTTTACTTTAAAATTTCAGATCAACTGTGATATCTGTCCTGTTTCGACAAGAACGATATTGTTAAGGGTGATAGCATTGTACTGTATTTCGATTCGCTTTGGCAATATTGTTTTGTTAAGAAACTTTCATGCCAATAAAGCCCACTTTGAATTGAATTGAATTGATAGTTGATTTTGATTGACATCGATGATATATCATAAGAATATTTTATTTATTTGTTTTTATTAAATCTGTGATGTTATACAACAATTCACTCAAAAATAACTTAAAGGGTGGCATGAGTCCGGCCTCACATATGTGACCCACTCTGTCTGCCGGAGTCAAGACAGTGCCGCATTTGCCGCATCTAGCTCACTTCGGTTCACATGCCGTATGCCAGTGCCGAGTGAACGCCACGTTGCCGGCTTCAAACCAGATCTAGCCCACATGTGTCTGCTATGTGGGCGGGTGTCGTTGACGTGAATAACAATTTTACCATATTTAACCTTAGCCTTAGCCAGCAGTTTCAGATACGATTTAGTGTCGCCCGCTCTGGCCCCTGGAATGCATTTAACTATGGTCGCTGGATTCTCTATCTTCACGTTCCGCAAAATCCAGTCGCCAATCACCAGAGTTGGTTTCTCAGCGGGTGTGTCGCTGAGTGGGGAAAATCGGTTGGAGACGCGAAGGGTTTGGTGGTGATCCACGGGCCGAGTAGGACTGTGCTTCCTTCGTACCGTCACCCAGCCGCCCTGGTTTCCCGGCTGCTCGGGAGCTGTCGGGGGACAGCTAACTGGAGCTACGCTAACAGGAGCTACTCTTGGTTGGTCCGCACCGGCTACAGGGCCCTGGCTAGCTGCTGGTTTGTTTTCAACTGTGCGGAGCCGTGCTTCCAATTCAGAAAGCCTCGCCTCCAATGCTACAAATAAACTACATTTATTACACATACCATTACCACTAAAGGAGGCAGAGGAGTAACTAAACATGTGGCATGAGACACAGGACAGAGAAGGGGAGGCAGAGGGAGAAGCCATGGTTAAGTCGCTAAATTTAGCAGATAAAGTTTGGAAAGAAGAGGGATGATGTGTGGTTCAAAAAGTAGCAGTGGTGGTTGAAGATACCCAAAAAGTTCTCACTATAAACCAAACGTTTTTTTGAAATTAAAGCGAATCCAACTGTCCGCAAACAGCAATACCACACGGTGCAGAAACAGGAAATGACGCAATACGCTTACTCACGTGACGCAGCTCGTAGCCCACCTGACGGGTTTCCCAGCTGAACACTAGTGGGTCAAGAGACCAAAAAGACAGAAAAGGTGTGCGTTATTGAATGTGTTGGGCCAGTCTGGTCCAAAATGGTAGGGACGATTTTGTGTCCCAGTCTGTCCCGAGCCTAATACACTTTTTGAGAGCAATCCAAGATAAGGCTCAGTTTGATATGACAGACCAATGGACAAATTGTATAATTTATTTTATCAATAGTATAATGTATCGTCATTACTTTTCATGATGCTAGATGAGGCACTGCCACACCTGACCACATGTCCCTGTTTTAATTATATTAATTCTTGTGTACTATTGGGGATGAAAACAGCCACTTGGGGTCACTTTTAGCTTTTAAGTTGACCATAACTCCATTGCACCAAATGGTTATGATCTCAAAATATAGACCAATAATACACTGTGGGCAAATTTACTTCCCTCTTATAGTATTAGTGTCTGTAAACAGCCACTTACTTTGACTGCTGTAAAAATATACCAGATTAATATTTTTTGCTTAAATCTGTTAATCAACTTCAGTGCTGTTGATTAACAGATTTAAGAAAAACAAATATTAATATTAATCAGCTTCAGTTATGCTCCTCTGAACTGTCCTAATGACCCTAGGGGCTATGCTGTCTGGGGCAATTTCCCCCTGATAGGATCTCCCAAGGTAGACTGATCTTAGGCAAAGGGCCAGACAAAGAATGGTTCAGAGACCTTTATCATGCTTTGTGGTGCTTTGTAGATTGGCAGCAGACCAAAGGTGGGGGCCTTGGTGGTCATGGACATGGAATGCCACCTCTCTGGCGGGGAAGAAGCCGGAAGAGGTTGAGTGCTATCAATTTATGTTCTCCCTGTGTCTGCGTGGGTTCTCTGCGGGTACTCCGGCTTCCTCCCACCATCCAAAGACATGCTCATTAGGTTAATTTTCATTAGGTGATTCTAAATTGGCCGTAGGTGTGCATATGAGTGTGAATGTTTGACTGTCTCTGTGTTGGCCCTGCGATGGACTGGCAATGGACTCTCGCCCGATGATTCAGACCCCTGTGACCCCTAACAGGACTAAAAGGGTATAGAAAATGACTGACTGACTGACTTATAGTGAGACCTTAAAGTTAAATTTAAGTTTGGATGGTCACCAATATGTTAGAAAGAAATAGAAAGCTGCCTCTTACTGTATATTGTGACATGTATATTCCTGCTGACTCTGTGTTTAGAAACACTAACAGATGGGAATGGTTTCCGTGCAGGTTAAAGTTCCCAACATGTTCTGGATCACAGTCATGGATGCTTTTTACCAAAGCCTTGTTTGTTTCTTCGTGCCTTATTTTGTAAGTACTCATTATAAATCATTCAGTTTTTTTTCAAATTGTTTTCATTCCAGAGGACATTTTTATTTTTAGTCACCTGTGGGGGAAATTCATGACACAGTTAAGTTAAAAATGAGACTTACATAGGCTTATACATCAAAAGTGGTCTACAAAATAAGATAAAATTGGAAACAGAATGTGGAATGACAGAATAATAAGAAACAAAACACAAATGAGACATTTTCTAGTATTCTGGTGTTTATTTGTGTGTACATACACCAATCAACCATAACATTATTACCACTGACAGGTGAGCTTTTGTGTCCCCTGCCACAAAAGCTCTCCTCTCTCTTTTCAGCAGGACATTGATGTCCCTGCTAATTGTCTAGGTTATCAGAACATGATGTGTTACAGTCTCTCTGCATCTACATAACTTTCCCGTAACTCTCCACTAGACCTCTCCTGATAACAAATTATATACAGTGGTTTATAAAATGCATAGTTAAAAACTTATGACTGCTTTTTATCTCAGGCTTTTGCAGGATCAGATGTTGGGGAGCTCTCCTTTGGCTCACCAATCAATGCCTCAGCTCTCTTCATCATTCTGCTACACCAAGTTATTGAGAGTAATACTCTGGTCAGACTCACTACTTTTACTTCTTATCAGACTTCATTTTGTCTCAATTCTTTTGCTATTGGAATGTTACTTATGTTGCCCTATGGTACACAAATGGTGTGTATATTCTGACAAACTGTAAACACAGTCCAACATTTATTTGATTGAGAACAGCTAAGCATGAGGATTCATCAACAACCGTCTTCACTTGTGATGTTGAGTCTCTAATCATCTGCTTGTGTTTTAGACCTGGATCCATATGACAGTGCTGGTGCTCAGTGGCGGTTTCTACTTTGGTTTTGTTCTGCTCTTCAGTGTGCTCTGTGTGACCTGCAGCCCTTCTACTAGCCCACTGGGGGTAGAAACACTGCAGATGTCCCAGCCACTTTTCTACATCATATGTGCTCTCACTACTGTGACAGCTCTGTTACCCAGGTACACATTACACCCATATGCACACATAAACAAATGCTGCTGTAGGATGCCATTTCAGGGAGTCTTACATTGAGCTGCTTTGAAAATATGGCACAACAGTTACATCGTCAAGGGTATTTTGTGCAAATATATTTTAAATGTACCATGAAGTACACATACACTGATCAGGCATAACTTTACAACCACTCACAGGTGAAGTGGACAACACTGACCGTCATGTGACACTACAATGTTCTGCTGAGAAACTTCTTTGACTTGGCATTCATGTGAATGTTACTTAGACATGTACTGTACCTCACACTTAGACCATACAAGACACTCCCAACTCATAACAATGACCCTCCTTGGTAGAAGCAGCCTTACCCAGCAGGATGCAGCTTAACACAGCCATACACACACAAGCAGTTTAGGAACAATTCAATAACATGGAGATTAAAAAGAGGTTGTCTATTATGGAATCAAATAAAGCAGAGATTATTCAATTCAATTCAATTCAATTCAGTTTTTTATATAGCGTCAATAACAATACAAACCGTTTCAAGATGCCTTACAAAACCCGGCCTGAAATCCCCAGAGCAAGCCTGAAGGCTATGGTGGCAAGGAAAAACTCTCTTTTAACAGGAAGAAACTTTGAGCAGAACCCAGCTTATATGGAGGGACCCACCTGCCTAAGGCCAGCCGGGTACAGACAGAAGAAAGAGAGAAGAGAACAGCAAAGATAAACATACATCTGTCATAGATACTGTAGCATCCCCGGCTGAATGATGGTCATAGGCCTTGACTGATGGTTCACAGTGTTTTCTTTATTGGGACCTTTTCACTCATGAACTCACCGTAAGAGCTTGTGCCATACCAGCCAGGAGCTAATTAAACTGTTTTGTCACTTTAATGGATGAACTTAATGGATGCGCTTCTCACACATTGACTGTATATACTGTTCTCACAGCCACACTTCCCGACACACCACGCAAGAATACCGGATGTTGTTTTTGCACTTTCAAAATAAAGGTCGGTCCTTTGCGTCTGATAAAAAATAATTAAATAATAATCCGGCTTAAAAGGATATCTTTAAACAAAATTAAAACAGCATACTTATTATTTTTTTTAAAGGTCATTTACACTCCCACCAAATCATTACTGTTTTTCTTCCCAACTTTAGATGTAAAGCATGAATGATTTCTAAACAAACATGACCTTTTATACTTAAGGCTTGAGTCTATAAAAATGTATATAAACTCTTCATACTGTAAAGGATATGATTGTGTGCAGGGGATAGTTAAACAGTCTCTAGAAGCAGGATCAGCTTCTGCACTGGACGTTCGACGATGGATGGCTTGCCAGAACGCAGTCCCTCCTTTCCTATCTTCTGGTCTCCCACACGAATCTTCACTTTTCTCACCAGTCCATCTTTGTCAGTTCTTGTCTCTACAACTTTAGCCAACTTCCACTCGTTGCGAGGCAAATCCTCGATCTTCTCCATCACGATGTCGCCGACTTTGAGGTTTCTCCTTGGAGTATGCCAACGTTGTCTGGTGGCAATATTGTAGAGGTATTCTTTTCTCCACCGACCCCAGAACTGCTCCGCCAGATACTGAACACGACGCCACCTCTTACGAGCATACATATCCTCTCTGATGAATCTGCCAGGAGGTGGTAAGGCTGCGGTGGATTTCATGGTGAGCAGATGATTAGGCGTTAGTGGCTCTGGACTATCTGGATCATTTAGGTTGTCAACTGTGAGTGGACGACTGTTCACAATAGCTGCTGCCTCATAAAAGAACGTTCGCAGAGAGGCATCATCCAGCCTGCTTGATGAGAGTGAAAGAGTAGAACGAAGAACATTCCTCACTGTTCGGATCTGTCTCTCCCATACACCTCCAGCATGGCTTGCATGCGGAACATTCATGCTGAAGTCACACTGCTTCTCAGCCAAAAACATGGTCAGACGATTAGGATCCAATTGCTTGAGAGCTTCTCTTAGTTCGTTTTTAGCTCCAATGAAGTTAGATCCTTGATCACATCTTATGTCACGTACTGCTCCTCTTATAGCAATGAAACAACGAAGTCCATTGATGAAAGCATCTGTTGACATATCATCCAACATTTCGATGTGGATGGCTCGACAGCAAAGGCACGTGAAAAGTAGACCGTATCTCTTTTGTACTTTGCGTCCTTGCTTTGTGAAAAACGGGCCGAAACAGTCCATTCCACAATAGGTGAATGGTGGCGATGGATCTACACGTTCAGGCGGCAGATCTGCCATCCGCTGCTCTTCCGTGAGCCTTCTGAGTTTGCGACATGTAACACATTGACGCAAGTGCGTTGCCACTGCTCTGTTGATTCCTGGAATCCAGTATCCATTTGATCTGTCCTCATTAATAGTCAGGCCTTTTCCTTGATGTTGAACCTTCTGATGACAATGAGCAATTATTGCTTTGGTAATGGGATGATTCTTTGGTATAATCACTGGATGCTTCAGTGAGGCAGGGAGTGATGCATTTTTCAGTCTTCCTCCCACCTTAAGGAGTCCATCTTGGTCAAGAAAAGCATCCATCTGAAGCAGTTTACTCTGAGAAGGAAGTTGAGTAACCCCACTGAGCAACCTTATCTCTTCTGAATACGCTTGTCTCTGCAAGTCTCTTAAGATGATGCAGCGTGCATCTTCTCGTTCTTGCACAGTGCTGAGATGTGTTGACTTATCACTTCTGACTCGACGAATGAGACGAGCAACAGCCTGGGTTGCTTTTGTCCATGAAGAAAACTTTGACAAGCGGTCAGAGAGACTCAACTGTTCCAGTGTCTGTGTGTTTAGAGTCTGAATCCTTTTGACTTCAGGATCTCCAATCTGTATCTCTGCGCTAACATGTGTAGCTGGAGGTATCTCTTTCTCCCACAGAAACTGAGGTCCTGTAAACCAGCTTGATCTGAGAATCTCACTTGCACTTGAACCCCTAGATGCGAGGTCTGCAGGGTTATCATTGGTTGAGACATATCTCCATTGTTGAGGAGACGAACTGAGATGTATCTTCTGTATCCGATTTGACACAAAGGTGTGAAAACGACGTGCCTCATTGTTGATATATCCCAAGACAACCTTTGAATCAGTCCAGAAATATTCAACAGCATCTGTCAAACTAAGCTCCTCCTTCAGAGTGTTGCTTGCTGTGACTGACACAACAGCCGCTGCCAACTCTAGCCTAGGAATTGTCGTGACCTTGATTGGAGCTACCCTGGACTTTCCCATAACCAGAGCACAATAAACACGTCCATCTTCATTTACCTGTCTCAGGTATGAACACTGGCCATAACCATATGTGCTTGCATCAGAGAAATGGTGTAACTCCTTTCTCACGACTCGTCCAAAACCAGTGGGCACATAGCAGCGTGGTATGGTGATTTTCTCTAAATCTGTAAGATCATTCTTCCAGTGTTCCCACACTGGTTGTAGTTCACTGGGAAGGGGGTCATCCCAGCTAGTGCCATGCCTACAGATTTCTTGAAGCACCCTTTTTCCAGTGAGCAGGAAAGGGGCAACAAGGCCCAGTGGGTCGTAAAGAGAGGCAACCGTAGACAGTATACCACGGCGTGTTGCTGGCTGGTCTTTCAGGAAGACACGAAATCTGAAAGTGTCTGATTCAATGTGCCAGTGGATCCCCAAGGCTCTCTCTAAAGTCACATCCTTGAAGATCAGGTCCAGAGCCTTTACTTCAGCAGCACGCTCAGATAGAGGTATGCTCTCCAACACAGATCTGTCATTACACATAAACTTGTGCAGTCTTAATCCACCCGTAGCACAGAGCTTCTGTGCTTCTTGTGCAAGCTGGATAGCATCATCCACATTTTCTATGCTAGTGACACCATCGTCAACATAAAAGTCTTTCATGATGAACTGTGAGCCAAGGGGAAACTGACTCTCATTGTCTTTAGCCAGTCGTTTCAGTCCGTAGTTAGCACATCCTGGCGATGACGCAGCGCCGAAAAGATGAACTTTCATGCGGAACTCCTGTGGATTTGCATTGAAGTCGCCATCTTTCCACCAGAAGAAACGTAGATAGTCTCTGTCAGTTTCATACACGTAGAACTGATGAAACATCTTTTCGATATCACACATCAGTGCAACATGGTGCTGTCTAAATCTGAGAAGCACACCATTCAGATTATTCAGTAGGTCTGGGCCTGACAGAAGATGGTCATTCAGGCTACTTCCTTTGTACTTGGCTGAGCAATCAAAGACCACACGGAGTTTGTCAGGTTTTTTGGAGTGGTATACTCCGTGGTGGGGAATATACCATTTCTCTCCTTCCTTCCCTTGATCATGAACTTCTTCTGCCTCACCCCTTTCGATGATTTCATTCATAAACTTAATGTAATGTTCTTTGTACTTGTCATCCTTCACCAACTTTCTTTTAAGGTGACTGAGCCGTACCATGGCTAGCTGCTTATTGTCAGGGAGATAGGGTCTCTCTTTAAAGGGGAGTGGCATCTCGTAATGTCCATGAGTGTTCCTCTGAATGCCTTCCTTTAACAAATTCAGAAAGCGAATGTCATCCTGAGACACAGTCTTTCCGTCTTTATTAGTGTCCTTAAAGTCAGACTCCAGAACCCTGAGTGCTTCTGCTGGGGTTACTGGAGGGAGCTCTTTGACAGCGATTCTGTGGCACATATTAGTGACGTTTGGGGAGTCATGGTGAGGTGATGAGCAGCCTACAATACTCCACCCTAGGTCCGTCCGCACTGCATATGGTTCACTATCTCCTCCAAGGATTACCTGCCGTGGTGCCAGTGCCCTTGAGCAATTGTAGCCGATCAGCAGACCGACTTCACACTCCAGCTGTGGTGGAATTTCATCTGCAATTTTGATGAGATGATTCCAGTGCCGTGCCGTGTCACAGGTAGGAATGTGGGTTCGATTCACTGGTATACAGTCCTTGGTGTAAGCAGTAGGGAGATCAATGTAGACTGCGGAGCTGTAGCCTCTCACTCTCAGACCTGACACTCTTTGACTATGCATTAATGCATCCTTTCCTGTCATTGTTGTTAGCTTCAGCTTTACAGGATGTGTTTCAGTCTGTAAACTATTGCTGACTTCCTGGTCAATGAAGACTGTATCACTTTGGGTGTCAAGTAGCGCATAAACAAGTCTCTCCATACCTGGATTGCTGACAGAGGAAACCCACACTGGCACGATCACTGAAGTGTTGGTAGATGGCTCCTTTGTTGTCACATTGAGAGACAATGTGGTTGTCGTTTCCTCTGTAGTACTTTGATTTGAGACTGATGCGGGTTTGGCCTTAGCGTAGTTGTCGTCATGGAGAAGCGTAGGATGTCTTCCTTTGCAGTTATCACATGAATGTCTATTGCGGCAGTCCTTGGCATTATGGCCAGATTTCAGGCAGCCATAACAAAGTTTCTTTTCTTTCACAAATTGCCGTCGTTCCTCCAGAGCTTTCCTTTTGAACTCAGGACAGCAATGAAGTTGATGTTTACTGTCTTGGCAAAACATACATGGTGGCTTTAAACCAGTTTTTAACTGTCCTTGAGTTTCAGTCTCTGCAACTGCCTGTGTATGAAACACACTGGATTTAGATTTCCTTTCTTTCAGGTGGCGTTTCTCTGAGTAAGTCTCTGATGAGTGGAGAGCATGGAATGAAGTTATAGGATTACATGCAATTTCTGCCTCCGTTACAATAAAGAATACAAACTCCTGGAAGCTGGGAAACTCCTGGTCATCTCTCATGATTTGAGTGACTTTACGGTTCCACTGTGATGCTGCCCAGTCAGGTAGCTTCTGGACCAGTTTCTGGTTTTCTTCACAATCATTCAAAATGTCCAGACCTTTAACATAAGGCATAGCTTCTTGACATGAGTGTAAGAAATCAGCAAATGCCCTAAGTCCCTCAGCATCTCTTGGATGGATCTTTGGCCAGTTTGCTAGTTTTTCCCTGAATGCTCTCTGTGTAACAAAGGGGTGACCATACCGTTGGTTGAGGCGGTTCCATGCATCGTTATAGGCTTCCTCGTCATTTCTATAAAATATGCCATCAAGTGTTTTTCGAGCTGAGCCTCCTACATATTTTTTCAAATAATGCAATTTGTCTGCTGAAGCAATGTTCCTTTTATCTATAAGCGATGTGAAGGATGCCTTCCATTCAATGAACTGGATAGGGTCACCAGTAAATACAGACGGTTCTGGCATTGGGAGCCTATTCAGAGCTATGCTATCTTGGACTGCTTGGGCCAGATAACTTACATCTGTCCGTGCAGGTGATGCTGCTACTGATGCCGCCACTGCGACATTAGTGGGCTGCTGAGTGAGAGCTGAAGACACAGGGTGTTGGCGATA
Organism: Planiliza haematocheilus; assembly: GCA_005024645.1. Classification (NCBI taxonomy): domain Eukaryota; kingdom Metazoa; phylum Chordata; class Actinopteri; order Mugiliformes; family Mugilidae; genus Planiliza; species Planiliza haematocheilus. The sequence continues at coordinate 1,489,928 of SRSE01000487.1, forward strand.
CACATGTTGTTGTTCCCTTATGCTCCTCTGATCAGCAGAATGAACACTTGCTTCCTGCATTACTTCCTGATGATAGGTTGTAAACCTAGCTCGTGCAGATCTTATGTCCTTCTCTGCCTTTAATCTTTCCAACTCACGTTTTTGAGCTTCAAGTTCCCTCCTCTGTTGTTCTTCTAAGAGTTGAATCTTTTCCCTTTGTCTCTCCTCCTCCAGTAACACTTCATACTCTGCCTCCTTTGCTGCTAATTCTGCTGCAGCATCTGCTCTCTTTGCTGCTATGACAGAGTGTTGGGTGGAACCTTTACTGGAGTGTTGACTTGAACGTGAAGTTGTGGATCCGTAGATGGAACGAGCATAATCTCGGTTTAAAAGCTCATGAAGGCTTTGCTTTACTGCTCCACTATCAAAGTCTCCATCAATGCCTGATATTCTTTCAAAGGCAATCTTAACAATGTCCCTTGTCACTGCCTCACAGGCATCAATACGACGTCTTGTCTCACTAGACGGAGTGAGGTGATCTCTGATTTCCATATACATGTTTATAACACCGTTCCTTTCTTCTTCTAGTGTGTCTATGAGAGCTGCAATATCGCTCTCAGGAATGTTTACCTTTAGCTGCTCTCTAGCCTTACGTGCCTGGGTCTTCCATTGTTCATACATGTGATTGAACTTTTTCTCCTTTTTGTGAGCCTCCTCTTCCTGAAATGCAAGCATCCTCTCCGTGGGTTTCCGTAGGCGCTCAGATCGACGTAGCTCCTCCTCTTTGTTGTCCTTATCCATTATTTGGTCGGAGTCTCTGTCGTCTGTAGGTAGGTTTGCTGATGCTTCCATGTTGTGAGCAGGTGCCACAATCCTTGACCATCACATCAAGTCCCTCTGCAGTTATCCTTGGTCAGCGGCGTGGTGGGACTGATGAGGTAAAGCTCTTACTGTAGCATCCCTGGCTGAATGATGGTCATAGGCCTTGACTGATGGTTCACAGTGTTTTCTTTATTGGGACCTTTTCACTCATGAACTCACCGTAAGAGCTTGTGCCATACCAGCCAGGAGCTAATTAAACTGTTTTGTCACTTTAATGGATGAACTTAATGGATGCGCTTCTCACACATTGACTGTATATACTGTTCTCACAGCCACACTTCCCGACACACCACGCAAGAATACCGGATGTTGTTTTTGCACTTTCAAAATAAAGGTCGGTCCTTTGCGTCTGATAAAAAATAATTAAATAATAATCCGGCTTAAAAGGATATCTTTAAACAAAATTAAAACAGCATACTTATTATTTTTTTTAAAGGTCATTTACAGATACACATATCTGACTGAAGCGTACATGTGGAATGTTATGATACAAACTGATGATGTTATATGACAGTTTGAAAATATAAGAGAAATCATAGGCAGCTTGGAGAATTGTTCATTCAGGTAGGAGTGGATAACAGCAGGATTCCATGGAGACTAGGCAGGCTGATGAGACCACGACAACAGATGTAGTATGGAGCTCCACAGGAAACGCACAACTCCAGGCCAAAGATACTCACAAGAAGAAGATGGAGGAGGGGAGGGGAATGGAGGGGAGAGGGGACGCAGGGCAAGAGCTCTGTGCCAGAGAAAAGAAAGAAGGATGCGAGACAGGAGAGAGAAGAAAGAAGGAGAACATGTGTTTGGTGCATTGTCCCCCAGCAGCCTAGGCCTATAGCAGCATAACTAAGGGATGGTTTAGTCCAGCCCTAACTATAATCTTGATCAAAAAGGAAAGTCTTAAGCCTGACCTTAAAAATAGAGAGAGTGTCTGCCTCCTGAACCCAAACTGGGAGCTGATTCCACAGGAGATGAGCCTACCTCCCATTCTACTTTTTTGAAATTCTAGGAACCACAAGTAGGCCTGCACTTTCAGACCAAAGTTATCTGTTTGGATGATATGGTACAATGAGGTCTTTAAGATACGATGGAGCTAGGCCTTTGGGGCCTTGTATGTAGGAGGAGGATTTTAAATTCTATTCTAGACTTTAAGGAGAGCCAGTGAAGAGAAGCAAAAACTAGAGTAATATGATCTCTCTTGATAATTCCTGTCAGTGCTCTTGCTGCAGCATTTTGAATCAGTTGGAGGCCTTTTAAAGAGCTATTTGGACAGCCAGACAGTAATGAATTACAGTAATCCAGTCTGGAAGACACAAATGCATGAACTAGTTTTTCAGCATCACTCAGACAGGATGTTCCTAATTTTGATGATATTACGCAGGTGAAAGAAGGCAGTCCTGGTTACTTGCTTAATGTGACATTTAGAGGACATATCCTCGTCAAATACTGTATAACAGTAGTTATTAGTACAGTAGTACTGGAGGCCAAGGTAATGACATCAAAAGAAACCACGTGATTAGATAATGAATCTCTAAGATGCTTAGGACCAAATACAATAACTTCTGTTTTGTCTAAGGAAATTACAGGTCATCCAACCCTTTATGTCTTTAAGGCATGCTTGGACTTTAACCAGCTGATTAGTTTCATCTGGTTTCATAGATAAATATAGCTGGGTGTTGTCTGCATAGCAATGAAAGTTTATGCCATGTTTTCTGATAATCTTGCCTAATGGCAACATGTATAACGTGAAGAGTATTGGTCCTAGCACAGAACCCTGAGGAACTCCATAACTTAGTTTTCTATAAGTAGAGGAATTATGGTTGACATGAACAAACTGGAATCTGTGAGACAGATAGGATTCAAACCAATCTAATGCAGTCCTTTAATCTTGATTTCACTTTCAAGTCTCTGTAGTAAAATATTATGATCAATAGTGTCAAATGCAGCACTACAATCTAGCAGAACTAGTATAGAGGCAAATCCACTATCTGAAGCCATGAGGAGGTCATTGGTAACTTTAACCAGAGCTGTTTCTGTACTGTGATGAACTCTAAAACCTGACTGAAACTCTTCAAACAGACCATTCATGCTTAAGTGGTCACACAACCGATTAGCAACAACTTTTTCTAGAATTTTGGAAATAAAAGGAAGGTTGGAGATTGGTCTATAGTTGGCTAAAACATTTGGATCTAGAGTGACTTTCTTAAGTAAGGGGTTAATTACAGCAATCTTAAAAGACTGAGGCACATATCCTGTTAATAAAGATAAATCTATCTGGTTCAATATGGAGGTGTCAATTAATGGAAAAACTTCTTTGAGCAATTTAGTTGGGATTGGATCTAGAATTGGGATTTTAAGGATTGATGGTTTAGATGCTGTAATTGTTGAAGAGAGTTCGAGAAGATCTACTGGGGATAAGGATTCCAGATGTTTACGGAAATTTACGGAAATTTCTAATGTCACTGTACTTGCATCTTTGACAACTGTCAGAAGGATGCCTTGAATGTTTTCTCTAATGCCAACAATTTTATTAGTAAAGAAGCTGATGAAGTCATTAGTACTGAGGGCTAAAGGAATAGATGGCTAAACAGAGCTGTGGCTCTTTGTCAGCCTGGCTACAGTGCTGAAAAGAAATCTGGTGTTCTTGTTTTCTTCTACTAATGATGAATAGTATGCTATTCTAAAACTTACAGAGAGCTTTTTTATAAGTTGTTAAACTATCTTTCCAGGCTATGCAAGCTAATTCAAAATTAGTGGAATGCCAAATTCTTTCTAGCTTTCGGGCTGCCTGTTTTAAACAGCGCAACTGTGAATTATACCAGGGAGGTAGCCTCCTCTGATTCATGACCTTCATTTTCAGAGGAGCAACTAAGTTTAGAGTTGAACTAATTGCCTCCGTCAAAATAGTCTAGAAATTATGATTGATGCATCCCATTATCTTCAGATATTGCAGACATTTTTCGGTATGCTGTCTGGTACTGAGTCACTGTCCACCTGAATGTCAGATTGAACCCTCAGCATTGATGTCTTCAGCGCTGAGAGACATCAGCATCATCCATGTCCATTGCTTTTATTATTTCTTCGCCCCCTCTAATGACTGTAATAGTATGCGAGACAGCAGGCAGTCACTTTCGGGGACCTTGTAGATTAATCCATTTATTTTTTAATTTCATTAAGAGTTTTACAGTGTTAATTATGGTTCAGTCTTTTTCCATGCCTTGCTCTGTTTGTCCTAGAACCCCCACTCTTTACAATCAAAATAAGTAATAATAACAACCAATCATTTAAAAAAAAAAAAAAAAGGATAAAAGGGAAAGTTCCCCCTTCCCTTTTTATTCTATTGCTCTTTTGTCTGAGATTAACAGTATATGTGAAATAGCTGGTACATCATCCATATTCCCACATTCCAGTCCTACTCTTATTTTGGTGTTTTCTTATTCTGACTGCAAATTGCCTGGAAATAAAGTTTGAGCTCCACTGGAGTTGATCAATCTCCTATTGTTTCATGAATACACAAATTACCTAAAGGATTTTCCTTCATCCTTCTCAATGCACAAACTAATTCTATAACATTAAAAAGACCTTATAATATAAAATGTCATCACTTACTCTTGTTATCCTAACAGACATTTTTAGACATTTAAGTTATGTAAGTTATGACTTTCAATTTTTATATATTTTTTTAATTTATATATATATAAATCCTCAATGCATTCCTGATATATTGCCATTAGAAGAATTTCTTTTTTTGTCAGGTGTTTAATGTTGTACCCTCCTTAAACTGTTCCATGTAAAACCAGAGTCCTAAAAGACTGACTAATGTGTTCTTCTCTGTAGGCTATTATTTCGTGCTCTGCACAACACCTTACACTACTATGCTGTTCTGGAATCAGCTCATTTGGACACAGTGGATACAGAAAGGTACTGGAGCAGAATGCAGCAGTGGAATCAGAGTTACGCCAGGGCCAAAGGCATCACAGTGTATGCCAACAACCCTGTGACTTGACCTCCATCTACACACAGAGTCAAAGAGTTCCACTCCAGACTCACTGGATAAGAGTGTATTACCCGACCAGGGAAAGAAATATCTTAAGGTTAAAAAGAGATTGTGGACAGTAACATGCTGTATTGTATGTCACTGTCATAATGGATGTTTGGTGTATCATAAACTTATGGACTGAGCCTGATGTGTCAAGGAATAAAAACAAACTAGAAAATTCCTGCGGAAATTTTGACTGTGCCGATGATGTGTGCGTGCTTATGTGTGCGTGGTGTTTCATTGTGTCTGCCAGGCTCTAGGCCAGCAACAAAATGACTGGATGGTTGTGAGTTTGATGTCATAGAGTTCTGCCACTCTAATATGCTCCTGTAATGCTTAAAGTGGTCATAATGTTTTGGCAGTCTGTTACTGTAATGCTGAAATGGAGTGGGGGGTCAGTGTTAGATTCTGCCACTGTACTATAGTCCTGTAATGACTGAAGTGGTCATAATGTTTTGGCAGTCTGTTACTGTAATGCTGAAATGGAGTGGTGGGTCAGTGGCATGGGGTGTTCTGCCTCCCCATTGTAATATACTGAGAGTCCCTAATGTTTTGTCAGTCTGTGTCTTTAATGCTATGGGGATGGCTAGCGTGACATCACCAACCGCTAGGAATCACTTCCGTGTCCATTCATTTTTAGGTAGCGTAAACAAGTATGGCTACAGCCGCTACAGTACAGGAACCGGTCACCTTTTATACAGTGACGGCCTACTGACTTCCCAAAGTCTGTTCAGAAGGGTCTTAACTCCTAATTCTAGCATTAGCTGCTAATGTTAGCAATTAGCATGACGCGCTAGCCACTAAGTTTAGCATTGGCTAAAATTTACGAGGAATGTCCTCACTAGGGTCCCCATACTTCAAACAGGAATACAATTTTTCAGTTTGACACAGATTCGCTTTATTTAAAAATATCTTCCCTTTAAATTGTAAAACTTCAACATTATGTGTTAACTTCAGTGCCGGTTTGACGACTGTGATCCATGCGAACTGTGTTGGCCCAGCTACTTTGCCATCAGGAAAATGCCAGACCCTTGAGTTGTAGTTCGGGGTGAACTTGTCACGCCTGCAAAACGAAAAAATAAAATAAAATAACTAAGTGGCAATTGACATCTTACATCTCAGGCTAGTGGTAGCTAGTAGTACCTAGCTAGTAACGTTAGCTCGCTAGTAATCACTAGCCGGTTATTATTATTATTTTTGTTATTAACGTTCATCATTTGAGATCCAATTTACCGTATCAACTTCAGCCATCTCTTCTTCTCTTTTTTGTCGAGGGGAAATCGGTAATAAGAGATTGTTTTGTTCACGTCGTTTCTGCTATTGCAACAGGGGACACAGCACTGCACCATTTTAAACCGTTTTAGTCCAGTTTGACACAGCGCCGTGGACACGGAAGTGGCTTTTTCGGACATGATGACGTAGGGCCTAGCCATCCCCATAGTGGGAAGGGGGAGGGGGGTGCTAATGTTTTGGCAGATCATCTCCCTCTGCCTCCCTCAGCCTTCCGGGCTTCCAGGTTCATAATGTTTTGGCACTCTGCGTCTGTGTGAATGTGCTCCTCTTCTCCTGCGTGTGTAAGCTCGTTAGGGGCTGGTTGCCATGGTCACCAGGGGCACCTGCTGCTGGAGTCTCCTTCTCCTCTCACCTCTGCCTGAGTCAGAGAAACCCCCCCCAAAAAAGTGAACCCCAGTCGGAGCCCTCCGAACAAATGCTCATAAATCAAAAACTTCAAGTCCTATCGGGAAAACGAACACATCGTGAGCGTCGGCCGAGGGTTTTCTACAATTTAGTGTTGTTCCCATGCGCGTACTGCCAAAATTGTGGCCGTAGTCGTATGCGACTCGAAAAATCGTTGAAAAATCCCTCTCGATTTCCACATACACACACACACATGGGAAAAAATTCTAAAAGCTGTCGGCGCACTCCTCACTCGGAGGAGCCTGCAGTCCAAACCGTATGTCCCATACATATCAAACCGACACCATCTTAAAGCCAACAAAAATCCCTAGGTTTTTTTGTATTTCTTATCTCTGTACCTCAAAAATTGTGGCCGCCACGTGAGATTGAAACCTTTTTTTTTCTGAATTTCAATGAAACCCTGAACCTAGAGTGGCGGTAGAGTGGGCCCATAGGGCCCCATTATAAACGATGATTTTTTTTACTTTTTTCCAAAATCTCACCAAAACGTAAATTGCGACCCTGACCAAATCGTAAAAGCTATCGAAACGCCATTTTCAGAAAAATAAAGCTACACTTCCCGTGCCTCGTACAAACTTCAAAGCATTTTTCTACTCCAAAGCATGGCCAAATAATCGCTCAGCAAAGCCAAGCTGGCCATTTTGGAATGTTGCGGTTTTTGCCCATTTATTCTCGCCCCGTTGGCAGGATCGCTTAGAAAAGTCATAGTACACTTGTCCCAATCAAGGCGCACGTCTGCATATACAATTTGTCTATATTTCTCCAAAACTCTGGGACAAGAAGCGAACCGAAAAATTACGGAAGAAAAATAAGAAAATTAAGCCCGAGCAATAGTAATATATGTGCCACGCCCATGCACTGGCTCCCATTGCCCAGCAATGGAAGCCAGTGCATCGGCACGTATAAAAATATGTAAATGATCATCGTGTTTATCTAATCTGAAGTAACTGATGACATTCGGTTTGTGCAACAGTTTCTATTATTAATCATCAATGTGGTCATTATCAGCACATTTGTGACTTTAACAGAGTATCTTGTTAATCATTGTTTAACACTCCTTGATAATGAGCAAATACAATAATGCTGATTTCAAAGTGACTTTTTTCCTGGCATTCTGTTGATGTGTCCTCACTGAGTAAAATTGTACCAACTTTATAAAATATTGCGCAAAGGTTTCCAATTCCCATTCTATAGCCTACGAATTGGTTGATATAAGATACGGGCTCAAGAACAGAAATGGATGTCTCCTGTCAGAAGACTGCTAGTGTGGCTTAGTTGATGAGTGAATTAAGTTTCACACAGACACAAAGTCTTGCATGTAAACTAACAATCCTTTCGCCTGACAAAGCAATTTAACACAGGCTTTTGTTTCTAACACAACCACATGTACATGGTACAGTTAACCGTCCATTTAAGAATAATAAGAATAAGAATAAGAAAACCTTTAATTGTCCCACAATGGGGAAATTGCAGACAGAGATAGAAAAGAAAATAGACATAATGCACAGACTGGTGTTTTATTTATGGTGTTTATTACAAATATTAGGAGTACTCGCCATGGATCCTAACACCAGCAGGAAGGAAAGAACTTCTGTAGCTTTCCTTCACACATCGAGGGTGCAGTCTGTCACTGAAGCTGCTACTCAGTCCCGTCAGGTCACCATGCGAGGCGTGGGACTCATTGTCCAGCATGGAGGACAGTTTAGCCAAAACTGCTGTTCGGCTCCACAATGAGAACTCCTAAACTGTGCAATATATCAATTTATATATTATATCTCTGTCATCTCTGCATGCTCTTGCAAACTGCAATTTCCCCATTGTGGGACGATAAAAGGTATCTTGTCTTGTCTTATCTTATATAAAAAAGTGAAATGCAGTCTGAAAAAAATATGCAATTGTAATTGTTTTATTGTTTTTGTTTTGTTACCGCGAGCTAAACTGGGGTAGCTTAGGCTAGCTTTCCAGCATAGCCCCGGTATGTTAGCAAGCTAACCGCGGACCCGTGGCGGCTAACCGCGGACCCATGGCAGCTAACCGCGAGCTAACCCGGGGGGCTACCCGTGTCAGACTAAAGCACAGAGCTAGCCGCGAGCTAATCCGCGGGGATAGCCGTGGCGGCCCAACATGGACGTTAGCGGAAGCTTGTCACAGTCATCAAAAAGGCACAGAAGTTAAAACGTAAAAACGTAGAGTTGCAAAATATAATTCCACCACCTAAAGTAGGAAACGTAAGGAGCCCATCAAGAGACATAAAAAATTTAAAACGTTTCCAGTGAGCACATGAAAGTATCTCTTGAGCACGAGAAGCCTTAGGTTAAGCCAGTGCTACTCAATTATTTTCTGTTAAGCCCCCCCCCCCCAGGAAGAACAAAACATTTCACTGTAGAATGTGTCTATAAAATTGTTATAAGTACACCTCTGCACTGCATAACATTGTATCCTTCTTATTAGTAATTGTCTGCTCAGACTGCAGCGGAAATAACGCATGTGATACTCCAGTGTCAGTTTTTGCCTTTGCCAGTGGTTTTTGCACGTTCAAAAAATTCCTAGGAACCTTTTGCAAGCACTACTTTCTCGTAGGGCCAGTCGGGGTGGGAAGCAAAAATACAAATAATTAAAGCTGCAAGCAGCGTTGAGCGGGCCCTCGCAATCTGCGCCCGTCTGTGACTGGCAAGGACGGGCTCACTGCAGTTCCCGGGGCACAGTGATATTGTCCCCTCCCTGAATGTATTGTATGCAGTTTGACAGACAGTTAACAGTTCTCCAATGAGAGGCAAAGTCTTCTTGCTTCAAGGAATTATTTTGTCACTCCCAATTGAAGTTTACTGTAAAACTAACATACATGAAACAAAAGATGATTCAAAATGAAATTATGAATATATTTTAAGTATCTCTAAGTATCTCTTACTTCTCTTTACATCTAGTAAAGACTGACACACACACACACACAAAATGACTAATGACACATTGTAATGACCAGTGGTGGACAGTAACAAAGTAAATTTACTTGAGTACTGTACTTAAGTACAGTTTTTGAGTATCTGTACTTTACTTGAGTATTATTTTTGGGGGATACTTTTACTTTTACTCCAATACATTTGAAGGACAAATATTGTACTTTTTACTCTATACACTTCTGTTTTGGCTCTCGTTACTCACTACTTTTGAGCTTACATCAGCTGATTATTATTTTTTTTTTTTTTTTCAAAATTCTGAGAAAATAAACTGTTTCTACTGATTTACTGATTCTCTACGTCATGCCATACAATCCATACAATGCAGGAAGAAACTAGAGAAACACCTGGAGAAGCAACGGTGGCCTTATGTCAAAACCATGTTTGAGATTTTTGCCACAAAAAGTGATTTGTTACAGTTTCAATGTTTGTTGTGCTTACCGTGAACAAATGATATCACGGCCTACAAGAACTCGTCGAATGAAAAAGCATGTCGCGGTATGCAAAGTAGCTACTGACGTTAGCTAGCTTAATGTTTGCTAAATTGCTGATGAACATTTTAAACGTAATTGTATAAAGAGAGAGAGAGAGAGGCTGTCTGCAAGAGAAAGAGTGGGGCTGTGGACTGGATTGTATAATGACAATAAAGTTATTTTCCTTTCCTGTATTTCCTGAAATACTTTTTTAAATACTTTTACTTAAGTATTTTTTTAAGCAAATACTTTAGTACTTTACTTAAGTAAATTTTTGACTAAGCTACTTTTACTTGTATTGGAGTAACATTTGACAAGGAGTATCTGTACTTTTACTCAAGTAGGGAAGGTGTGTACTCTGTCCACCTCTGGTAATGACTAAGAAATACACTTCTCCTAAACCCTTTTTAGAAATGCTTCCTGGAGCCATTTGACATGTTAAGTGAAGGAGGCCTCCCCTGGCCACACCCGTACATCCTTTTGTGTGGGCCTGATGGTTCTCAATCGCGGTGTGTATGCTGGTCTCAGCATGAGACCATAAATCTCTGTCCATTCCCATTAGTAACACTGCTGCAAAGAATCCCACATAGACATATATACATATGTGGTTAGCCGAGCTCTGACGTGTGCATCAGTGTAATTGTCAGGAAATCGTGTACTGACAAAAGATCTGCGATGTTTGGAATGCAAACTGCGATTAGAGACAACATCCAATTGATAATGTTTGCTTTTTATTGAACATTGCATTACAAACAATGTGCCATTACCCTTCCACTAAGGAACTAAGAACACGGTTATCATTGAAGAGATGTAAGGGGAGATGCAAAGAAATTGGAAATCCTAAAATATTTTCAAGGCATCTATGTATCTTGAACCAGAGACCAGACACAGAGGGACATTCCCAAAAGACATGAAGATATTTGCCAGCAATATTCTGATCACATTTTGTTCAGTTGGGATTATCTGTCAGTTTCATTGTAAAGCATCTGTATGGTGTGGCATAAAATTTGTGAACAAACTTGTAATGAATGAGTTGATGTGCTGGATTCTTTGATGAGATAGGTATGTTGTTCCACATATTGTCCCAGTCCAGATTATAACCCCGATCCTCAAGTTCATGGTTTCAAGAACTGATAACTCCAAGAGGTTTGACACTTTTAGAAGGCAGGTCATTGAGGATAATGGACACTAATCCAGTAGAGGGTGATCGAGAGGAAATCCAAAAGTCCAATGGGTGAGAGGGTAAAGGTGAATCCCATGGAACTCCATGGGCACGGATTGCAGACCTCAAATGGAAATATAAGAACCAAGGAAACCCAGGGAGAAAGTAATGCTCTTTGAGTTCTTGGAGTGAAAACAGACCTTTTCTGTCATACAGATCTTGATGAATGTGAATTCCTCCAGAGCTCATGCTTCATCCCATGCTTCTAGACAGCAAATCAAATTTTCAAGTAGTTGCCTATGATTGGCCCAAACTTTCTACACGCAGATCTACAGTAGGTTTCAATCCACAAAATAGTATGTCTGTCAACTTATGTGGTTTTACCATCTCTGTCTCTATCTGACGCCAGTGTGTGACAACATTATCAGTGCACCAAATTGTCAATTGCTTTATTTAAAAGAATGTCTTGCTCGCTGTAATATGCATACAGTGGTATGCAAAAGTTTGGGCATCCCCCTAAGATTTCATAATAATTTGGTCTAACTTTAGAAAAGACGATCACAGCAACAAGATTTTATTTCCTACAGAGATGTAGACATTTGAGTGTTTTCCAGACCAAAATTCTTAGAGTATCATTACAAAGTTTTATTATAAGAAATTAAAATGTAAAAAATGGCATGTGCAAAAGTTTGGGCACACATTTAATCACATTGATTTCAAGACCTGTAGGGATTTGTAGCTGACATGTTGCAGCCCAAAACTGCTTTGATTAGCTTGTGAGACCTTCAATTACAAAGACAGATAAAACCAATCATGAAAAAGGCTATTTAACAGAGCCAATTGCTGGCTGTGCTTGTCCTAGGCTCCTGGCAACATGGGGGCATCGAAACAACTCTCCACCGACCAAGAAACTAAGATAATTCATTATCATGAATTAGGAGAAGGGTACAAGAAATTATCAAGAAGGTTTGGGATGTCTATTTCCACAGTCAGAAATGTGGTGCAGAAATGGAAGACCAGAAGAACAGTCAAGAAAGATGTGGTAGGCCAAACTACAAGAACATCTGGCTACTGATGCTGTAGTTGTTCATCGTTCCACAATTCAGCGCACTTTGCACCCCGAAAAGCTCTTTGGAAGGCTGATGCGCAAAAAGCCTTTCCTGAGTGTTCGTCACAAGAAGAGTCGCATGAGGTATGCAAAAGCACATCTGGACAAGCCAGAAGCATTTTGGAAAAAAATACTGTGGTCAGATGACACTAAGATGGAGTTATTTGGTCAGAACAAGAGGAGGTATGCATGGCGAAAAAAACACACTGAATTCCATGAGAAGAACTTATTGCCTACTGTGAAATATGGTGGAGGGTCCATCGTTTTATGGGGCTGTGTGGCTAGCACAGGGACTGGAAACCTTGTTAAAGTTGAGGGCCACATGAATTCCTCTCAGTATCAGCAGATTCTTGACAAGAATGTTCAAGAATCTGTCATAAAGTTGAAGCTACGCCGGGGTTGGATCTTTCCGCAGGGCAATGATCCCAAGCACTGTTCAAAATCCACCAAGGAATTCATGCAGAACCACAAGTACAATCTTCTGGAATGGCCATCCCAGTCCCCAGACCTTAACATCATTGAAAATGTATGGATTGATTTGAAGCAGGCTGTTTACGCACGGAAGCCAAGAAACCTGACTGAACTGAAGGCGTTTTGTATGGAGGAATGGGCTAAAGTACCACCTGCCAGACTTCAGGGACTTGTCAGTGGCTATAGGAGGCGTCTACAGGCTGTTCTTGCACCAAAAGGAGGGTCTATTAAATATTAATGGAATTATTTCTTTGGGGTACCCAAATTTATGCACATGCCTATTTTTGTTTAAATAATCATAAAAATGTTTCTGTTGGACCAATGAAAATGATTTCACTATTGAGATGTTTCTGTTTCCATAAGGTATAACATTTGTTAAAATAAAGTTGCTGCTTCAAAAGCTGAGCAAGTGACAAACTGATGCAATGATCTTCCTAAGGGGTGCCCAAACTTTTGCACACCACTGTAGGTGAATACGATCTCTTTTATCATGGTGGTGGTGGAGGCATTGGGATCATAGAAAACAGGAAATTCAGTTGGCCAAGGACATTCAAACCACAGAATTTTCCGTATCGCAATGCTGCCTTGCAGTGACATCTTGAGATCAGACCACCCCAGACCACCTTTGAATGTAGGTTTGATGTAATTGCATAGTTATGCCATTTAATATGGTGAATGGCTAGTAAAGTGAGGTGTTTTGCTGGGACATTTAAAGGAATGAGGAGGGATTCATTCCATTTAATTTTATAACCAGAAAATAGAATGAACTGCATGAAGAGTATTTGAGGTAAAAACTGGGAAATGTAAGTACAACAAAAAGTAATACATCATTTACATCAAGTGAAATTTTATGTTGTGTACCTTATATACTGATGGGTGAGATGTGCGGGTCTAATCTAATTATTTGTGCTAGTGGTTCGACTGACAAAACAAAAAAGAGCAGGGCAGACTTGGCGAGTTCCATGCTGCAGAGGGACTGCTTTAGACAGAGTATTATTTGTTTGTACATCTTCACAAGGGTTGGCGTATAATGTTTTGATCATTGATATAAATTTTCTGCCAAATCTGAAATTCTCTAAAACTTGCCACAGATATATTCAGCTCACTCGATCAAAGGCTTTTAACACATCCAAGCTGAACATAGCTGCGGGGTTTATGACACATGTACTTTAGGGAGGCGGAAATTAACATGTAATCAGTTCTTGAGAATGTCTTGTGTCTGGCCAAGAAAAAAATATATAATTGTGCCATGGATCAATAATATTAAGCTCAGAAATAAAGGTATTAATTCTACTGGGTTGGATTTGTATTTACATTAGTAATATTTTTTAAATAACTGTAAAAGCAAATGTGTTATGTTAAAGCATACAGGGAACGGTGAACTTACATGGCTGGATATATCATATGTTACAGTGATTTTCAGGTCTACGTTTCAGTTTAATTTTTTGTTTTGCACAATGTTGTTCTTCATTGCAGTGAATGTAATGTCTTACATGAAGAGTGGACTTCTTTCCATCCATTGTGTCTCCAGTGACAGCCATTATCGTCCTTTTCTTATCTGTGACTGAAAACATATGAAGTCTCAATTCAGACTGAAAAAAATTATACAGTGTAGTAAAGTTAACCATTTAAATTATGTAAATTTGTGTAAATGTGTTAACAAGTCTGTGTAAACAAGAATTTCAGCTGAGCTTCCCCTTCCTGTCATTCAGTAATTCAACCCAAATTCCAGAAAAGATTTTTTTTTTTTATTCACAACAGAACATAAATAACAAATGTTTGACCCGAAAATTTATGCACAAAATTATCTCATTTCAAATTTGATATATGCTACAGTTCTCAAAATAGTTGAGAGAGGGGCGTGTTTACCAAGGTGTAACAACTCTTCTTTTCAAAACAGTTTGAAGACGTCTGGGAATCGAAGTTATGAGTTTCTAGAGTTGTTGGAATTAAGTCCCATTCATGGCTGATATAGGTTTCCAGCTGCTGAAGAGGTTGTGGTCGTCTTTGATGTAGTTTCCTTTTAATGAAGAGCCAAATGTATCTTTGGTTCCGTACATACTCGCTCACGGAAAAGTTCAGATGTATCACGAGTGAAAAGTCCACGTACTTTTACGTGCCCCCGCCAACCTCATTGCTGCGTGCGCTGGCTTCTACAGCTGTTGATCCTTTGGCGACACTTAGAGGTGTTGCTGTGCAAGTTGACCATGAGCAGAGCCATGCTGGCTTTTTTTAAGTTTCTTTTGGAGTAATGCCTTCTTCCTTGCTGAGTGGCCTTTCAGCCCATGTTGGTACAGGACTCGTTTCACTGTGTATAATGACACTCTCTTACCAGTTTCAGCCATCATCTTGACAAGGTCTTCAATGTACAATTGTTTGAACAGATGAGCGAGGCACCTTCAGGCATCTGGAAATTGTACTCAAGGATGAACCAGAATTGTGGAGCTCCACAATTCTCCTCCTGATATCTTGGCTGATTCTTTTGATCACTCAAATGTTTTCTGCTAGTAATTTTTGTGTATGTAACTTCTGACTTTTTCAGCCATTTGTTGCCCCGTGACGAAGGTTTACAATTTCCCAGTTTGAACATTTGTTGCCTTATCTATGTTCTGTTGTGAATAAAATATCTGCTCATGTGATTTGAAAGTCTTTTAGTTTTCATTTTGTTTAAATTTAAAGAATGTTATAACTTCTCTGGAATTCGGGTTGTAGTTCAAGGTTGTCTAGTAGACCTAAGGCTCAGTTAACCAGACAAGTGGCTTTTGTCAACATCATTCCCTGCATAACTGGAACATGTAAATTCTGGGCTTATAACATTACATGCAGGTTTTTTTTTTTTTTGCAATTCAATGTAATAGACTTCTTATTTAAGTTACACTATGTATAACATTTAGTGTGAACAAACCAGTTTCCATCTCAGGATCTTGATCCACTCATCTGCCTCCACACCTGTCTTTGCACAAAGATAAAATGTTCGCTCCGGAAACACCACACTGTGGACATACAGAAGTACATTAAGTGGATTAAGGGTTTTTTGAAACAGATCCTTTATGTCCTTCAAGTTGCAAGGTGGGGCCTCAATAGACTGGGCTTTTTTGTCAGTTGGAGGCAGTGTTGGGAACGTTACTTTAAAAAAGTATTTAGTGCCGAGTGCCCACTACTCCCATAGCAAGCTATGGGAGTAGTGGGCTCGTGCCAAAGGCAAGAGGCCACTATTGATCTTCTGCGTGTTTCTTTGCAGTTTTTTTATTATTCATTTTCCGCCCTTTTTTTGCCGATTAATGTGGCCCGAACCGGCGAGAGGACCCCAACACATGATATATCAAAACGTGTGTTTTGATCCCGAATCCCATGCTATTACTTTTCTTAGGGATCGGCGAGTTTTCGAAAAAACGCGAAAGATTTCCCATTCAAATGAATGGGAGACCCTGAAAAATCAACAAGCATTTTCTACAATCAACTGCTCTGGCATACTTTCACCCAGAGACTTCATTTAAACTTTGAAACGTAAGCACTCTTGCCTTCTCTTCAGAGATTCGCTTCACTTATCGACACCTTTTACCGTTTTTAAACAATGAAGCCTCAAAGTTGTGAAGGTTTTTACTCAAATTGTGGGTGTGTATTGCGTGGAATGTTCACGCTAGAGTGGATGACATCATCAGCTAGAGGGAGCAGGAGAGAAGAATATTAGGCAAAAAATAAAACAGAAACTGCTCCGGTGGCCACAAATTTCACACCACAGACATAATTTATACATAGAAACGTAGGAAAATTTGTCTTCTCGCTCAAATTTCATCTGTTAAAGATGTAAGTCTTTTAGTTTTGGCGTGAGACGCAAAGATGCGCCAGCAACACCCATCCAAAGCTCCATAGACTGCCATGTTAAATTTCTGGAGTAAAGCAGAAGCAATCCTTTCTTTGAATCGATTTAAATAGCTCACATTTCTTCATTTTACCCACAAACTGCACATCTAGACGTTCAGGAAAGCCTCGAGATGCCCAAAGTGAAGTCAGTTCAACGATTGGAAACACGGTTCGCGTTAGTTATAGTTACTCACTACTTGTTCCTAAAAGTAACTGAGTATAACCACTACCTCACTCCTTCTAGTTGCAGTACATGGTGATTTTACCTCCTATTGGAGTTTGTTGCTGTTTTTTTTTTTTATTCATGATATTCATGAATGTCATCATATTATATATACATATATACACACAGTGGTATGCAAAGCTTTGGGCACCCCTTAGTAAATTGCATCAGTTTGTCACTTGCTGAGCTTCTGAAGCAGCAACTTTATTTTAACAAATGTTATACCTTATGGAAACAGAAACATCTCGGTAGTGAAATCAGTTTCATTGGTCCAACAGAAACATTTTTATGTATATTTAAACAAAAATAGGCATGTGCATAAATTTGGGTACCCCAAAGAAATAATTCCATTAATATTTAATAGACCCTCATTTTGGTGCAAGAACAGCCTGTAGACGCCTCCTATAGCCACTGACAAGTCCCTGAAGTCTGGCAGGTGGTACTTTGGCCCATTCCTCCATACAAAACGCCTCTAGTCAGGTTTCTTGGTTCCGTGCGTAAACAGCCTGCTTCAAATCAATCCATACATTTTCAATGATGTTAAGGTCTGGGGACTGGGATGGTCATTCCAGAAGATTGTACTTGGTGGATTTTGAACAGTGCTTGGGATCATTCTCCTGCGGAAAAATCCAACCCCGGTGTAGCTTCAACTGTGTGACAGATTCTTGAACATTCTTGTCAAGAATCTGCTGATGCTGAGAGGAATTCATATGGCCCTCAACTTTAACAAGGTTTCCAGGCCCCATAACATGATGGACCCTCCACCATATTTCACAGTAGGCAATAAGTTCTTCTCATGGAATTCAGTGTGCTTTTTTCGCAATGCATACCTCCTCTTGTTCCAAGAGTCTTAGTCTCACCCGACCACAGTATTTTTTTTTCCAAAATGCTTCTGGTTTTTCCAGATGTGCTTTTGCATACAGTACCTCATGTGACTCTTCTTGTGACGAACACTCAGGAAAGGCTTTTTGCGCATCAGCCTTCCAAAGAGCTTTTCCTGGTGCAAAGTGCGCTGGATTGTGGAACGATGAACAACTACAGCATCAGTAGCCAGATGTTCTTGTAGTTCTCTGGAGGTAGTCTATGGCTTGTCTGTGACCATTCTAGCCATCCTTTGCCTGTGTCTTTCCAGTATTTTTTTTGGCCTACCACATCTTTCCTTCACAAGGACTGTTCTTCTGGCCTTCCATTTCTGCACCACATTTCTGACTGTGGAAATAGACATCCCAAACTTTCTTGATCATTTCTTGTACCCTTCTCCTAATTCATGATAATGAATTATCTAGTTTCTTGGTCAGTGGAGAGTTGTTTCGATGCCCCCATGTTGCCAGGAGCATAGGACAAGCACAGCCAGCAATTGGCTCTGTTAAATAGCCTTTTTCATGATTGGTTTTACCTGTCTTTGTAATTGAAGGTCTCACAAGCTAATCAAAGCAGTTTTGGGCTGCAACATGTCAGCTACAAATCCCTACAGGTCTTGAAATCAATGTGACCCAAACTTTTGCACATACCATTTTTTACATTTTAATTTCTTATAATAAAACTTTGTAATGATACTCTAAGAAGTTTGGTCTGGAAAACACTCAAATGTCTACATCTCTGTAGGAAATACAATCTTGTTGCTGTGATCATCTTTTATAAAGTCAGAGCAAATTATTATGAAATCTTAGAGGGGTGCCCAAACTTTTGCATACCACTGTATATATATCCAAATCACTTTAACCTCAATCCAAATTGGCTGTTTCAACATTACACTGTGAATCCCTCTGATGCAATAGCCTATGTAAATATTTTATGTACGTAATATATTTGTCTGCCATATTCTATTTTTTATTCTATTACATTTTTTTGTACCTTCTGCACCTTGCACTGTTTTTTCTTGCCGCTGTAACGCCCTAATCAGCTTGCTTCAAAGCCTCCACCATTATCCCTGTCCCCAAAAAGCTAAGAACCACTTCATGACTACTGTCCTGTTGCCCTGACATCGGTTGTAATGAAGTCTTGAACTTCTTGAAGATACAACAGATCCACTCCTAGATGACGCTGTCAACCTGTCCCTCCACCCAAGGGCGGACTGGCGCACAGGGACACCGGGATTCCCGGTGGGCCGGGCCATGACACAAAAAACAAAAAACAAAAACGGGGGACAAAGTTTGTTGCGACTACCAGCAGCGTTGTAGTCCACTTTGGGGGCTGGGTCGGACGGCTATTGTTGTAACCTGTGTTCAAGTATCACTATGCTAATAGCCAATTATATTTCGTCCATGTGGGTAAGTCCCACCCACTTCTTCAGGCTGCCGCTGCAGCTGTCATTTGTTAATCACAATGTGCTAACGGTGCAAGACAGCTTTGGTGGATTGAGAGCCAGTGCTGTCCATTTTTTAAATAACATTTTCATTGAAATGGGCTTATTGTTGTAATTATGTTGCCGTATACGGCCCTTTGGCTGACTCTGACCGGCCCATGTAAAGCTTGTCATTTGTTCGCAACATATCATCCGGACAGAACTTTTTTTGCATGGTGTCCCAAATGACATGCTAATGCTAATGCCATGTTAAACATGTTGCTATTATTTGGCTAACTTACTTGCAATGTGTGTGCATGTGTTAGCATGTATGCTAACGGACTGGTGTTTAACTGCAGTGGTCAAAGAGCATAGAATACCAAGAGGCGAAACTCTGTTGTGTTATTGGTAACAGCCTGTAGATGGCGCTGCGGAGGCGCGTCCGCCATTATGGACTGAAAGCTGCTGAAATCTAGCGCCAGTTTGCACGCAAGTGGTCAAAACGCAAGCAGTGTTCTGCAATAAATTGCAAGAATTATCAGTCCACCAGAAGTGATTTGGCATTCCATCGATTTCCAAAGGATGCACAAAGGTAATAACTCATTTAAGTGGAAATATTTTAATGATGTCGTGATTTAACTTGAATGTTGAACGTGAATGACAGCATTGTTAGCGTTTGCAAATATGCATGAATGTTAGGCTAGTGCATTTCTGTCAAGTTTGCCTTAGAAACGAATGATTAACATATTATTAGATCGCATTTATTTTCCATAGCGTAGACATGCTTTTTTAGAATAAAATTAAACAAATAAATAATAATAATAATAATAAATGACTGCGCCTGCCTAATATATGCTGATGTTTACTAAATTCAAAATCAACATTTAATAAATATCTCATTACTGTGTGTCTGCCTATTTCATGAATTTCTGTTATTCATATAACAAAGAAAATGCATAATAGAACATAAATGTTGATAGAGTAAAGGTTTGCAGTAATTTTATAAGTATAGTAGTATTTATTCTTATTATTTATCTATTTTCTTTACTGGGTGTTTTTGGTATTTGGGTTACTGTACTGTTTTCCTACATGTATGTCTGACAGTGTTATGCGATGGAGATGTCAATTTCCCTGCGGGAACCTCCCAAATGGATCAATAAAGTCGTCTATCTATCTATCTATCTATCTATCTATCTATCTATCTATCTATCTATCTATCTATCTATCTATCTATCTATCTATAATTGTATCTTTGCAAACCGTAAGTGGTAGGCTAATGAAGCTGATTCGGTGGGGGACGAAAAAGTACTATAGGAATCTTATAGCATTTTGGGACAAAATATTATCGTAATCTTATAGGAATACTACAGTAATTTGGGTTTTAGAAGTACTATAAGACTACTATAGAAATACTGTAGCGTCTATAAAATATTATAGAGGTAGAACATCACAGAAGTATGTAATACCTCTATATCCTAGAGCCGCTATAGTATTTCTGTCTTATAGTACCTCTATAGTATGTCCGAAATTACTATAAGATTACTATAACATTTTGTCCCAGAATACTATAAGATTCCTATAGAAGCTCTCTTTATGAATATCACTAGATAACAGGAAACTAGGATCGGAGGCATGCACAATTCGGTAATCTGAACATTTAAAAGTAACGTAGTTTATACGCTGTATATAAACCTTACGGTGTTTGCCGTCATTGTCAAGTTAGATTAACTGTTCGTCTGATAACGTTAGCATTTATGCTAGTGGAATGTCAGATGATCGGACATTGTGCTTAAATAGGTATCGCCACGTTATCAACTGTATTATTTCTGTGTTAACTTTGCAAAACAAGTTTACCTAAATTTGACGGACAGCTATCGCAAGGCTTGTGGAAGTTGCATGGCTAAACGCATCTTTTCTGTCATATCATTAGCCAGGCATATAGGCTAATGTTAACCTGAAATGTGCTATAACGTCGGTGCCGAGACATAACATTTTCTGTTATTTAACGTCGGTCATCCTCATTAATGTATTTTAAATTGTTTTCATATTTAGATATGACGGCCAGAAAATTTTAATATTACTCTACATTTGTTACGTTAAGTTGGTTAAGTGCCATTGACTCCCATTGTTTTTAGGCGTTTTCCTTTAGTTTTCAGTCCATGATGGCGGCCGCGCTGTCACGTCATGGGGGCAAGTGTTGCATTGGAGCGTTCTATTGAGGTATTCTATGCTCTTTGCACTGGTGTCGTCATTTATAGTTTTCTGTTAGCCGTGTGTGCTACTGTGGAACAGTAGGCTATCAGATTTAGCCCGTTGTCTGCTAACTGCTCTGCTAACTTTGTATAAAGACGTAGGAACACAACTGATACAGAGCTACTGCGTCTTTGTGTCAGAGTCTCCGTTAACATATTTTGCTATTAGAGCATCAAATACTATTAGAGCATCAAACTTGTGTCTTCGAGGTTTTATTGGTGAACCGTATGAACTTCAGAGCGCCGCACTGCTGTAAGTTTGTCAGTAAAGTTGGGACCTTGACGTACTGACGCAAGTAAAACACCTGCAGGTCAGTTCTAATAGATGAAATATTATCTTACCTGATACAGTTATGGGCCTTGAGTTTAACATGTGTGGTTTATGAATGATATGAATGATTTATTTAGTATTAGCCAATATAAATATACACGGTCATTAAAAAATAAACATTAAATACATTTTGTTCATATTTTAAAAGTCCATTGGTACAGATTTCATTTAAGATTTAATTAACTGAGAATGTATTCATTGTTAATAAAGCATTTCAAGTATGCTTTAAGTATGACTAACTGCTTTCTTGATCATCCTTTTACTAAAACCACCAGCACAAAATAAAACATACCACTGCTGCGGGCACAGAATTGAGGTTAGCCTATTGGCACGGCCCTCCAAGATATTTGCTGTTTCTCATGTGGTCCCTTGAGAAAAATAGTTGCCCATGGTATACAGTCAATGTCATTCAGTTCTAACAGCTTGGCAAATTGGTTGGCCAAATTTGATTGTATGACCTGTTCCCATTAAAATCATTACATGCGGTGTAAAATCACTATACTGTGGTAATAATTTTACTGTAGGCTACGGTTCAGGTTAATGATTACTGTATGATTATGGTCCAGAACAACATGCAGTTTTTTTTTTCATCAAGGTATATGAAACTTGTGTTGCCAGCTGGCTGGCTCCCCACGCTGACCATGAAGTGGGCCGGTCTGTCAATGACTCCCGAGCCACTTTTTTCCCCCAGTCCGCCCCTGCCTCCACCTCATCCTCCAGCACCTGAACTCTGCTAGAACATATGCCAGGATCTGTCCATCACTGCTACAGGACAAGGAAGTAGGTTTGATTTTGAGATTGGTGGGGACACAAAAGTTCTCCAAAGGTATAACAAACGAACGATCATCATCATCAATTTTATTAAAGGAATAAAATCTTCATAAATCCAGGCATAGGAATTGACAAGAAAGAAGTTCTGAATATTTATGTTGAAATGGCCCCTAATAGGTGGCTTCTCCGTTTAGGCTTTTCATGTTTAGTATGTAAATTTGGAGAAAAATAATTCTCCTTATATTGTATATGTCTGTGAAGGTTCTCAGTCATCCAGGTCATGGTAATCCAAAAAGTTTCAAAAAAGGCAACTGGACTTGTAGATTTTTGGAGAAAACGTTTCACCACTCATCCGAGTATCTTGTCACGTGCCGATTTGGGTTGATTTGGGCGGGGTCTGAGCCGGTCAGCCATGATGGTAGGAGACGCTATCGGTTGCCAGTGGCAACGCCTTCAGAACTCAACAGAGGCGCGACAAAACATTCCAGAGCTCTTTCATTTTTGCGCGTTTATTATTTCGGCGGGACAGATACAAGAAAAGTAAGAAAGTAAAGAAATGGAGAAAGTTAAGGCGAAAGAAAATGGACAGGGACAAGCTTACACCTACTGCAAAACAGCGGTATTTGGAGAAGCTGTCAGACATTAAACACATAGACCCATATGAGCTCCCTGCAGCGGAATGGCACAGAAACCCGGACCATTTACCTCCGTGCACGTATATGGATATTGTAAATTACCTTGTTTTTGGTGTGAGTTACTACACGATGCAGGAATTTAAAAGCTACAAGTCTTTGGAAAGTTACGAGGCTTTCTGCTGTGGCTGGCATTTCTGTAACCTAAAAAACTGTATTCCATTGTTCCTATGTTTTGCATATGTATCGTGTGAGGTACTGGAGCAGTTTTTAACGCAGCAGTGAGCTCCAGGCATGGTATTACAGTGCAGAATTGCTAGAACCTCCTCTACTACCGAGTTAACAACACAGCTAAACAATCATGTTTTGCCACTGGAATCCTGCCAACATGGCGGAGAGGGGGAGGATCCCGCGATATCGAGGGGAGGGGCTCTGTAGCATGACGACAACTCTTCACTCTCTATAGTCTTAAGGCGCTGTCAATCACGACAAGTTCCAGCCACGTTAACACTTCATCCGATCATCATACAGAAGCTCGACGTCCAGGTACATCCCACTGCCCATTCACTCCCTGAGATGCCCGGCTTCCCTGGAAGTGACGATTTTGGAGCGTTTGTCCAATAAATGTCTAGCTTTTTTGCCCTGAGATTGGCCCATTCTGAAGCCCCATTGAAAGTCCATTGAAGCCGAGCCTCAGTGGGTTTTTAAACAGACCGTGCCATTACAGCAATATGAGAAAAAAAGTCACGATAGACGAACGGCTAAAAATTATTAATGATTGTGTTATTATAAGAAGTCGATCATGTTCTAGCACATTTTAGTTCGAGTAGTAATGTTAAGTCGTAGTATTTGACGAAATTGCCCGTGATATTTTAGGGGAGGCTGAGCTTCCCCTGTAGTCTTAGAGCAATCGCCTCTGTGATGTAGGGATTTTCATGACTCAAGTCGTGTTTTTCTGTGCTATTATTAGTAGTAGTTAAGGTGATTGAGTGCTGTATTTCGGTGTTTTACCTCTTTGTGTATATATAAAGACCGTTATTCTCAGTCCTTCATATAGCCCGTTTTTTTTTGTTTGTTTGTTTTATTGGCGGGAGGGTTCTGAAACTTCATGACGTTATTAAGAGCAATATTCTCTAAACTTCGGCTCCAGAATTAATTAGGAGGCGGGGCATAATCGCTCTATAGCGCCCCCTGCAAATTTTCTTTCGGCAGCCCCGCCACAGTTTTCGACACAGTTATAGAACTTTTTTAGATTATAGATTTTATTCAATTGTCTTGGTAGGTGTGTTCATATACACTTTCTGGGTAAGCAATATCAAAATTCCATATTTTGATAAAAACTATCGGGGCGTGGCAAAGTTCGATGTTCCGTCATGAAAGGGGAAGCACCTGCCGATGGGCCTGTCGTGCTCAGAAATTCACAAAAATTGAAATGAACACATAACAACTCGACACCTCAATGTAAATATTCCTGTTGTTGTATATACAGGGTATATCGTCCGGCGCTGCATGAAGTGGCAGCCTGTTATCGCGGCTCCGTCTTCGTTTTGTGTTTTTTTTCGTTGTTCTGTTGGATTATATGTTATTTTTTTCTACAACAATCTCGGGCCAGTGTATCACTATGGGTGTGCAAGTGGTGAGATTAGTTTTTTGTCTTTTTCTACTTTTTGGACTGTTTTTTCTGGCATCAGGAGAACTCTTCAGCCATGCGTCTATTGTTTACACACGGGAACAGCTGTTAGCGCTGAGCAACACTCCGCTGCTTTCTGTGGAGAGACCGGACATCCCCGCCGAAATAAGGAGAAGGAGACGGAGAGGATGCCGAGCCGGAGTAAAACGCCGTGAGAGGAGATGACGGTACAAACCATGCCTGCCGTCGGTCGTTATGGGGAATGTAAGATCTCTCTCTAACAAGTTGGAGGAACTCACGGCGCTAACCAGGCTGCACAGGGAGTACAGGGAGTGTAGCATCATGTGCTTCACCGAGACCTGGCTGAACGAACTCACCTCAGACCCGCATATTTCGCTAAACGGATTTAACCTCGTGAGAGCGGACCGGACATCGAGAGAGAGCGGTAAGAAGAAGGGGGGAGGAATAGATGTACGTGAACAACAGATGGTGCAACCCTGGGCATATAAGCGTTAAGGAGAAACTTTGTACTCGGGACATTGAACTGCTGGCGATCGGGATTCGGCCATACTACCTGCCTCGGGAATTCTCGCATGTTATCGCGATAACTGCGTACATTCCCCCCTCCGCCAATGCTACAGTGGCCTGTGAGCTCCTCCACACCGCAGTGTCTAGGCTGCAAACATCACACCCCCACTCTCTTCTTCTTATCTCCGGAGACTTCAATCATGCCTCTCTATCCCCCATTCTACCCACATTCACGCAGTATGTGACATGCCACACCAGGAACAATAGGACTCTGGACTTACTGTATGCAAACGCAAAGGATGCCTACAGCTCATCCCCCCTCCCCCCACTTGGTCGCTCTGATCACAACCTGGTCCACCTTATACCTGTCTACAAACCTGTAGTTAAACAACAACCCCCAACTACAAGGACTGTGAGGACATGGACAGAGGACGCCAGTGAGCAGCTGAGGGACTGCTTTGAATCCACTGACTGGGAGGTGCTGTGTGGAGCACATGACGTGGAGGACATAGACGGCCTGACCCACTGCATCACTGACTACATCAACTTCTGCGTGGAGAACACCGTGCCCACCAAGACAGTGAGGTGTTTCTCTAAGAACAAACCCTGGGTGACCCCTGAGCTGAAAGCCCTACTCAACGAAAAGAAGAGGGTCTTCAGATCTGGAGACAAGGAGGAACTCAAGAGGATTCAGAGCGAACTCAAAAAGAAAATAAATGAAGGCAAGGACATCTACAGGAGGAAAGTGGAGGACAAACTGCAGAAGAAAAACACCAGGGAGGTCTGGAAAGGGCTGAAGACGATCTCAGGCTCAACAGGGTTAGTGGGAACGGCTCAGAACCTGGAGACAGAGGGTGGGCAAACAAACTTAATCTGTTCTTCAACAGATTCGACTCTAGAAACAGAAAGCTCCAGGTGAGAAGAGAATTGGGAAGGATCAAGGGCAGGAAAGCTACAGGTCCAGGCGGCATCTGCTCCAGACTACTCAGGGACTGCGCAGACCAGCTCAGCCAGGTGGTCACATACATCTTCAACCTGAGTCTTAGTCTGGAGAAAGTTCCTGTGCTGTGGAAGACTTCCTGTGTGGTCCCAGTACCAAAGATCACACACGCCAGGGAGCCCAACCACTTCAGACCTGTGGCTTTAACATCTCACCTGATGAAGACCATGGAGAGGCTGATCCTGAACCACCTCCGACCCCTTGTGAGCCCGAAGCTGGACCCCCTGCAGTTTGCCTACAAACCGAGCATTGGGGTGGATGACGCTGTCATCTACTTGCTGCACAGATCCCTTTCGCACCTTGAGGAGCCCAGAGGTACTGTGAGAGTCATGTTTTTTGACTTCTCCAGTGCCTTTAACACAATACAACCGTCGCTGCTCAAGGGGAAACTAGAGGGAGCAGGGGTAAACAGCCAGCTGACTGCATGGACGATCGACTACCTCACCAACAGACCTCAGTATGTGAGGCTTCATGGCTGTGTGTCTGATGAGGTGCTCTGCAGCACGGGAGCTCCACAAGGAACAGTACTCTCTCCATTCCTCTTCTCCATCTACACCTCAGACTTCCGCTACAACACGGACAGCTGCCACATCCAGAAGTTCTCGGACGATACAGCCATCGTTGGACGGGTAACGAACGGGAACGACCTGGAATACAGGAAGGTGGTCGAGGACTTTGTCGACTGGTGTGAACGCAGTCACCTTCACATCAACGGCACCAAGACAAAGGAGATGGTGATTAACTTCCAGAGGAGGGCAGCACACACAACACCAGTGAACATGAGGAGACTGAGGTCCTTCGGTGTGTGTAGGACGCTGCTCAGGACATTTTACGACACTGTGGTTGCATCAGCAACCTTCTACGCTGTGGTCTGCTGGTGTAGTGGAGTCACAGAGAGGGACAAGAACAGACTGGGCAAACTGATCAAGAGGGCCAGCTCCATCCTTGGCTGTCCTCTGGATTCAGTGGAGCAGGTGGGGGAAAGGAGGATGTTGGCTAAACTGTCCAACATCAGGAACAACCCCTCTCATCCCCTGTATGAGACAGTTGGGACTTTAGGAAGCTCCTTCAGCCAAAGACTGCTGCATCCACAGTGCAGGAAGGAACGCTTCCGCAGGTCTTTTGTCCCCTCAGCAGTCCGACTCTTTAACATCAGCATTTCCTAACTGTTCTGCTGCTGCTGGGCTTCTTCTCATTGACTTATGTACTGTGTACAGTATATATATATAACCATCATCTCACACCTTCTAGTTACAGTACATGGTAATTTAACTCCTATTGGAGTTCGCTGCTGTTTTATTCATTTTATTCATGATATTCATGAATGTCGACATAAACATATTTAAAAATCGGCTGCTTCAACCCAGATTAGACACTGTGAATCTCTCTGATGCAACATGTAAATATTTTATGTACATAACACATTTGTCTGCCATATTCTATTTTTTATTTTTTACTTTCTTGTATCTTGCACTGCTGTTTCCTGCCGCTGTAACGCCCTAATTTCCCCACGGGGATGAATAAAGTCCTATCTTATCTTATCTTATCTTATCTTATATTTTTTGTATATTTGAGTGCCAAGTTCGATATTTATTATTGCTATTTTATTTTATATTATTTGTTCTTTTTATTTTATTTATGCATACGGTGTGCAATAACACCAAAGCAAGTTCCTTGTATGTAAATACATACTTATATAATAAAGTCTTTTCTGATTCTGATTCTCATTAATTAGCTAGAAAATTCCCGCGAAGTGCCGAGTGGGCTGTTGCCATTAGCTGCTAATGTTAGCAATTAGCATTACGCGCTAGCCACTAATTTTAGCATTGGTTTAGTGTTAGCATGTCTTTTAAGCCACTAAAAATTAAGTAGATGCTAATTGCTAACATGCTAATGCTAACCTGCTAATTGCTAATATGCTATTCGCTAACATGCTAATGCTGCCACTAATGCTACCACCAATTTCTACCCACTAAAAATTAGCATTAGCCGCTAATGTTAGCAATTAGCATGACGCGCTAGCCAATGATAGACAGACACCTGTCATTGTTCAACTTGGGTGCCAAAAGCCAAAATGGCCACCCCACAGACCAGTTACTTCCGTTAGAAGTTTCCCGAGTGGGCTGTTGCCATTAACATTGCCCCAAAATGGCCGCCCTACAGACCAGTTACTTATGTTTTCCCGCCTCTTACTGTGGAGCCCCTGGTTGCCACGGTTACCAGTTTGAATTTCAGTTAGAAAACGGCTAGAGTGAGCGAAAATGCTGAAACCACGGCCTCGAACAGGAAGGCCTTGTGGCCAAACCGTGTGTCCAATCGTTGAACCGACTTCACTTTGGGCATCTTGAGGCTTTCCTGAACGTCTAGATATGCAGTTTGTGGGTAAAATTAAGAAATGTGAGTTATTTAAAGCGATTTAAAAGAAAGGATTGCTTCTGCTTTGCTCCAGAAATTTAACATTGCAGTCTATGGAGCGAGGAAGGGGTTTGCTGGCGCATCTTTGCGTCTCACGCCAAAACTATAAGACTTACAGCTTTAGCAGACGAATTGTGAGCGAGAAGACAAATTTTCCTACGTTTCTATGTATAAATTATGTCTGTGGTGTGAAAGTTGTGGCCACGGTTTCTATTTTATTTTTTGCCTAATGTTCTTCTCTCCTCTTCACTCTAGCTGATGATGTCATCCACTCTGGCGCGAACATTCCGCGCAATACACACCCATTATAAACCCCGAAATTTGAGTAAAACCCTACACCGCTTTGAGGCTTCATAGTTTAAAAACGATAAAAGGTGTCGATAAGTGAAGGGATCTCTGAAGAGAAGACAAGAGTGTCTACGTTTTAAAGTTTAAATGAAGTGTCTGGGTGAAAGTATGCCAGAGCAGTTGATTGTAGAAAATGCCTGTTGATTTTTCGGGGTCTCCCATTCATTTCAATGGGAAATTTTTCGCGGGATTTCGCGAATTAATTCGCGAAAAACTCACGATCGCTTATCCAAGTAATAGCATAGGATTCGGGATCAAAACACACGTTTCGATATATCATGTGTTGGGGTCCTCTGGCCGGTTCGGGCAGAAGATCAAGAGTGGCCTCGTGTCATAGGCACTCGGCACTAACTAGAAAATTCTCGCGGAAATTTTTGAAGTGCCGAGTGGGCAGTTGCCATTAGCTGCTAATGTTAGCAATTAGCATTACGCGCTAGCCACTAATTGGTTTAGTGTTAGCATGTCTCTTTAGACACTAAAAATGAAATACATGCTAATTGTTAGCATGCTAATGCTAACATGCTAATTGCTAATATGCTATTCGCTAACATGCTAATGCTGCCACTAATGCAACCACCAATTTCTAGCCACTAAAAATTAGCATTAGCCGCTAATGTTAGCAATTAGCATGACGCGCTAGCCACTTATTTTAACATTGGTTTAGTGTTAGCATGACTTTTAAGCTACAAAAAATTAAGCAGATGCTAATTGCTAACATGCTAATGCTAACACGCTAATTGCTAATATGCTATTCGCTAACATGCTAATGCTGACACTAATGCTACCACCAATTTCTACCCACTAAAAATTAGCATTAGCCCTTAATGTTAGCAATTAGCATGACGCGCTAGCCAATGACAGACAGACACCTGTCATTGTTCAACTTGGGTGCCAAAAGCCAAAATGGCCAGTTACTTCAGTTAGAAGTTTCCCGAGTGGGCTGTTGCCATTAACATTGCCCCAAAATGGCCGCCCCACAGACCAGTTGCTTATGTCAGTTGGAAATTTCCCGCCTCTTTCTGTAGAGCCCCTCCTCTTCTGCTGCGTGTGAGCCCGTTGTCACGGTTACCAGTTTGAATTCCAGTTAAGACAGGCAGAGAGAAAACATGCTGAAACCACGGCCTCGAACAGGAAGGCCTTGTGGCCAAACCGTGTGTCCACTACTGTACGTCACAACAGTTTTTTTCAGCTTCAGCAAATTTAAGTATGGCTACTGGGGTCAGTATGTCTGTGAAGGTTCTCAGTCATCCAGGTCATGGTAATCCAAAAAAGTTTTCAAAAAGGCAACTGGACTTGTAGATTTTGGAGAAGACGTTTCACCACTCATCCGAGTAGCTTCTTCAGTTCTGAGGGACTGGTGGGAAGTCTGAGGTTTAAATAGGAACTCCTCCTGAGAAACTTTGCTTGTTATGCTAATAACCTGAAACTGGTGCAACTATTCCCACTAACGACTGGGTACTTACCTGTTGTGAGGGGGGACTGTTTTGGTGAAACGTCCACAAGTCCAGTTGCCTTTTCGAAAACTTTTTTGGGCTACTGGGGTCACTTACCAGAAACAGTTGACCCTGTCTTGAGAGTAGTCAAACTGGACTGCAGAGCAGGTTCGCAGATCCAGGACTCTAACAGGCTCCTCACACTGCAAGAGGAAAGTATGACTGTTTACAGGGAGGGACTGGCCACCCGGTATACCAAGCATTTTGTACCAACCTACCTGCATAATGCATTCGGCAAAAAAAAAGTCAATTCAACAGCCACCGGCCCTTGACACACACTGGTCTGCGACCCATTGGTTATTTTCTTGACTAACAGGGAGCTGGCCCAATCATAACATGAAACACCTCATTCCTTTGACTCTGTGATCCAGTGTGCAGTGCAATGTAGGATGAATATATACAGTGGTATGAAAAAGTTTGGGCACCCCCCTAAGATTTCATAATAATTTGCTCTAACTTTATAAAAGACGATCACAGCAACAAGATTTTATTTCCTACAGAGAGGTAGACATTTGAGTGTTTTCCAGACCAAAATTCTTAGAGTATCATTACAAAGTTTTATTATAATAAATTAAAATGTAAAAAATGGTATATGCAAAAGTTTGGGCACCCTTTCAATCACAATGATTTCAAGACCTGTAGGGTTTTGTAGCTGACATGTTGCAGCCCAAAGCTGCTTTGATTAGCTTGTGAGACCTTCAATTACAAAGAAAAAGGCTATTTAACAGAGGCAAGTGCTGGCTGTGCTTGTCCTATGCTCCTGGCAACATTGGGGCATCAAAACAACTCTCCACTGACCAAGAAACTAAGATAATTCATTATCATGAATTAGGAGAAGGGTACAAGAAATTATCAAGAAGGTTTGGGATGTCTATTTCCACAGTCAGAAATGTGGTGCAGAAATGGAAGGCCAGAAGAACAGTCATTGTGGAGGAAAGATGTGGTAGGCCAAAACAATACTGGAAAGACACAGACGAAGGATGGCTAGAATGGTCACAGACAAGCCACAGACCACCTCCAGAGAACTACAAGAACATCTGGCTACTGATGGTGTAGTTGTTCATCGTTCCACAATCCAGCACACTTTGCACCAGGAAAAGCTCTTTGGAAGGCTGATGCGCAAAAAGCCTTTCCTGAGTGTTCGTCACAAGAAGAGTCGCATGAGGTATGCAAAAGCACATCTGGACAAGCCAGAAGCATTTTGGAAAAAAATACTGTGGTCAGATGACACTAAGATGGAGTTATTTGGTCAGAACAAGAGGAGGTATGCATGGTGAAAAAACACACTGAATTCCATGAGAAGAACTTATTGCCTACTGTGAATTATGGTGGAGGGTCCATCATGTTATGGGGCTGTGTGGCTAGCACAGGGACTGGAAATCTTGTTAAAGTTGAGGGCCACATGAATTCCTCTCAGTATCAGCAGATTCTTGACAAGAATGTTCAAGAATCTGTCACAAAGTTGAAGCTACGCCGGGGTTGGATTTTTTAGCAGGACAATGATCCCAAGCACTGTTCAAAATCCACCAAGGAATTCATGCAGAAGCACAATACAATCTTCTGGAATGGCCATCCCAGTCCCCAGACCTTACCATCATTGAAAATGTATGGATTGATTTGAAGCAGGCTGTTTACGCACGGAAGCCAAGAAACTTGACTGAACTGGAGGCGTTTTGTATGGAGGAATGGGCCAAAGTACCACCTGCACGACTTCAGGGACTTGTCAGTGGCTATAGGAGGCGTCTACAGGCTGTTCTTGCAGCAAAAGGAGGGTCTATTAAATATTAATGGAATTATTTCTTTGGGGTACCCAAATTTATGCACATGCCTATTTTTGTTTAAATATACATAAAAATGTTTCTGTTGGACCAATGAAAATGATTTCACTACTGAGATGTTTCTGTTTCCATAAGGTATAACATTTGTTAAAATAAAGTTGCTGCTTCAAAAGCTGAGCAAGTGACAAACTGATGCAATGATTTTCCTAAGGGGTGCCCAAACTTTTTCATACCACTGTATGTAAGTTATCTTTTAGGATTTTCTGAGATGGAGAGAAAACGCAAAGGAGGTGCGGAGAAACTTCGAGAAAAAAAAAGAAATTTGCCAAATGTGCCTAAATTACAGATATGTTTGCCACAGCAGGGCCTTCATCAGCTCCCGTGGCTGATGGTAGTGGTGGTGGCGGTGGTGATGGTGGTTCTGGTAGTGGCACTCACAGTGAACAGCAATATGTAGCAGAATCTCCCGTAAGATGGACTGCTTTCAGAATACTTAGACTGTGTAATGAACAGGTTAAAGCAACCCAACTCCTTGGTAAATCTGATAAAACATCAATAAAATAATTCTGGCTAATGTTCTGTGGTCAAGTTAGTTTGAATTGTAACCCAGGTGAAATTAGTTAACGTCCTCACCACTAGCGACTATTTATAATACATTGTGCACACTGACTAGATGAGAAAATAAGCCTAGATTAGTACTTTTATGTCTTCCAACCTGAACTAATAGGTCTTGAATATAAGAACACAAACTACCATTCACCAATAATAACAGTAAGTCAGGGAGCAGCATTCTAATTTCATTATTGGACTATTATTGTTGGTGCAATGAGTAGTAGACTAGCCCAAGGCTAAGCTACTTTTTGGCCCTGGAAAAATGTGTAGGGTAGTTGTTATGTAGGTGGTTAGGTACAATGTACAGAAATGAAAGAAAAACACACAAATTCTATCATTTTATCTATTGCCTATATTATTGTTCCTCTTGTGTCACCGGTCTGATTGTCTTCCTGATTCCTGATTGTTTCCACCTGTTCCCCATGACCCTTGTGTGTATATATGGTTTGCGTTTTCCCCTGTCCTGTGCCAGTGTGTCATGTTCCTTGTCCAAGAGTGTTCGTGTTCCCTGCATTCGTGTTGCCTAGAGTTCGATAAGTATTTTCGTTTTGAGTACTTTTTTGCTACGTTTTTCCCTCCTTGGAGTGTTTTTTTGTTTGTTACTTTTTCATTGATTCTAGAGACATTGAGTTTATGTTAAATAAAGTGTCACAATTTCTGGAAACCTCTGCATCTGAGTCCAACTCTTTTGTACCGGCCTGTCAGTACACACTGGCCAGAAATGGACCCAGCAGAGGCAGGCTCCATGTCGGCGGCTCTCCGAGCTCAGGAAGACCGCATTTCACGTCAAGAGGAATTCCAGACAGCCATGGCTTCACAGCTAGGTCTACTCGCTTCAAACGTTCAATCTCTGCTCGACCATTTTTCCAGAGAGACCATAACCTCTTCCACAGCTAGTCCACCTACCGCACCGGAATCCCCGGCCTCTGCTGCTGCCTCTTCCCTGACAGATTTTTGATCCGGTCTCCATTGATCGAGAAACAACAAGAGAGCTTAATGGAATTAAGCAAGGCCAGGACTCGGTATGCGACTTTGCCATTCGTTTCCGCACCTTGGCCGCAGAGAGTGGCTGGAATTCCACGTCCCTTTACGATGTTTTTCTCCAAGGTCTTGCTGCACCCATCCAGCGATCATACGCTCCCAACCGCTCCCGCTCTACGGCAGGCGAGGAAGAACAGATGCAGGTGGGGAGAACCCGGCTGACCCCGGAGGAGCGGCGACGACAACTGGAGGGACTGTGTTTTTACTGTTGGGGAACCGGTCATCTCCTCGCTGCTTGTCCGGCCAAAAGAACAACTACAGTGAGTCAGTTTTCAGGATCAGACCCGACACGTCGCAACCTCACCACAGTTAAGGTAAAGCACAACACTGTTTCCACGGAATTAAAAGCACTCATTGACTCGGGGGCAGACAAAAGTCTGGACTGGGGGTTAGCTGGGAGGTTGGGGCTCACTGTGAGGTTGTTGTCTAAGCCCAACAAGGCCAGCGCCCTGGATGGCAGCGAATTGTTCACCATAACACACACCACTGATCCTGTCATTCCACACATCCACGATCATCACGAGGAAATCAGCTTTTTTCTGTTCCGATCACCATCACATACGCTTATTTTGGGCTACCCATGGCTGAAGCAACACAACCCCCATGTTGATTGGTTAACGGGAAGGATCCTGGATTGGGGAAAGGACTGTCAGACTCATAGTCACATTACATCACCACAGGAAGAGCCATTAACTCAGTTTCATTATGTTTCTGCCATACCAGCCACAGAATCGGATTACCCGGACCTGAGCACCGTTCCCACCTGCTACCGTCATCTCCGAGAGGTATTTAACAAGACCAAGGCCACATCGCTACCTCCACATCGTCCATATGATTGTGCAATAGACCTCATTCCCGGTTCCACAATTCCCAAATCTCGCCTGTACTCTGTTTCTGGTCCCGAGAAGGCAGCCATGAAAGAATACATTGAAACTTCTCTCAAAGCTGGGCTCATCCGTCCTTCATCCTCGCCTGCTGGGGCGGGGTTTTTTTTCGTTGACAAGAAGGACGGTTCCCTCAGACCATGCATCGACTACAGCCCCCTGAACGACATTACCATCAAGAATCGCTACCCTCTTCCACTCATGACTTCTGTGTTCGACCAGCTACAACAGGTTAGGATTTTTACCAAGCTCGACCATCGCAACGCCTACCACCTGATAAGAATAAGGGAAGGAGACGAGTGGAAGACTGGCTTCAACACACCAATGCCTTGTTTCCACCAAGCAGTACAGTACAGTTCGGTTCGGGACTTAACCATTTGGTACGGAATGGTTTTGTGCGGTCCGGTACAGATTGTGTCTCCACTGAAAAAGGTACCACTCTAGAGACCCGCTCAAAATGGCGCCAGTGTTTATAGTTTGAGGACTTTACCGCACGCGCACGATGACGACTTCTCCCTTATCCAATCACTGAACAGCAATGGGCGTGTCTCTAAACCGTACCACAAACTGGTACCCCAACATAAGGGTGCCATAAAATGGTACGGTTCGGTACGCTTATTTGGGTACTCTTCAAAAATTCTCACCATGGAGACATAAATAATTACGAACCGAACTGAACCGAACTGTACTGTACTGCTTGGTGGAAACAAGGCAGAAATGGGCACTACGAGTATCTGGTAATGCCTTTCGGGCTCACCAACGCACCGGCAGTATTCCAGGCCATGATAAAATCTTGAGAGACTTCCTAGACCAGTTCGTGTATGTATACCTAGATGACATTCTCATCTACTCCAAGGATCTTGACTCGCACATCAGGCATGTATCCCTAGTTCTTGAAAGACTGCTAGAAAATAAACTGTACGTTAAACTTGAGAAGAGTGTTTTTCATGCTGATACTGTCTCCTTCCTGGGCTTCATTGTAGCCCCTGGAAGAGTGCAGATGGATCCAGCTAAAGTACTGTATGTGCGGTGACTGATTGGCCTACTCCTGATAGCCGTAGAAAGGTTTAGCAGTTCCTTGGGTTTGCTAACTTTTACAGACGGTTTATCAGAGGGTTCAGCACAATAGCTTCCACCCTCCATGCTCTTATCTCTCCCCAGGTGCACTTCCACTGGTCGCCGGAGGCGGAGTCAGCGTTCCAGACCCTCAAACTTCGATTCACTTCTTTCTTTTTTTTTGCTTTTTTTTTTCTTGAGAAAAAAAACAAACAAACAAGGTGCCTACAAGGACAAAAACGGTGTAAAACATCAAGTTACATAAATTGTGCAAGTTGTACATGTGTTGTGTGGGTGAAGAAAAGAAGAGAGAGAAAAGAAAAATAAATTAAAATAACAAATAAATAATCAGATAAATAAAATATACAAGAGAAAAAAATATAATAATCATAATTATAATAAAATGAATAAGTAAATAAGTGGTATATTGCAGTATTGGGGGGGTGGAGAGAGTGTCAAGAATTCCGCGCTATTTGTTAAATTATGTTTTGCTTGGTTGTACTGACAGGGGATTAAATTAATCGGTAAATAACAGTTTAGGAAGAGAAAAAGATAAATAAACAAATAAATAAACAAATAAATAAATACACAAGTAACAGCAAATGCTCAGTCATTCATATGTGGGGTGCTGGCTGGTTTTTGGGGAACATCCGGGACACTATAGACCCCTAAGCATATATTTTGAAATTGTGACCAGTATGTGTAGAATGAGTCAGTTTGATGTATTGCTGTTTGTTTTTCTGTTTTGATGTGGTCGGATATTAGGAGTAGCCATTGAGATATTGTGATTTTTGTTCTGTCCTTCCAGTTTAGGAGGATAGTCTTTTTAGCGACTGTTAAAGCGATCAATATTGGTTGTTCATATTTCAGTGGCGGTTCAACGATAGAGAGATCTCCTAGCAGACATATAGTTGGGGAGGCTGGAATACTGCGACCTATAGCTATTGAAAGTGTATTAATAACGTTTGTCCAAAGTTTATGAATTGGTGGGCAGAGCCAGATTGCATGAAAGTTATCATCTATAGTGTTTGTTGTACAGTGTGGACAAATGTTATTTTCTACCATTCCCATTTTATATAGTATGTTTTGGGTGAAATGTACTCTGTGCAAAATTTTGTATTGGATAAGTTGTAGTTTGGAGTTTTGTGACATTGAGAAGGTGTTATTGTAAATGCGTATCCAGGTTGTGATGTCATTGGTTGTACCAAGGTCCCTTTCCCAGTCTTTTACGGTTAGTGGGAGGTTATTGTCTGTGTGTATCAGGTGTTTGTATATTTTTGAGAATGTTTTCTTCTGGGTGGATAGTAATTTTATTTGTTTTAACAATGGGGGTGTTTGCAAGGTGTTGTTTATTATATTGATTTTCTCTTTTAGACAGCATTTTAGTTGTGAATATTGTAAAAAGCTACTACTGCCAATGTTATATTGTTGTTTTAATGTACCGTGGGGTATGAGTGTGTTGTGATCAAATATATGCTCCAAATGTGTAATTCCTGCGGTTATCCATGACTGAAAACATAATGGCTTATTTGTAATTTGAAAGTCCGGATTGTGCCAGAGTGGAGTGAGTTTATTGGGGGATATGGGATGTCCTAAAATTTGGTTGGATTTCCACCAAGCTGTCAGAGTCACTGCTATATATGGGTTTTTGAAACAGTTATGTTTTTTGACTGATTGTGTGAGAAAGGGGAGATCTGATATTGATATTTCTTGACAGTCGTATTGTTCTATATCTAACCAGTGTTTCTGTGATAGCTGTGGGTATTGTAACCATTTGGGTATATATTGTAAATGATTTGCTAGATGATATAATTTGAAATTTGGGGCAGCCAGTCCTCCATGGTCTCTTGGTTTCTGCAAAGTGGAGAGTTTGATTCGTGTTTTTTTGTGTTTCCAGTAGAATTTATTTATGACAGAGTCTATTGCATTAAACCATTGAGATGTGGGTTGGACTGGGGTCATTGCAAAAAGGAAATTTATTTTAGGTAAAATGGACATTTTTACTGCTGCTATTCTTCCTATTAGTGAGATGGGTAGGTTATTCCAGCGAGAGAGATCGTCTTCTAGTAGTGGTGTGAAATTCAGGGAGAACAACTCTGACAGCTTGGTGGAAATGTTAATGCCAAGATATCTGATGTTACCGGTTACTGTCAAGGGTAGCTTTCTGGTCGCAGCATTCCAGCCTTCCTGACAGATTGGAAGGATTTTAGATTTGGACCAGTTTATAGAATAGTCAGAGATTCTTGAGAATGACGATATGATATCTACAGCTTTGGAAAGGGAGGTTATGGGGTCTGTTAGATATAATAAGATGTCATCTGCATATAAACTGATTTTGTGGTGGGAAGAGTATGTCTGTATTCCTGTGATGTCTGTGGCCTGACGAATAGCAGCTGCAAGAGGTTTAATGAAAATAGCAAATAATAGAGGAGAGAGTGGACATCCTTGTCTTGTACCCCGTTGTAATATGAAGCGCTGTGATGTATAATTATTTGTCATTACTGATGCAGAAGGAGAGTTGTAGAGAATTCTGATCCACTGGGTGAACGACTCCCCAAAACCAAATGTTTTGATGGCGGTGAGTAGATAAATCCAGTTGACTTTATCAAATGCTTTTTCTGCGTCCAATGATCCAATTATAGTGTTGAGATGATTTCTTTGTGATATACTGATGAGATTGAATAGTCTGCGGATGTTTGTGGATGAGTGCCTGCCTTTTATAAATCCTGTTTTGTCTGGGTGGATGAGTGTGGATATGACTGTTTCTAATCTGTTGGCCAATGCTTTACTGATTATTTTTAGGTCGCAATTGATTAGGCTTATGGGTCTGTAACTAGAGATAAGTGTTGGATCTTTTTCTGGTTTAAGTAAAACTGAGATGAGGGCTGTGTTCATGTGTGTGGGTATGGTTCCTGATAGTTTAATTTTGTTGACCATTCTGATGAAAAGCGGAGATATGAGTTGCCAGACATGTTTGTAAAATTCAGCTGGGTAACCGTCTGGGCCGGGGGATTTATTGCTAGACATGGAAAATGTGGCTTTCTTGAGTTCATCTGCAGTTATTGGTTGGTCTAGAGTAGTGGCTTGATCTTTAGATATTTTGGGGAGGTCTATTTTACTAAAAAAAGAGTTGATTTCTTCTGTGCCGTGTGTGTTGTCTGAGTGGTAGAGCTTCTCATAGTAGTCAGAAAAATTATTATTGATTGTTTTTGGGTCATAAGTTAAATTTCCCTGTGGGTCCTTGATCACTGTAATGATTGATTTTTCTTTGTTTCTTTTCAGTTGATTGGCGAGGAATTTCCCATTTTTTTCATTGTTTTCAAAGTAATTCAATCTTGTTCTTTGTATGAGAAATTGAGTTTGTTGGTGTATGATATCTTCTAGTTGTGTCTTGATGTTCTTTATTTATTTCTGATTTTGCTCATTTGGTGAATGGGAGTGTTGAGATCGAAGAAGTTGGAGTTTGTGTTCCAGTTCTTGGTGTTTTTGTTGTTCTCTTTTTTTCTTGTGTGTGGAATATGAGATGATATACCCTCTGAGTACAGCTTTTGCTGTTTCCCAGAGCAGTGAGGGGCATGTTTCTGGGGAGTCGTTCAGTTCCATGAAGGATGTCCACTCTCTAGAAAGAGCACTATTGAAGTCTTGGTCTGCTAGGAGTGATGTGTTGAACCGCCACCTACTTGAGGGTGGTGGGGTAGTTTGGTGTATTACTTCAAAGCTAACTGGGCCATGATCTGAGATTACTATAGGATGGATTTCTGGATTATCAATTTGAGAGATAATAGAATTACTAATCAAGAAGTAGTCAATACGCGAATAACTTCTGTGTGGGGGTGAATAGTATGAATATTGTCTTTGTGATGGGTTTTTAGATCGCCAACAGTCGCTAAGTCCGAGATCCTCCATGTATTTTTTAATAACGTTCGATGAGTGCCATGTTCTTTGTGTGCTTCCAAGTTGTGATCGGTCTAGGTTAGGGTCAATGATTGTATTAAAGTCTCCTCCTGCTATGATTATTGAGTCTGATAGAGCTGTGAGATTTGAGAATACTGTATGGAAGAACTGTGGATTGTCGTCATTAGGTCCATAAATGCTGGCTATTGTTATTTTAATGTT
Organism: Planiliza haematocheilus; assembly: GCA_005024645.1. Lineage (NCBI taxonomy): Eukaryota > Metazoa > Chordata > Actinopteri > Mugiliformes > Mugilidae > Planiliza > Planiliza haematocheilus. Next base: position 1,529,952 of record SRSE01000487.1, read on the forward strand.
TGCAATACGTCCATTAATAATGATAAAACGTCCCTCCGGGTCTGTAATTGTGGTTTGGTTGTGGTATGGAATGTTTTTGTTTATCAAAATAGCTGCTCCTCTTTTTTTTTGAATTGTATGATGAGAAAAATATTTGGTTTGTCCATTTTGTCTTGAGTTTGAGGTGTTCTGGTGCTGTGAGATGTGTTTCCTGTAGAAGGCAGAAACCGAGGTTCATTTTTGTGTTTACAGGGATTGGCCCTAAGTTCAGCATTCTAGATAGAGAGGGCTACCTTTCGTACCGATTATTTTTTACATCTTTTTTGGTGCCAAAAACTACAATTTGTTTACTTCAATGGAATGCCCGCTTTGCACGGCTGTTGCGGTGTCGATGTGTGAAGCTGTCGCTTTTAAAAGCTGTCCATTGACGACATGGATTCCGATGCTGTTCAAATTGCCTCTCGAGGACCCCACACCCCAGAACATTCTTCATGAAGTGGCTACAGGATGCTCTGCGCATGCGTGCACCTGGAATTCGTACGCATTTATACTACCCGCTGCAGATCGGGGCCTCAGAAACATCCGGGGCTGAGCTCCGGAGCCAAGACACTGTTCAGCTGATAATTAAAAGATGTCAAACGATTGCATCGCCAGCAAATTTCAATACAATCCCTGGATGCAACTTTGACAAACAAACAACATGGAAAGAAAGAAACAAAAACAAACAAAAAGCAAAAAACAAACAAAAAATAGCAAAAATATGCGTGTGTGTATGTGCGTGTGTGTGTGCGTGCGTGTGTGTGGGGGGGGTTGTTTTAGTACTTTTAACAGAAAAAGAAGAGTCATAGAACGCTCAGTCTGGTCTAGCTGCTGGTCGCCGCCATGTTTGAATCTGGATCTCGTCTCCGTGGTCTCGCGATCTCAGTGCATCTCAGCCCCTCAGTGCATCTCCCTCTGAGGCTGCATCTCCCTCTGAGGCTTGCATCTCCCTCTGAGGTTCTGAGATTCACTTCTGCTCCCATCCTCACCTTAGGGGCGACTGTGGCTCAGTAGGTAGAGCAGGTTGTCCACGAACCAGAGGGTTAGCGGTTCGATCCCTGGAATGTGCCACATGTCGAAGTGTCCTTGAGCAAGACACTGAACCCCCAGTTGCTCCCAGTGCGTGGCACTGGTGTGTGATTGTGTGCGTGCTTGTGTGAGTGAATGGGTAGATGTGTCTCTGACTGTAAAAGCGCTTTGAGTACCAATAGGTAGAAAAGCGCTATATAAAAGCAAGGCCATTTACCATTTACCATTTACCAGACCCCCAGCGGCAGTTTGTGGTGGAGGTCGATGCTTCCAACGAGGGGATCGGGGCAGTACTTTCTCAGCGTTCGGAACAGGATGGTAAGATGCACCCCTGTGCCTTTTCGTTTGGCGACTGTCCAAGGCAGAAAGGAATTATGATGTCGGCAACCGTGAACTGTTGGCGGTGAAGGTGGCGCTGGAGGAATGGCGTCACTGGCTGGAGGGGGCTCAACATCCATTCATAGTATGGACGGATCACAAGAATCTGGAATACATCAAAAAGGCCAAGAGACTGAATTCACGCCAGGCCAGGTGGGTGCTATTCTTTAACCGGTTTTCTTTTGTTATTTCTTACAGGCTGGGGTCGCAGAACGCCAAGCCTGACGCACTATCCCGTCTTTATGACCCCGAGCCGATGGCCAAGGAACCAGAACCTATCCTTCCACTTACTCTTGTGGTTGGGGTGGTATCCTGGCCGATAGAAAAGAAGTTAAAGCAGGCAAACGGTGAGACTCCGCCACCTGGTGGGTGTCCCGAGAATTGTTTATTCGTTCCCGTGGAGTTACGCCCACAGGTGATCCACTGGGCTCATACCTCGCTGCTTTCCTGCCACCCGGGAATTCGGAGGACCATGTTCGCCATTTCCCGGAGATTCTGGTGGCCGTCCATGGAACCGGAGGTCCGGGAGTACGTGGAGGCTTGTTCGGTCTGTGCCAGAAATAAAACATCCACCGGTGCACGCATGGGACTGCTGCAACCACTTCCTGTTCCTTCCAGACCGTGGGCTGAGATCTCTATGGACTTCGTCACGGGGCTCCCGGTCTCACAAGGTAACACCACGGTTCTCACGGTCGTGGACCGATTTTCTAAGATGGCTAGGTTTATTGCTCTGCCTAAGCTACCTTCTGCCAAAGAAACAGCAGAGATCATGATTAACCACGTCTTTAAAGTTCATGGTTTTCCCAAAGACATTGTTTCCGATCGGGGGCCCCAGTTCGTATCCCGGTTCTGGAAGGAGTTCTGTCGCCTCATCGGAGCCAAGGCCAGCCTGACCTCAGGATACCACCCAGAGGCCAACAGCCAGACCGAACGCCTCAACCAACAACTGGAAACCGGCCTCCGGTGTCTTGTGTCCCAGAATCCCTCGACATGGAGCAAACACCTGGTCTGGGTGGAGTACGCACACAACTCCCTTCCCACTTCTGCCACGGGGTTTTCACCATTCAAGTGTGTCTTTGGATATCAACCACCTGTCTTCACAGATCATGAACCAGAGGTTTCAGTCCCCTCAGCCTTCGCCATGATTGGCCGCTGTCACTGCATCTGGGCAGCCGCCAGACAGGTGCTCATTCGCCAAGGGGACCGTATGAAGAAGGCTGCAGACCATAGGAGACGACCCGCACCCGCCTACCAGCATGGCCAGAAGGTATGGTTGTCAGCTAAGTACCTCTGCCTCAAAGTTCCATCCAAGAAGCTGGCGCCGCAGTTTGTGGGTCCGTTTCCCATCGCCAAGATCATCGGTCCTTCAGTGGTTCGCCTTCGCTTGCCCCTATCCCTTCGAGTCCACCCTACATTCCACGTGAGCCAGGTGAAACCAGCCAAGGAGAGTCCTTTGGTTCCGGCTGTCGCGCCTCCACCACCGCCCAAACTGGAAGACGGGGGTCTGGTTTACAAGGTAAAACAGTTGTTGGCATTACGCAACCGGGGCAGAGGGAAGCAATACCTGGTGGACTGGGAAGGTTATGGTCCGGAAGAAAGACAGTTGGTTCCATCTCGGTTCATTGTGTGTCCGCAGTTAAAATATTTTCATAGAGATCATCCTGATCAGCCTGGGCCGTCAGGTGCCGGCCCTTGAGGGGGGGGGGGGGGGGGGGGGGGGGGGGTCTGTCACGCAGCGGTGTTTTGGTTTTGTGTTGTCTCGTCATTTCCGGTTTTATTTTGAAATTCTAACTCTCCTCTCGTTTCAGGTCACTTGCCCTTCCTCTTGTGTCACCGGTCTGATTGTCTTCCTGATTGTTTCCACCTGTTCCCCATTACCCTTGTGGCTTGGTGTCCCACGCTGCGTAAGTAGCACAGCGTTGTATGCGAAAGGCATACTGGAGCTCCCAGTTACCTGCCTAACAGAGGAGTTTAAGTGCACTAAAGTTAGACTGGAAATGACTCTAACTCAGTCAAAGGATCCAGTGGTTAGGAGCGTAGCGCCTACTATTAAGACAGGGAGGAAGTGGAAGGCAAAAGAGGCAGTGCAGCAAGCACAGGCAGCTCTTAAGCATAGTGATATCATAGGCCATGTACAGCAAGGGCGTGGAGGCCTAGGACTGTGTGCAGGGAAACCTCTGTGGAGCAAGGCATCAGCAGTAGAAAGGAGAAAGATGATAGTGGAAGTGGTACAGAGGCAAGAGGAAACGGTTAGATGTTCGAAGGCAGTGTCGCAGGCTAAGCAGGGTCAATGGGTGAACTGGGAGAGTGTGGAGAAAAGGAAGGTGAAGTGGAGAGAGCTTTGGAGCATGGAGGCCAGCAGGATTAGATTTATGTTAGGGGCTACTTATGATGTGCTGCCAACTCCCCAGAACCTGAACCAGTGGGTAGGTGAGGATGCTGCCTGTCCACTGTGCACTTGTGTCTGCACGCTTAGTCATATTCTGACAGGTTGTAAGGTTAGTCTCTCCCAAGGACGTTATACCTGGCGTCACAATCAGGTATTGAAATGTTTAGCAGCTGCAATAGAGGAAAAACGGGTGAATGTAAATTCCGTGGCCGTTAACAAAGAGAATAGATGTATTAAGTTTGTACGGGAGGGAGAAAAGGCAAGAGGAGCAGGCTTCAGGCATAACACGGGACAGCTAAGGGTAGGAGGAGCCTGGGAGATGAGGGCGGACTTAAATAGCCAACTGGTTGTCCCAGGTGAGATAGCTAGTACTCGACAACGGCCAGATCTGCTGTTGTGGTCTGAGCCAGAGAAAGTAGTCTATTTCATAGAGCTGACTGTCCCGTGGGAGGATAGAGTTGAGGAGGCTAACGAGAGAAAGAGAGCTAAGTATGCAGAGTTAGCAGCAGATGCAGAGCAAAATGGATGGAAGGCTTATGTCCGCCCGGTAGAAGTGGGCTGCCGTGGATTTGTGGCAAAGTCGGTCATTGCTCTGCTGAGTGAGCTGGGCATACGAGGAAGAAGCCAGAGGACTGCGGTTAGCAATATGTCCCGGGCAGCAGAGAGAGCCAGTGACTGGTTATGGGTGCGCAGGAAGCATGCTAGCTGGGGAGCTAACTAAGGTAAGGATGTAGGCCACATGTAGGCCGCATGTAGGCCCCAGTTGATTTGTTTGTTGCTTCAGCTTGCATCAACGGAGCGAAGCATGGTAGATTTGTTTGTTTGTTATGGATTTGTTTGTTTGTTTGTTACGTGCTTCAGCTCGCATCAACGGAGCGGAGCATGGTAGATTTGTTTGTTTGGCTTGTGGTTATTAGTTTCCATACTAGTTGTTGATAGACATTGAATGGTGAGGAAGAGCGGGTTGTGTAGTGGCGGTGTGGAGGGGGGTGATTCCAGGACGCTGGAAATCACTGTTAAGCCTTCTTGAGGTGTCGTGGGCCTAACTTAACGAAACATCGGTGAAGGGAGGTGCCCACTTGAAAACCCCAATGATATGCTGCATACTGCTGTTGTTCAGATCATGTTCTCATGGTATTTGGTAGCCATGGTTTGCTGCTGAGCGGACCATACAAGCCGGCAGCGTTTAGTTAGGTATGTTTTACAATGTTTGAGGTATCCTCTGCTGCTCAATGGGCTTACAAGCCAGCAGCTTCTAGTTAGCCTAGGTAGAATATAGGTTATTGGTCATATTACATGACTGTAGGCTTGGTAGGGCCTCTAAACGTGTTTTGCCTGGGATTTCGGCACAAGGGATTGTAACATCTTGTCCTGTGTATTTCTAAAGTGTGTGTGTGTGTATATATGGTCTGCGTTTTCCCCTGTCCTGTGCCAGTGTGTCATGTTCCTTGTCCAAGAGTGTTCGTGTTCCCTGCATTCGTGTTGCCTAGAGTTCGATAAGTATTTTCGTTTTGAGTACTTTTTTGCTACGTTTTTCCCTCCTTGGAGTGGTTTTTTGTTACTTTTTCATTGATTCTAGAGACATTGAGTTTATGTTAAATAAAGTGCCACAATTTCTGGAAACCTCTGCATCGGAGTCCAACTCTTTTGTACCGGCCTGTCAGTCAGCAGGCAACATGCTGATTTCATTATTAGGCTATTACTAGCTCAACTGTTTTGTTGAGCTCAGTTGAAATAGCATCCCCAGGAGAGGAGAGTGTGCGGGCAAAAGTGAGGAGAGACACAGTGAGAAAGCAGGAGGACACAGATTACTTTGCCTGAGCCTTCTATGTTAGAGATTTTTGGATCACCACCCACAATAAAATGCCAAAAATGCAAAGGGTATTCACTAGTAAAAAACAGATGAATGTTGCTTTAACCCCTTAACACCTGAATTGATTTTCAATTATATAAAGAAATTAATTAGTTCTCTCTGGGTACTCCAGCTTCCTCCCACCATCCAAACACATGTTCCCAGCCCTGTTTACATGAATGTACTACAAGCTCAACCGCTGTTTCTCTGGAACGCTCAAGCAACAGAAAGTGCATTTATCTCACAAAGTTAAAAAGCTGTAGAGATACTCACCATTTTGTTTTTGAAGTATTTCAGTTCGTGTCTGTTAAGTGTGAACCATCTCTGTTTCCAATTCTGCAAAAAGGTACACAAATATGTTTTTAACACCCTCACAAACACTAAACCCCAAAGTTTTAACTTCACTCTGCTCCATAACAGGTACGTAACTAGTCCAACCAGCAGAGTAAGACTGATATCACATTTTCTGATAACCACTCATTTGCATTTAGACATGGGATGCATCTCTCATAGAATTCCACTGCTCTTACCTTAATAATTGCTCCTTGTTTCACCAGATAGCCCTCCTTTGTACCCAGCTAAAAAGACATGCTTGTGTCAGTGGAAAAATGATCATACAGTCAGTGAGAAATAAATACTGTCAAGTATAATTCTGGGTTACTGTGCTTAAATGCTGCTCACTGTCAATGCATTTTATAATTTAAGTATAAAAAGTACAAAAAATGCCTTGAATAAACTTTGGACAACACTGGATAAAGCAAGCTGAGGGCATAAAAAATTAAGTGGAAGGGCCAGTGACAATTCTCCAAATGGCTCCAAATTCTCTACTTGAGATTGCCTCCAAAGACCCCAATGCTAAACTTAACCAATTTATTGCAAAAATACACAACAATCTGTTACAGAGGAAGCATGGGATAAACCTGAGAGACCATCTCAAAGGAGAATGATGCTTCAAATTGGAATATTTTCAGTTAATAGAATTAACTAAAGTTCAGAAGCAGGGCCACACTCATGGGCACAGCTGATTGTGGTTAAAGCATGCAGTCTGTCTCTGTTATCATGGCAACAGACAGGATTTTGTGCTTTAAAGCCTCAACTCCCATCTCTCCCTATATGGTCGCTCCCTGTATTCACACAAGGAATACCTAAATTCAGCTATTCTGACTATTAAATCAAAGCAGGTTAAAAGGTCCCTTGAAAAAACATAAAACTACTCACCATGGATACTAAACTGATTCATGCAATGATATGCTCAGGGATTTTTGCAGTTATGATATTCACACATCCGTCAAATTACAGCCACATTTTGCAACAAAACCCCTTGTGCCCCATCATACTTATTTCACAGCCTATCAGACAACATCTCTCCAATTCAGTTTCAAGTTTCACCTCCTTTACCCACGAGGTCCAGGACCAGAGGTCATCACAAGCTTCATAGACTGGGCAGCTGGCACAAACTTGTTGTGAGCCATCTCACTTACAATGAATTACCCCTCCATGTCCTCACTGCTTTCTAGATCCACAACAAACATTAGAGATTAAACTGTGACCTGTCTTCAGTCTGCACATAGGCATAAAGACCCCCTTTTCAGCCGATACCACAATAAGATCTGTTTGTGTCACCTTTACTTGACCATTAATATCACAATCATGGCAAACCTTCAGCACAACCCAGCTCATATTTGGTTGCCTATCTGCTTGATGCTGAATGGGTGAAAAGACATAAAATAGGTAAAAGTGAAAGCAAGCAACGAGGAGACAAAAGTAGCTCAGGGAAGCAGATATATTAAAGAATTCTCTTTTACATCATTTTAAAGTCTGAAATTCCTAGATCAAGCAATAAGGAAAACAACAATATCAAGGAAAACAATCCATTTAAACAGGAAGAAACCTTCAGCAGAATGCAGTTCATAGGGGGAAACGTATCTACTTGAGGCCAGGAGGGTAGAGAGACTGAAAGGAGAATCAGAGAGAGAATCAGAATGAGCATAAGATAAGATAAGAAGAACCTTTATTCGTCCCGCAATGGGGAAATTGCAGTTCACAACAGCTTACAGAGCAAATAGCAAAATAGCAAAAAAGCCAGAGATAAATAATATATAAGAATAAGAATAAGAATAAGAAAAACCTTTATTTGTCCCGCAATGGGGAAATTGCAGTTCACAACAGCTTACAGAGCAAAATAGCAAAATAGCAAAAAAGCCAGAGCAATGAGGATAGCTATAAAAGATAAATAATATGTACATGGTAGGAATAATAATATATACACTACCGTTCAAAAGTTTGGGGTCACCCAAACAATTTTGTGTTTTCCATGAAAAGTCACACTTATTCACCACCATACGTTGTGAAATGAATAGAAAATAGAGTCAAGACATTGACAAGGTTAGAAATAATGATGATTTGTATTTGAAATAAGATTTTACATCAAACTTCGCTTTCGTCAAAGAATCCTCCATTTGCAGCAATTACAGCATTGCAGATCTTTGGCATTCTAGCTGTTAATTTGTTGAGGTAATCTGGAGAAATTGCACCCCACGCTTCCAGAAGCAGCTCCCACAAGTTGGATTGGTTGGATGGGCACTTCTTGCGTACCATACGGTCAAGCTGCTCCCACAACAGCTCAATGGGGTTCAGATCTGGTGACTGCGCTGGCCACTCCATCACCGATAGAATATGAGCTTCCTGCTTCTGCTCTAAATAGTTCTTGCACAATTTGGAGGTGTGTTTAGGGTCATTGTCCTGTTGTAGGATGAAATTGGCTCCAATCAAGCGCTGTCCACTGGGTATGGCATGGCGTTGCAAAATGGAGTGATAGCCTTCCTTATTCAGAATCCCTTTTACCCTGTACAAATCTCCCACCTTACCAGCACCAAAGCAACCCCAGACCATCACATTACCTCCACCATGCTTAACAGATGGCGTCAGGCATTCTTCCAGCATCTTTTCATTTGTTCTGCGTCTCACAAACATTCTTCTTTGTGATCCAAACACCTCAAACTTAGATTCGTCCGTCCACAACACTTTTTTCCAGTCTTCCTCTGTCCAATGTCTGTGTTCTTTTGCCCATCTTAATCTTTTTCTTTTATTGGCCAGTCTCAGATATGGCTTTTTCTTTGCCACTCTGCCCTGATGCCCAGAATCCCGCAGCCGCCTCTTCACTGTAGATGTTGACACTGGTGTTTTGCGGGTACTATTTAATGAAGATGCCAGTTGGGGACCTGCGAGGCGTCTGTTTCTCAAACTAGAGACTCTAATGAACTTATCTTCTTGCACAGTTGTGCTACGCAGCCTCCCACTTCTTTTTCTACTCTGGTTAGAGCCTGTTTGTGCTGTCCTCTGAAGGGAGTAGTACACACCGTTGTAGGAAATCTTCAATTTCTTAGCAATTTCTCGCATGGAATAGCCTTCATTTCGAAGAACAAGAATAGACTGTCGAGTTTCAGATGAAAGTTCTCTTTTTCTGGCCATTTTGAGCGTTTAATTGACCCCACAAATGTAATGCTCCAGAAACTCAATCTGCTCAAAGGAAGATCAGTTTTGTAGCTTCTGTAAAGAGCTAAACTGTTTTCAGATGTGTGAACATGATTGCACAAGGGTTTTCTAATCATCAATTAGCCTTCTGAGCCAATGAGCAAACACATTTCACCATTAGAACACTGGAGTGATAGTGGCTGGAACTAGGCCTCTATACACCTATGTAGATATTGCACCAAAAACCAGACATTTGCAGCTAGAATAGTCATTTACCACATTAGCAATGTATAGAGTGTATTTCTTTAAAGTTAAGACTAGTTTAAAGTTATCTTCATTGAAAAGTACAGTGCTTTTCCTTCAAAAATAAGGACATTTCAATGTGACCCCAAACTTTAGGAATATTGCACAGATTGAGTTGTAATATTGCACGGGATTGTAAGAAATGTTATTACACTTATGGTATAGTACTATTGCACATGTAATTGTAATATTGCACATATTATCAGGAATGTTCATTGTGAAGCCTAACAGCAGCAGGAAGGAAAGACCTTCTGTATCTTTCCTTCACACATCGAGTGTGAAGGAGTCTGTCGCTAAAGCTGCTCCTCAGTCCTGTCAGATCACCATGCAGGGGGTGGGACTCATTGTTCAGCATGGATGACAGTTTAGCCAGAACTCTCCTGTCACCCACCTCCCCCACTGAGTCCAAGGGGCAGCCCAGGACAGAGCTGGACTTCCTGATGATTTTATCCAGCTTCTTTCTGTCCCTCTCTGTGATGCCACTGTTCCAGCAGACCACTCCATACAGGATGGCTGATGACACTACAGAGTCATAGAAGGTCTTCAAGAGTGCCCCTTTCACTCCAAAAGACCTCAGTCTCCTCAGAAGGTAGAGCCTGCTCTGTCCCTTCCTGTAGAGTGCGTTGGTGTGGTGTGTCCAGTCCAGTTTGTTGTTGAGGTGAACACCCAGGTACTTATAAGAGCCCACTTGCTCAATGTCCATTCCCTGGATGTTCACTGGTGAGGGGAGGGCAGAACGGCGTCTACGGAAATCCACCACCATCTCCTTGGTCTTCCCCGCGTTGATCAGGAGGTGGTTTCGTTGACACCATTCCACAAAGTTTCCCGTCAGTCCTCTGTACTCCGCATCGTCGTCACCTCTGATGAGGCCAACAATCGCAGAGTCGTCCGAGAACTTCTGTAGTACACAGCTGTCGGTGTTGTGTCTGAAGTCTGCTGTGTAGAGGGTGAAAAGAAAGGGGGCCAGAACAGTCCCCTGCGGGGCACCCGTGCTACTGGTGAGCAGGTCAGACACACAGTTCCCGTTTCTCACAAACTGCGGTCGGTCTGTGAGGTAGTCCAGAATCCAGGCAGACAGCTGGTGGTCCACACCCATCCTCTCCAGTTTGTCCCTCAGAATCACCGGCTGGATGGTGTTGAATGCACTGGAGAAATCAAAAAAAGTTATTCTCACAGTGCTGCCGGGCTCTTCCAGGTGAGAGAGAGCTCGGTGTAGCAGGAAGATGACAGCGTCCTCCACTCCGACATTGGGACGGTAGGCAAACTGTAGTGGGTCCATGGAAGGGCCCACCTCAGAGCGAAGATGTCCCAGGGTCAGTCTCTCCAGTGTCTTCATCAGGTGGGATGTAAGAGCCACCGGTCTGTAGCTGCTGAGGTCTTTAGGGTGCGATGTTTTAGGCACCGGTACCACGCAGGAGGTCTTCCAAATATGTGGTACCACTCTCAGCTCAAGGCTCAGGTTGAAGACATGCTCCATAACTCCACACAGTTCATCTGCGCAGGACTTAAGGAGCCTGGAGCTGATGCCGTCCGGTCCAGCCGCTTTCCTCGCTTTTATCTTCCTGAGCGCTTTTATCTTCCTGAGCTCTTTTCTCACCTGATCTGCTGTGAAGGACAAGGGTGGGGGATGAGTGGCTCCATCTTGATGTGAAGTGTATTGATGTGAAGTGTCTGATGAGCCAGAGGTGTGAGGGACTGAGTGAGGGGGGCATAAGCCAGGTGTCAGCAAGTGAGGGAGTGGCTGCATGGGGGGAGGAGTGGGTGCTTGATCAAACCTGTTGAAATGTAGATTTAGATCGTTGACCCACTTCTGATCCCCCTCAACCTGTGCATGGGGTGTTTTGTAGCCGGAAATGGTTTCCAGGCTTCTCCACACCCCTCTGATGTCCTGTCGCTGCAGCTGCTCCTCCATCTTCCTCCTGTAGCTGGCCTTTCCCTCCCTGATCTTCTTTCTCAGCTCCTTCTGCACAGTCCTCAGCTCCTCCTTATTCCCTGATCTGAAAGCTCTCTTCTTCTCCTTCAGCAGAGCTTTAATCTCAGGGTTAATCCACGGCTTGTTATTTGAGAAGCGCCGTACCACTCTGGAGGGAACGGTGTTCTCAAAGCAGAAGTTAATGTAGTCCGTTATGCAGTCTGTCATGGCATTGATGTCCTCCCCATGTGGATCACAGAGTTCTGTCCACACAGTGGTGTTGAAGCAGTCCCTGAGAGCTGCCTCACTCTCTGCAGTCCACCTCTTCACCATGCGTGGGACCACAGGCTGCCTGTGTATAGTAGGCTGGTACACAGGCTGCAGGTGAACAATGTTGTGGTCAGCTCTTCCGAGGGGAGGGAGGGGGGATGCAGAATATGCCTCCTTGGTGTTGGCATAAAACAAGTCCAGTGTCTTATTGTCTCTTGTGGGGCAGGTGACATACTGAGTGTATGTGGGCAGAACAGATGAGGGAGAAGCGTGGTTGAAGTCTCCAGAGATGAGGAAGAGGGCCTGTGGGTGCTGTGTCTGCAGCTTGCTGGTAACTGAGAGCAGGGCATCAGAAGCTGTGTCTGCCTTAGCAGATGGGGGAACATACACTGCTATCACAATGGCATGTGAAAACTCGCGTGGCAGATAGTATGGCCTCATGCTAACTGCTAACAGTTCAATGTCCTTACTACACAGTTGTGCTTTAACCGTGCAGTGTGTAGATTTACACCATCTCTGGTTCACAAACACAGCCAGGCCTCCTCCTTTCCCCTTACCACTATCAGCTGTCCTGTCTGCCCGCAGAAGGTGGAAGTTGTCCAGCATAACGGTGGAGTCCGGGATGCTCGGTGTAAGCCAGGTCTCAGTGAAAAGAAGGATGCTGCTTTCTCTGTACTCCCGCTGGTATCGCGTCAGCGCTCCCAACTCGTCCGTCTTGTTGGGTAGAGATGTCACGTTTCCCATTGTGACGGAGGGAAGAACAGGTCTGAAGCGTCTCTTCTTTTCGCGACGCTGTTTTCCTGCACGGCATCCACGGCGGATCTTGCGGAGTGGCTCCGGGGGAATCTCGTGTCTGTCCCGGGGGAACACTACAGCGCTACGCAGCGCGATCAGCTGTTCCCTCCTGTAAACAAAGCACACGCGGGCCGCTTCGTGCATTGTTACGCCGGCCGGTCTGAATGTTGTTAAAAATAATCCGAAAAGACCCGAAAAAAGTGAAAAAGTGCAGAGCTGTCTTAAAAAATATATATACAAAGTAAAAAAGCGAAGCAAAAAGTGAAATAAATTAGAGAAAAAATAGGAAAAAGAGAGAAGGAGTAAGAGCTGTTGCGAGCAGCTGCCGGCTTCGACCGGCGCCGGAAATAATGGTGGAAATAATGCACAGATTGAGTTATAATATTGCACGGGATTGTAAGAAATGTTATTACACACATGGTGTAGTACTATTGCACATGTAATGTAGTAATATTGCACATATTATCAGGAGTGTTCATTGTGAAGCCTAACAGCAGCAGGAAGGAAAGACCGTCTGTATCTTTCCTTCACACATCAAGGGTGAAGAAGTCTATCACTAAAGCTGCTCCTCAGTCCTGTCAGGTCTCCATACAGGGGGTGGGACTCATTGTTCAGCATGGATGACAGTTTAGCCAGAACTCTCCTGTCACCCACCTCCCCCACTGAGTCCAAGGGGCAGCCCAGGACAGAGCTGGACTTCCTGATGATCTCATCCAGCTTCTTCCTGTCCCTCTCTGTGATGCCACTGTTCCAGCAGACCACTCCATACAGGATGGCTGATGTCACTACAGAGTCATAGAAGGTCTTCAAGAGTGCCCCTTTCACTCCAAAAGACCTCAGTCTCCTCAGAAGGTAGAGCCTGCTCTGTCCCTTCCTGTAGAGTGCATTGGTGTGGTGAGTCCAGTCCAGTTTGGTGTTGAGGTGAACACCCAGGTACTTATAAGAGGGGCGACTGTGGCTCAGTAGGTAGAGCGGGTTGTCCACAAACCAGAGGGTTAGTGGTTCGATCCCCGGAATGTGCCACATGTCGAAGTGTCCTTGAGCAAGACACTGAACCCCCAGTTGCTCCCAGTACGTGGCACTGGTGTGTGAATGTGTGCGTGCTTGTGTGAGTGAATGGGTAGATGTGTCTCTGACTGTAAAAGCGCTTTGAGTACCAATAGGTAGAAAAGCGCTATATAAAAGCAAGGCCATTTACCATTTACCACTTGCTCAATGTCCATTCCCTGGATGTTCACTAGTGAGGGGAGGGCAGAACGGCTACGGAAATCCACCACCATCTCCTTGGTCTTCCCCGCGTTGATCCGGAGGTGGTTTCGTTGACAACATTCCACAAAGTTCCCCGTCAGTCCTCTGTACTCTGCATCGTCGTCACCTCTGATGAGGCCAACAATCGCAGAGTCGTCCGAGAACTTCTGCAGTACACAGCTGTCGGTGTCTGAAATCTACTGTGTAGAGGGTGAAAAGAAAGGGGGCCAGAACAGTCCCCTGGGGGGCACCCGTGCTGCTGGTGAGCAGGTCAGACACACAGTTCCTGTTTCTCACAAACTGTGGTCGGTCTGTGAGGTAGTCCAGGATCCATGCAGACAGCTGGTGGTCCACACCCATCCTCTCCAGTTTGTCCCTCAGAATCACCGGCTGGATGGTGTTGAATGCACTGGAGAAATCAAAAAAAGTGATTCTCACAGTGCTGCCGGGCTCTTCCAGGTGAGAGAGAGCTCGGTGTAGCAGGAAGATAACGGCGTCCTCCACTCCAACATTGGGACGGTAGGCAAACTGTAGTGGGTCCATGGAAGGGCCCACCTCAGAGCGAAGATGTCCCAGTACCAGTCTCTCCAGTGTCTTCATCAGGTGGGATGTTAGAGCCACCGGTCTGTAGCTGCTGAGGTCTTTAGGGTGCGATGTTTTAGGCACCGGTACCACGCAAGAGGTCTGTGGTACCACTCTCAGCTCAATGCTCAGGTTGAAGACATGCTCCATAACTCCACACAGTTCATCTGCGCAGGACTTAAGGAGCCTGGAGCTGATACCGTCCGGTCCAGCTGCTTTCCTCGCTTTTATCTTCCTGAGCTCTTTTCTCACCTGATCTGCTGTGAAGGACAAGGGTGGGGGATGAGTGGCTCCATCTTGATGTGAAGTGTCTTGATGTGAAGTGTCTGATGAGCCAGAGGTGTGAGGGGCTGAGTGAGGGAGGCATAAGCCAGGTGTCAGAAAGTGAGGGAGTGGCTGCATGGGGGGAGGAGTGGGTGCTTGATCAAACCTGTTGAAATGTAGATTTAGATCGTTGACCCACTGCTGATCCCCCTCAACCTGTGCATGGGGTGTTTTGTAGCCTGAAATGGTTTCCAGGCTTCTCCACACCCCTCTGATGTCCTGCCGCTGCAGCTGCTCCTCCATCTTCCTCCTGTAGCTGGCCTTTCCCTCGCTGATCTTCTTTCTCAGCTCCTTCTGCACAGTCTTCAGCTCCTCCTTATTCCCTGATCTGAAAGCTCGCTTCTTCTCCTTCAGCAGAGCTTTAATCTCAGGGTTAATCCACGGCTTGTTGTTTGAGAAGCGCCGTACCACTCTGGAGGGAACGGTGTTCTCAAAGCAGAAGTTTATGTAGTCTGTTATGCAGTCTGTCATGGCATTGATGTCCTCCCCATGTGGATCACAGAGTTCTGTCCACACAGTGGTGTTGAAGCAGTCCCTGAGAGCTTCCTCACTGTCTGCAGTCCACCTCTTCACCATGCATGGGACCACAGGCTGTCTGTGTACAGTAGGCTGATACACAGGTCGCAGGGAGGGGGGATGCAGAATATGCCTCCTCCATTGTCTCTTGTGTCTCTATATTGCATTGTATTTATTTCACATTGAGGGAGGGATTGTAAAGTCGCATGGGCAGCCAGGTAGGAAATTTTTCCTGTAGTGTTCTGTGGAGAACCTTTGTAAGAGACATACAGGCAGAGAGAGAGGAGCACGGGGCAATTGAGTGTGTGCATGTTGCAGAGGGGGTGGTTCACATGGGAGTAGGTGTGTGTGCGCAAAGGTGTGAACTCAACAGTGACATCAGGTACTTTTTGTTGACCGCTATTCATTCATTCATTCATTCATTACCCCTTTTTTTGTTTAATCCGCTGGTCTCACTTCCATATCCATCTTTGTTGCGCTGTGATAGCTCTGTGATGCTCTTCACAATAAATGCACCAAAAGCACCTTTGGATCTCAGCGTATTTGTTATTATAACCTCCTTTAGCACATCACAAATCTGCGAAACTGAGGACCCAACCTTGTACTTTCAGCGGCTAAAAGGTTTGAGTTGGAAGCTGCAACAACCTTGTTTGAGTAAGTACAACAAAGGAAGAGAGGAGACAAGAGCACCAGAGGGAAGTAGATAAATGCAAGCATCTGTGCAAAATATAAACAGTACATTTTAGAAACAAGAGTACATGATACTAGGTGATGCATTTTACACGGTAGATTGATAGTATTATTGTAGAAATATTTAGTAGGTATATGAATTCTATTGATCTTGAAGTTCTGGTGAAAATTTTACAGACAGAGCTCATCAAATACAAAGTTTTGTCCCGGACTATGACATGTTTCGATAGGAATAGATAACTGTAAGCTATGAAGACTGGACAGGTTGATGAGGCCAGGACCACAGATGAGAAACATGCAGCTGTGCAGATCAAAATTGAATGAATGAAGTGAAATGAAGTTTCCAGCCAGACACAGATGCACTATAGGAAGAAGGCAAGCTTGCAGAAGCAGTGTGAAGCTTTGGTTAATGCTCTGCTGCTCTGGGACACCTTGGGTCACGCTTTGACACATACTATTTATCTAAACATTGTTGTAGATCGCCTCTTCGTGGAAATGGTATTCCTTGATTGCAGCGGCCTCTTTCAGTAAAATAATGTGCCCCGCCATAAAGCAAAAATGGTTCAGGTTTAAGGAACACAACAACTTCATGGTGGTGGCCTCCAAATTCCACAGATCACAATGAGAGCCCCATTTTTCAATTTAAAGGATCTGCTGCTGATTTCTTGATCGCAGACACCACAGTTGGTAATAATGTTATGGCTAATCATTCCATTTCCCTTCATTCATTTGTACACACTAACACAGTTTCTGCTACTTCTGTTGTTTACTTATCAAACCAACACAGTATACAAAAGCCTCACCCAGAGCCCCAAGGAGCCCTTAGGGTAATCAAACTGGATCTTTTACTCTATTACAAAGAAAAAGTGTTTCCCCAATGCATAAAAGTCTACTACAGTAGCCCATCACCTTCCCTGTTTCCTCACGTCAAATCTCTCTATAAATAACCTAAATCCAGCTACATTAACTGGCCTCACAGACATATTCGCTTACACAAACACACACACCAGTCACACTCCCATCATATTAGCTTGATATGATTGGGAATTGGGCCCAGCTCGTGAAACTGAAGCAAACTAAGGGGCCAGAAAATAAAAGTAATCACAGTAACAAATAAAGAAATTATAACAACAAATTGAGGGAGTGTATTCTATTTTGTAAATGCAGAACAGGATACGCACAAAGTGTTGCCATCTCCCTGAAAATTAAATAAGGGACACCTCATTGGCAGGGCCAGCTGACACGATTGCCTTCACCCTTCCCGGCATGGCATATTTTTTATTTATTTTTTATTTTTTTGCTTTTTTTGTGTGTGTGAAATTATATTTGAACTATTACTACTAACTAACTACCACTTGAACCTGAATTGAATTAGATTCATATTTTTGAGTGATATGAACACGTGTAAAACAAATTATTATTCAATAATTTATTTTCAATACAAAATAACAAAATTAACAGAAATCTGTCCTGCTTACCATGAAACTGTATACATTAATATAAAACAATAGAAAGAAGAGCATTCCTTTTGTAAAAGTGCAGTAAGAAAAGTTCAAACAGAAAGTGTGAGTTAAAGTTGCTTGCTTTGCGGTCTTGTGGTATGTCCTTCGCAAACAACAGTACCTTGACCAATGAGATGTGCAGCATTCCCACTGTCAGCTCATTGGTCACAGAACATGAGACGGCCTGGGAATACGTTTACCATAAATTTTCACATAAAGCAACCTGTTGTTCATTCATTCTGCTGACATTTTACACACTATTTTTGATTCTCATGGTAATGTAGGATGCATACGTTTGTTTCTAAATACGGAACATTTCTGTTTTTCAAGGGGCGATTGGCAACCCTCTTCTTCTGGACAACTACTGAACTAATTTTTTAAAGTAGAGAGAGATATTTTGTCTTGTTAGCCAAACTTCATGCTTGAAAGAAAGAAGTCGGAGGAGTCAGACACAGGCATATATATAGTCAGTGCTCAGAGCATTGTACTCGAGTGCGAACAGCGACTGTGACTGGTCATGTGCGGTCAATCAAAGTATAGGTCCGATGTGTGTATACCACCTCCTACTGCACGAGAGAATGTACAATTAGCCATAGTCATGTGCTGTATTAGACTATCCATATGTAATAACTACACTACAATTCAAATATTTGCAGTTAAAAGCTACATGCCCTCAAAACACAAAGAGATAATGTGTATACCATCTTTATCTAAATCTGAGATCTGAAATAACACTTGTTAACTTAGAAGGGAAGTGCCAAGTATTACAGTATATTGATTGCACATTGTACAGCTTTAAAGCACAAAAACAATAAACACAAGGATTCAGTTTAAGTGGTTGATGAGAGTGCACATAGCACCTGTGAAGCTCTACCATATGTGTGCTAATTTTCCAGATGTGTGCACCAAATGTTTGAATGAGAAAGGAACTTCATTCCATTGCTCAGACAGACAGACAGACAGACAGACAGACAGACAGACAGACAGACACTTTGCTTATGGGAATGTGCAAAGATCCAAAACTTCTGGAAGCACGTTATACGATTTCTGTCAGAAATGTTTAATGTCGAAGTCCCCTTAAATGCTAAACTGCTTGGAATATACACAGAGAACTCTCTACAAACACAGAAACAGTTCTGGACTTTGGACTTCTTCAAGCCAGGAGAGCTACTGTACTTTGCAGAAGGAGTATGGATGCTCCTATAAGGAGTATGTGGGTGAAGGAGCTTTCTGACAGTATCAGACAAAAATTAACGTATATTGCCATGGTCAATAAAGTTGTCTAGCAGTTGATTTGAGGAGCAGATAATTGTGGCACATCTGGTAGTCTCTGTACTCTGCAGTGGAGCAGGAAAGGTCCCAGAGTCCCAGAACAGTCCTCAGAAAACTTTATTTGTGGGGAGCAATTTAAGATTTTTTGATAACTTTTTACTTTTACTCCCTACGTTTGTACACAAATATCTGTACTTTCTACTCCTTACATTGGAAACACAGACTCATTACTTTGTTAACCTCCATGGATGACAAGAAGTAAAATGCATGACATGATCAGACATGACTAGAGCATTGGACTAGAGAGGGAAAGTCAATGAAGAAGAGGGACAGTCAAGGGAAAGGTGTCGAGTGTGTGGCGAGTTAGAGAGAAAAGCTCCAGTAGCATGGAGGAAGGAAGTGATCCGGAGTGTAGTGCCGATGGCGAAGCTTCAGAAGACATTTCCCCATCCATCGCTTTATTTAAGAGAACTGTTTGATGTTGTCCGCTCCAAGAATAATTCATGGCGAATGCATAGCTAACACTAACTGCCCTTGGTTTAAAAAACCACAACCCAATAACGCTCAACCTGGATGCTCAAAATTGAATTGAAAATATGAATTGAATTATAATTGGTCTGGCCCCTAGGTTTTAACTTGCTGATGGCTTGCTTCTTTTATTTCTTTTGAGACTCTTGAATTGAAGGAATAACTGTACTGTGTCTTTATTGTACTGTGTAGTCTTACATTTGTCATTAGTATGTCAATGGTCATTTATCCCATAGTGGGAACACAAATACTTATTTTTTATATAAAAAAAAACAAGCTGGATAGTTCTTTCTTTGGATATATATTGTACACCATAGCTAATTATATATAATATATATATTCATTGTAATATATATAATGAAATCAGTTGTTCACAGGTGCGTGTAGTAGTCGTCATACCGATGGTGCATTTGCCACTAGATCATTTTCTGTACGGCCTGTCTGTATGGCAGTGTGAACTCGCACAGACTCGTAGATCGATGGTTCCTCCACACGCCAGGGATATGGACACTTCAGCACGATGAGAGTTCCTGTTTGGGTCACAGAGAGGAGATTAGATGCTTGATTAGCTAGCACATCCACCTGAAAGCCTCCTTTGTGAATTAAGCTAGATGGTCTCAGAATAAAGATTGTTTGCCATGACACCACATAAAATAAGCAACATACTTCCATCATAGGAAAGCAAAATAATAAACACTCTTTTACTGTTTTGAGGGGCAATTTGCAGTAAACTTAGGTCAAGGTCTACGTACCTGTGTCACTGCCCAGGAGAGGCTGATTAGCAAAGTGGCTGACAAAGTCTTGGAGGGTTGCAAACTCGTTAAAGCCAAAAGAATACCCATTGTCTTTGCGTGTCACATGAAAATGCTTTACTGAATCCTTTGCCCTGTGTGTCAGAGTTAAATCAAACATTGAATGTCAGATTTTTTATTTTTTTTACAAAAATATAATAATTCATGTGCACTTTAGCATTCAAAGTGAGCAGAGCAAAATTCAGGATCAGAATCTCTACCTGGAGAAGATTTCACTCAACACGTACTGACAAGTAAGAAAACTAATGACTATTGCCAGTGTAAACATGATGCCAGAAAGAGCAGCTGCAACAACAAATTTTAGTTAAAATTTCTGCCTACAGTGGTTTGTTTTCAGTACAAGATAATGGAATGATTACCTTTTTGTTGAAATTTGTTTGGTTAGTTTTTTTTTTAAAACTACTCTAAAAATATAAATCCAATTTTATGTTAAATGTTTTTAAACACAAGCCAAGCAGCCAATCACAAACATTTTATTAATAAAGCAGTGAATTGAAGAAGAACATCTACTCACTTATCTACACTTTTCAGTACTGACTAATAAATATTTTGAATTATGGTATGAATAGGCAGACTCACCTAACAGACAGGGCGAAGCAGCCTGGTCCCTCATTACTGTTTCTCAGGAGGTAACTTCCATCCATTCCATTGGACAAGAGAAGGGCCTCTGCAGCATGGCGGGACAGGTCATAGTGGTACCACCTTCAATATATATATATACATATGCACTGATCAGGCATTAATGTTATGACCACCTGCCTTATACTTTGTAGGTCTTCCTTGTTTCTACAAAACAGTCCTAACTCATCAGAGAATGGACATGGCCTTCTGAGGGTGTCCTGAGGTGTGTAGCAACAGAATGTAGTTAGTGGGGGGCCTTTGGGTCCTGTGGGTTGAGGAAAGAGGCTTCTGTGGAGTAGGCATGTGCGTCCCACAAATACTTAATCAGTTTGGGATCTAGGAAATTTGGAGGCCATTTTTCTTTTTCTTTTTCTTTTTAATTGTTCATAAACCATTTCTGTGTGTGTGCCTGTGTCCTGCTGCATCCTGCTCGACATGTCTGCATGTCTATCTGTCCGTATTCCAGGTCAAAATGTTTCACAGCAGAACATTGCATTGTTAAAATACAGTCAATGTTATTTACTTCTTCTCTCAGTGCTCTCTCCAACAAGCACTTCAACTTATACAACCATATAGGTCATTTGTATATGCTCTCAAATACGACCCATGGGAGGCCCTCTTGACAGGTCAGAGTGACCATTAGATCATTTAAAAATGTGTCATCAGTCATTTTATTATCACTATATCAATATCTGTCAAACCGTTTCAGTGAGAACAGTCTCATTCTAGCCTTCTCTTAACCCATAACCTGCATCATTGTTTGTTTGGCCATGCTTTCTACAGAAGAACGTTACATATACTGTAATAGTGAGCTATTGATTAGAAAATAAGGGGTAAACATGAAGTTGGACAGGTAGCTCCTTGATGAGATAGTTTTGCTGATGTCATCCAGCATCAAAAGGACTTAAAGTCAAATCTAACTTTATTTATATAGCCCGAAATCAAAACAATTAAATCTGTCCCAGGGGGTTTACAATCTATACAGTATGTAACATATGTAAACAGACAACTTAATACAATCACAACCATTACAGTAGCTCAGCTAGCATAAAAGACAAGCCCATGTCATTGAGATTATTTAAACCAAAAAACAACAACAGAGGAGTTACTCATTTGAACCTGGTACAAATCAGAACAACTTCATTGGCAGAACAGAAGAATAGGAAAATTAAATGTGGTCTTTTAAACATCAGATCTCTCCCATCCAAATCTCTTTTAGTGAATGATCATCAGATTGATCTTTGTAGTTTGACTGAAACGTGGCTGCAGGATGATGAATATGTTAGTTTAAACTAGAAAATTCCCGCGGAAATTTTTGAAGTGCCGAGTGGGCTGTTGCCATTAGCTGCTAATGTTAGCAATTAGCATGACGCGCTAGCCACTAATTTTAGCATTGGTTTAGTGTTAGCATGTCTCTTTAGACACTAAAAATTAAATACATGCTAATTGTTAGCATGCTAATGCTAACATGCTAACTGCTAATATGCTATTCTGTAGAGCCCCTCCTCTTCTGCTGCGTGTGAGCCCGTTGTCATGGTTACCAGTTTGAATTTCAGTTACGAAGACAGGGAGAGAGAGAAAAAATGCTGAAACCACGGCCTCGAACAGGAAGGCCTTGTGGCCAAACCGTGTGTCCAATCATTTAACCGACTTCACTTTGGGCATCTTGAGGCTTTCCTGAACGTCTAGATATGCAGTTTGTGGGTAAAATTAAGAAATGTGAGCTATTTAATGCGATTTAAAAGAAAGGATTGCTTCTGCTTTGCTCCACAAATTTAACATTGCAGTCTATGGAGCGAGGAAGGGGTTTGCTGGCGCATCTTTGCGTCTCACGCCAAAACTATAAGACTTACAGCTTTAGCAGACAAATTGTGAGCGAGAAGACAAATTTTCCTACGTTTCTATCTACAAATTGTGTCTGTGGTGTGAAATTTGTGGCCACCGGAGCAGTTTCTGTTTTATTTTTTGCCTAATTTATTCTCTCCTCTCCACTCTAGCTGATGATGTCATCCACTCTAGCGCGAACATTCCGCGCAATACATACCCATTATAAACCCCGAAATTTGAGTAAAAACCTTCACAATTTTGAGGCTTAATGGTTTAAAAACGGTAAAAGGTGTCGATAAGTGAAGGGAATCTGTGAAGAGAAGACAAGAGTGTCTACGTTTTAAAGTTTAAATGAAGTCTCTGGGTGAAAGTATGCCAGAGCAGTTGATTGTAGAAAATGCCTGATGATTTTTCGGGGTCTCCCATTCATTTCAATGGGAAATTTTTCACGGTTTTTCGTGAATAAATTCGCGAAAAACTCACCGATCGCTTATACAAGTAATAGCACGGGATTCGAGATCAAAACACACGTTTCGATATATCATGTGTTGGGGTCCTCTCGCCGGTTCGGGCCGCATTAATCGGCGAAAAAGGGCGGAAAATTAATAATAAAACTGCAAAGAAACACGCAGAAGATCAATAGTGGCCTCGTGTCATAGGCACTCGGCACTAATAAGTAAAAAAACTGCAAAGAAACACGCAGAAGATCAAGAGTGGCCTCGTGTCATAGGCACTCGGCACTAATGAGTCTACGCCACCCAGTGATAGTAATTATCACATTCCTAGAAGCACAGGTAGAGCAGGAAGAGTGGCAGCAATCTTCCACTCTGATTTATCTATTAATCCTAGACCTAAGGAGAGCTTTATTTAATTGAAAGTCTTACCCTTAGTCTTGCGCATCCAGACACAAAAAACAATTATTTTTGTTGTGGTATATCGCCCACCTGCTCCTTATTCTGAGTTTTTAGCTGAATTCTCTGAGTTTCTATGTGATTTAGTTCTTAGAACAGATAAAGTCATTATAGCAGGTGACTTTAACATCCATGTTGATGTTGCCACTCTAGATCCTAATGTTTTAGCCAACTATAGACCAATCTCCAACCTTCCTTTTATTTCCAAAATTCTAGAAAAAGTTGTTGCTAATCAGTTGTGTGACCACTTAAACAGAAACGGTGTGTTTTAAGAATTTCAGTCAGGTTTTAGAGTTCATCATAGTACAGAAACAGCTCTGGTTAAAGTTACCAATGATCTCCTCATGGCTTCAGATAGTGGACTCGTCTCTATACTAGTTCTGCTAGATCTTAGTGCTGCATTTGACACTATTGATCATAATATTTTACTACAGAGACTTGAAAGTGAGATCCAGATTAAAGGAACTGCATTAGATTGGTTTGAATCCTATCTGTCTGACAGATTCAAGTTTGTTCATGTCAACCATGATTCCTCTACTTATACAAAAGTAAGTTATGGAGTTCCTCGGGGTTCTGTGTCCAGGACCAATACTCTTCACATTTTACATGTTGCCATTAGGGAAGATTATTAGAAAACATGGCATAAACTTCCATTACTACGCAGACGACACCCAGCTATATTTATCTATGAAACCAGATGAAACTAATCAGCTGGTTAAACTCCAAGCATGCCTTAAAGACATAAAGGCTTGGATGACGTGTAATTTCTTACTCTTAAACAGAAACAGAAGTGTGGGATAGCTTGGCCAGAGCGGTAGGAATTGGTAGAAGACAGACTCAGACATTGTTTCAGTCCAAAAAACTGGTGTTTATTTGTCAAAGCCCAGGTGTCACCAAAACATAATGGAAAAAAAAAAAGGAATACCTACAAAAATTTACAAAAATTAAACAGTTAACAAAGCTTAACTGAATAAAACGAAACTTATAGAAGTTCAAATAGATTAAACTAACGCAGCTTAACCTAAGGCAACGTGCACCCAGCTACACCGACATAGTTGTTCTCCCTGAATCCTATCTACATAATCTTAAAACAAACAAATAAACTATAAACTCCTTGCAAAATACCCCCATTGATGGATCTGTCCATGATCCTCTGGTGATGAGGTCACAGAGACATAAAAGCAGGAAGAAATCCCCATTTCCCTCCTGCGCTCTGAGCTAGCGAACAGGAGGTAGCGATAGAGCGTACGGAGAAAGTTTGAACATCGACGGTAGTGATGGGCAATCGAGGCACGTGATTCGAAAAAAGGTTCATTACTCGAAGCTTCAATGACACAGTGCTCTATTAGGACATCTAGTGGACAATAAAATGTAGTGCAATGGAGACGTGTCTTACTGGTTCATGCTTGTATGGGACTTGATTTGCCTTGCACATTCCTATTCGACTACATTACATGGATATGTGGTTTAAAGTTTATTATAAGAAAACTATATACATATAACAATAAAATAAATCATAAAGTACAAATGGGACTCGAACCCTTGTTTCGCTAAGGAGAGACCGGTGACTTCGTAGTGTACCACGAATCACATGACGAACCGAACCCCGAGGATGACTCATTTGCCGCTGAAGCGCTCGAAGCACTTGAACTGCTTCGAACGTCACTCAAGTGCTCAAACGTCACTAGTCACGTGACCGAACCACGCTTCGGCACAGTGGTTCGATACAATTGCTTCATGAGCTACGGCGCATGTGTCGGAGCCTCGGGTGTCAGAGGGCCATCACTAATCGACGGTAAAATCAAATAAACTACTCACAGTGAATGTAATCTGGACAATGGCTGAGACTTCTGATGGATCCTTTATATCTTTAAGCCTAGATAATATGATAGATGAAGGTCACATGTTTTGGGATGAGGTTATTGGCAGCAAGCAGAATGTACGGCAAAGATCTGAAAGTGAAGGGGATTCCGTAGAATCAGTAGTGGTGAAAAAGACCAAAACAGATGGTAACAGGGCTTTGAGGTCTCAGGCTGAAGTATGGAAAGTTATTGTAGTGTTTGATCAAAAGGGAGGACCAGATATGCATCCAATTCACATTACAAAAGCAATACAGAAGGAAATAGGCCAGATTAATCATGTGCGTTTCATGGGGAACGGGAGACTACTGATCTTTGCAAACTCGAAGGCACAACAAAGTAATATTCTCTAGAAAACTACACTTAACAACCTCAAGGTAACATCACATGTTCCCGGTACAGCATCAAAGGTCAGAGGAGTAATATCTGGAATCCCTACTTCAGTTACAATAGAAGAGATTATGGAAAGTTTAAAAGAGTACGATGTAGTCGAAGCTAAACGATTGACAAAAGGTAAAGATAAAACAGAAAGCCTACCTATATTATTAGGCTTCAAGAAAGAACTACCCATCAGGGTTCAATTGGGATACATGTCATACTCAGTGAGAGAATATATCCCGCCACCGTTAAGATGTTTTAATTGCCAACGGTATGGTCATGCTGCTAGCCAATGTCGAGGAAAAATTAGATGTGCGAAATGTGGAGGAGAACATGAGTATGGCAAATGTGAGCAAAATGTTGTATTAAAATGTTGTAACTGTGGAGGCAATCATAGTGCAGCTTATGGGGGTTGTGAGAAGTACAAAGAAGCAAAAGAAGTCCAGAAATGCAAAATGATTAATACAATTTCCTATGCTTGATGCGGTTAAGAAAGTTGAAATGGAAAAGAAAGGTGCAAGCCCAACTGTACCCCGCTATACAACAGAGCAAGCTAAGGAAGCAAATGTTAACAACCCAACTAATAGAATAAATCACAGGAGCCTTCCTAAGGAGAGAGACCAGCAGGGCAGCAGGCCCAGAATTAATTCTCACCAGTCAGAGTGCTGTGAATACAAAAAGAAAATGTCTGAAGAAATGTTGTTGGTCAAGAAAAATGACTTCCTTGCCTTCATTTGTGCAGTGATGAGTAAAGCAACGGAACTTCCTCAGGGAAGTAATAAAGTAAAAGCAATTGCGGATATTGCAAATGAATTTTTAGGATTTAGCTCACAAGCTAGTAAAATTCAAGAGATGATGAATAGTAAATATGAGGATCAAGGTAGTGATTAAAAGCTTTATGGTACTTTTCATTCTTCAATGGAATGCCAGAAGTCTAATAGCGAATGGTCAAGAATTTAAGAGATATGTACATAATCTGAAAGAAAAACCTGAGGTCATATGTATTCAAGAAACTTGGTTAAAACCACACCTTGATTTTGTATTGAAAGGATATAATGGCATTAGATGTGATAGAGGAAAAGGCAGAGGAGGAGGGTGTATGACATTTATTAAATTAGGACTTCCATATAGGTTTACTATTCCCAAGGATCATGAATGTGTGGTAACTGAAATATTTAACAAAGGTAGTGGTAATTTTACTATCATTAACTATTATAATCCATGTAAAGCATTAAATAGTGAGTTATTAAACAGTATTGTTAAGAAAAGCCACAGAGAGATTTGGTGTGGGGATTTCAATGCTCACAACAGTTTATGGGGTAGTAAACAGACAGACTTGAATGGTGAGGCAGTGGAAGATATGATGAATGATAGAATGTTAGTGTGTATAAATAATGGTTATGGTACTAGAATTAATGTCTATAAAAATGAAACTTCTTGTATTGATTTAACACTAGTTGATAGGAAAATTGCCAGTAGATGTAAATGGGAAATTGATCAAAGCACAAGCATGGGTAGGGATCACTTCCCAATTAATTGTGCAATTAACATTGAAGTTAAGATTGAACAAAGTTATGTGCCTCAAAGATGGAATTTTAAAAAAGCAGATTGGGAGAAATTCATAGAAAGCTGTGGGAATGGGGAAATGTTATCAATTAATAATCAATCAGTCGATGAAATGAATAGTAATATCAGTTCTTTTATATTGGTTGCTGCCAGACAAAGCATTCCTGTTAGTATAAACCAAAAGAAACAAACCAATGTTCCATGGTGGAACAATTTGTGTTCTGAGGCTATTAAGGACAGGAATAGAGCTTTTAAGAACCTGCGTAGAACACTGACAATGGAGAATCTGCTTACCTACCAAAGGAAAAAGGCTTTAGCCAGGAAGGTTATTAAAGAAACAAAGAAAGATTCATGGAGACAGTTTTGCTCAACAATAGGAAGAAAAAACACTCTAAATAGAGTATGGATGATGATTAAGAAGATGATAGGTAAATTTAAGCCTCCTCAGGTTTCTGTATTAATTAAAGATAGGACCCATGCAATATCAGATATGGAAAAAGCCAATATGCTTGCTAATGCTTTTGCAGACATTCATAAGGGTAGTCACTTGGATGAGTGGTATAAGAAAAGGAAAGAAGAGGTACTGAAAATAAATAGAAATATATTAAATACTAAAGAGTCAAATATGTCTATTATGGATTCTGAAATTAATATGTCAGAACTTAAAAGGGCACTGAGTAATACCACATACTCTGCACCAGAGACAGACAACCTATGTTATGCTATGTTTAGGAAATTACCTGATAATATACTGGGGAATGTCCTTAAGCTGATTAACAAAGTATGGAATGAAGGTAAACTACCAAACATGTGGAAATGTGCAAGAATACTACCATTTTCTAAGCCAGGTAAAGATTCAAGTGACCCAGGAAACTATAGGCCTATTGCACTCACTTCACATCTTGGAAAATTAATGGAAAAAATTATAGTTGGGCGTTTGAATTATTTTCTGGAATACATAAATCCTCTTAAAGAGTATCAAACCGGATTTAAGAGGTGCAAGTCAACAACCGATGCTCTGATTAAGGTATGTAATGAAATAGAAAAGTCATTAATAATGAAAGAAGTAATGGTGACCGTATTCTTGGATATTGAGAAAGCCTATGATACTATGTGGAGAGAAGGATTGTTGATTAAGCTAGGAAAATTGGGAATTAATGGGAAAATGTATAATTACATACTTGACTTTCTTTCTCAACGTTCTATCAGGGTCAAAGTAGATGATGCAGTGTCTGATGAATTTATTGTCGAAAATGGAATTCCTCAAGGGAGTGCTATCAGCCCTATCTTGTTCAATATAATGATTAATGATATATATGAAAAACTGGGAGATAGTAATGAAGGCCTATTATATGCAGATGATGCTGTCATTTGGAGAAGAGGACGTAATATTGCATATATTAATGATAAAATTCAAAAGGACATCCATATTCTTGAACAGTGGGGAATTGATTGGGGTTTTAAATTCTCTATCCCAAAGTCACAGGTTATGTATTTTACTAGGAAAAAAGTCCCTGAAAATTATAAAGTTATGCTATATAATCAGCAACTTGAAAGAAGTGATAAATTTAAGTATCTAGGAATGTGGTTAGATACCAAACTCACATGGAAATATCACATTGAATATATTGAAACAAAGTGTAAAAAAGTAATTAACCTTATGAGAATGGTCACTGGCCATAATTGGGGAGCTGACAGGATGTCCCTGATAAACATATATAAAGCATTGATAAGATCAACCATTGATTATGGCTGTATAATATATAGTTCAGCATGTAAAACATCCCTCAAGAAAATTGAAAGAATGCAGTTTAAAGCTCTGAGAATTGCCCTTGGTGCTTTTAAAACAACTCCTACAAGTGCTTTATTAGTAGAATCTAAAGAAACCCCTATTAATTTAAGATATGAGAAACTGTCACTAACGTATTGGGTAAAGTTAAAAAGAAGTTTCAACAACCCAGCTACATCAGTGCTTAGTGATTGTTGGGAATATTCTAAAAAGTCCAGTGGGTTTGGCTGGAGTATTGAAAAGCTAGTGAATCATTATGGATTAAAAGAACTGAAGTATGGTCCTGCATTAGCTTTAAGTTGTATTCCCCCATGGCTGCTTCCTGTTCCAGAGGTTAATGTAGATCTGTTAACAGATAAATGTGAGCACCACACTAAGCAAAGTTTTGCTGAAGCCTGCTTAAATTATTTAAATAATACATATTATGGATATCTGAAAATATTTACAGATGGTTCTAAGGAACCCAAAGGTCATTGCGGTATTGGTGTTTATATTCCAGAATTTGAAAAAAGAAATGGGTATAGAGTGAGTGACCATTTATCAGTATACTCTATAGAGATGACTGCAATAATAACTGCCCTTAGGTGGGTTGAAGAGATTAAACCTCTTAAATCAGTAATATGTACAGATTCTATGTCAGTATTACAAAGTTTTATTATAGAAAATGCAATACGGGAAGATTTGGTACTAGAGGTAAAGCATCTCCTCTTAAATCTTATAAGCCTTGGACTAACGGTGCAGTTCTGTTGGATTCCAGGCCATTATGGAATCGATGGCAATGAAACTGCTGATAAGTTAGCTAAAAAAGCTCTGGAATCAGAACATGCTAAAGTGGCAAGATGAATAGGAGTCAGAAAGTAATGCCAGATAATATCACAGGAATCAGAATTGCATTGGAGGGAAAATAATCACATCATTGGATCTCAACAGACATGAAGAAGTTATTATAACCAGACTGAGGTTGGGACACACAGGCCTTAATTGCACATTAGCCTTAATAGGTAAAAGTAATGGAGTGTGCTCTCAGTGTAACGTCTTGGAGGATGTCACACATGTTCTATTTAAATGTAAGAAATATTATCAACTCAGACAGAAATGGAAAAACACTGATGCAGGAAATGACATTCATAATATCTTACAGGAACAAGGAATTGAGGGATTAAGATACAAGCATTTCATCAGGTATCTCAGTGATACTGGTTTAAGTAAAAGGATTTAGGTTTTGTATTTTTTTTCTTTATTATTTAATTTTGTTTCTGTTTTTGTTTTTGATTTTATGATTTAAAGTGTCATTTGCCAACATCCTTATTACACACTCCTGTGTAGTAGCCTAGTAGGTGGCGGTATATATCCCTAAGATATGACCCGCCAACAAACAGAAGAAGAAGAAGAAGAAGAAGAACATTTCCCTCCTTTGTCTCTGGAACACATGGTGGGTATGGTAAGTAAATCTCTAATTAATTAAAATAATGCACATCAGAAATAAACCAGTTTTAACTTAATACTTGTCTGAGTTTGATTTTATATGGAAAAGTTGGAGTATGATTTGTAACCAAATATAATGCAAACACAAACAAACCCGGGATAGTAAGTGTAAGCATATTACAGAAAAAGGTGGAATTTCACAAACAAATATTAAATAAACATGACTATGTAGAACAGGTCAATGGGACAAATGGTGTGGTTCTCACCCACTTTGTCACAAGAAGTTATTGTATTTGGTCCTAAGCATCTAAGAGATTCCTTATCTAATCACGTGGTTTCTTTGGATGGCATTACCTTGGCCTCCAGTACTACTGTGAAAAACCTTGGTGTTATATTTGACGAGGATATGTCCTTTAAATGTCACATTAAGCAAGTAACCAGGACTGCCTTCTTTCATCTACGTAACATCATCAAAATTAGGAACATCCTGTATCAGAATGATGCTGAGAAACTAGTTCATGCATTTGTGTCTGGCTGCCCAAATAACTCTTTAAAAACCTCCAACTGATTCAAAATGCCGCAGCAAGAGCATTGACAGGAATTTGCAAGAGAGATCATATTACTCCAGTTTTAGATTCTCTTCATTGGCTCCCCTTTAAGTCTAGAATAGAATTTAAAATCCTCCTCCTTACATACAAGGCCCTCAAAGGCCTAGCTCCATCATATCTTAAAGACCTCATTGTACCATATCATCCCAACAGATCACTTCGGTCTGAAAGTGCAGGCCTACTTATGGTTCCTAGAATTTCAAAAAGTAGAATGGGAGGTAGAGCTTTCAGCTATCAGGCTCTTCTCCTGTGGAACCAGCTCCCAGTTTGGGTTCGGGAAGCAGACACTCTCTCTATTTTTAGGTCAGGCTTAAGACTTTCCTTTTTGATCAAGCTTATAGTTAGGACTGGACTAAACCATCCCTTAGTTATGCTGCTATAGGCCTAGGCTGCTGGGGGACAATGCATCAAACACATGTTCTCCTTCTCTCTCCTCTCTCGTGTCCTCCACTTTCTTTTTTCTTTGGCACAGAGCTCCTGCCCTCTAAATTCCTATCTGCTACTAGTCATGCAATTCTGTGCTATTACTATGTAGAATGTTTACTGCTGCTCTCCCTTCTTCCAAGTATCTCTGGCCTGGAGTTGAGTGTTTCCTGTGGAGCTCTATACTACATCTGTTGTCGTGGTCTCATCAGCCTGCCCAGTCTCCATGGAATCCTGCTGTTATCCACTCCTACCTGAATGAACAATTCTCCAACCTGCCTATGATTCCCCTTACATTTTGTCATGTAACATCATTGGTTTGTATCATAGCATCCCACTTGTATGCTTTAGTCAGATATGTGTATTTATGACAGATGTATGTTTATCTTGCTGTTCTCTTTCTCTGTCTGTACCCGGCTGGCCTTAGGCAGATGGGTCCCTCCATATGAGCTGGGTTCTGCTCAAGGTTTCTTCCGGTTACAAGGGAGTTTTCCTTGCCACCGTCGCCTTCAGGCTTGCTCTGGGGGTTTGAGGCCGGGTCTTGTATAGCGTCTTCAGACGATTTGTATTGTTATTGACGCTATATAAATAAAACTGAATTGAATTGAAGTACAATCTTACCCATCAGCTAAAATTTTCTGATTATATTGCTTGTTAATCACACAGAATTTATTTAATTTTGATTAACATTTATTGTTGAAGGCATAAGCCTTGAATCTGTAGTTATAGGTGAGGATAGAAGTCACAGTGTTGTGAAATCAACAAATGCCCCTGTTGCATATCCACATCAGTGTTTTGTTGAGATGCTGTTTTTTCATTGAAACACACAGATGTCAGAAATGACCTATTGGACATCATAACAATGGTATGTGTAACTGAAAAAATAGCTTTTATGATGTTAGTTTTCACACTGGTTCAGGAAGTCTGGTGGAATTAATTAATTAGCTAACTAATGAGCAGATACAATATAAATTAAAGCTGCAAGCAGCATTGGACGGGCCCTCGCAATCCACGCTTGTCGGCAACCGGCAAGGACGGGGTCACTGCAGTTCCCGGGGCAGAGCGTAAATTCTCTCCTCCCTGAATCTCCTAAAGCCCTTTTAGGGCTTCCGGTCCAGGTCCGTTGAAAATTTCTAGGTGGCACTAAAGAGCCATTTTGCCACACCCGTGCTGGGGGCACTTACTCAGATCAGCATTGGAGGCAAACGAATCCGTCTGCCCATTTTCAGGACTTTTCGTGCATGTATGACGAAGTACTGATTTTCGGCCTGGACACTAGAATCATAAAAATAATAATGACTAGAAAATTCCCGCGGAAATTTTTGAAGTGCCGAGTGGGCTGTTGCCATTAGCTGCTAATGTTAGCAATTAGCATGACGCGCTAGCCACTAACTTTAGCATTAGTTTAGTGTTAGCATGTCTCTTTAGACACTAAAAATGAAATACATGCTAATTGTTAGCATGCTAATGCTAACATGCTAATTGCTAATATGCTATTCTCCAACATGCTAATGCTGCCACTAATGCAACCACCAATTTCTAGCCACTAAAAATTTGCATTAGCTGCTAATGTTAGCAATTAGCATGACGCGCTAGCCACTAATTTTAGCATTGGTTTAGTGTTAGCATGTCTTTTTAGACACTAAAAATTAAATACATGCTAATTGTTAGCATGCTAATGCTAACATGCTAATTGCTAATATGCTATTCGCTAACATGCTAATGCTGCCACTAATGCTACCACCAATTTCTACCACTAAAAATTAGCATTAGCCGCTAATGTTAGCAATTAGCATGACGCGCTAGCCAATGACAGACAGACACCTGTCATTGTTCAACTTGGGTGCCAAAAGCCAAAATGGCCGCCCCACAGACCAGTTACTTCAGTTAGAATTTTCTCGGAGTGGGCTGTTTCCATTAACATTGCCCCAAAATGGCCGCCCTACAGACCAGTTACTTATGTTTTCCCGCCTCTTTCTGTGGAGCCCCTGGTTGCCACGGTTACCAGTTTGCATATCAGTTAGAAAAGGACTAGAGTGGGCGAAAATGCTGAAACCACGGCCTCGAACAGGAAGGCCTTGTGGCCAAACCGTGTGTCTAATCGTTGAACCGACTTCACTTTGGGCATCTTGAGGCTTTCCTGAACGTCTAGATATGCAGTTTGTGGGTAAAATGTAGAAATGTGAGCTATTTAAAGCGATTTAAAACAAAGGATTGCTTCTGCTTTGCTCCACAAATTTAACATTGCAGTCTATGGAGCGAGGAAGGGGTTTGCTGGCGCAGCTTTGCGTCTCACGCCAAAACTATAAGACTTACAGCTTCAGCAGACAAATTGTGAGCGAGAAGACAAATTTTCCTACGTTTCTATGTATAAATTATGTCTGTGGTGTGAAATCTGTGGCCACGGGAGCAGTTTCTGTTTTATTTTTTGCCTAATTTTCTTCTCTCTTCTCACTCTAGCTGTCCCTCTAGCGCGAACATTCCGCGCAATACACACCCATTATAAACCCCGAAATTTGAGTAAAAACCTACACCGCTTTGAGGCTTCATAGTTTAAAAACAGTAAAAGGTGTCGATAAGTGAGGGGAATCTCTGAAGAGAAGACAAGAGTGCCTTCATTTTAAAGTTTAAATGAAGTCTCTGGGTGAAAGTATGCCAGAGCAGTTGATCGTTGAAAATGCCTGTTGATTTTTCGGGGTCTCCCATTCATTTGAATGGGAAATTTTTCGTGCTTTTTCGCGAATAAATTCCCGAAAAACTCGTCAATCGCTTATCCAAGTAATAGCATAGGATTCGGGATCAAAACACACGTTTCGATATATTATGTGTTGGGGTCCTCTGGCCGGTTCGGGCCGCATTAATTGCCGAAAAAGGGCGGAAAATGAATAATATTAAGTAAAAAAACTGCAAAGAAACACGCAGAAGATCAAGAGTTGACATAGGCACTCGGCACTAACTAGAAAATTCCCGCGGAAATTTTTAAAGTGCCGAGTGGGCTGTTGCCATTAGCTGCTAATGTTAGCAATTAGCGTGATGCGCTAGCCACTAACTTTAGCATTAGTTTAGTGTTAGCATGTCTCTTTAGACACTAAAAATTAAATACATTCTAATTGTTAGCATGCTAATGCTAACATGCTAATTGGTAATATGCTATTCGCCAACATGCTAATGCTGCCACTAATGCAACCACCAATTCGTAGCCACTAAAAATTAGCATTAGCCGCTAATGTTAGCAATTAGCATGAGGCGCTAGCCACTCATTTTAGCATTGGTTTAGTGTTAGCATGTCTTTTTAGACACTAAAAATTAAATACATGCTAATTGTTAGCATGCTAATGCTAACATGCTAATTGCTAATATGCTATTCGCCAACATTGCTAATGCTGCCACTAATGCTACCACCAATTTCTAGCCACTAAAAATTAGCATTAGCCGCTAATGTTGGCAATTAGCATGACGCGCTAGCCACTAATTTTAGCATTGGTTTAGTGTCTTTTTAGACACTAAAAATTAAATACATGCCAATTGTTAGCATGCTAATGCTAACATGCTAATTGCTAATATGCTATTCGCTAACATGCTAATGCTGCCACTAATGCTACCACCAATTTCTACCACTAAAAATTAGCATTAGCCGCTAATGTTAGCAATTAGCATGATGCGCTAGCCAATTATTTTAACATTGGTTTAGTGTTAGCATGACTTTTAAGCCACTAAAAATTAAGTAGATGCTAATTGCTAACATGCTAATGCTAACATGCTAATTGCTAATATGCTATTCGCTAACATGCTAATGCTGCCACTAATGCTACCACCAATTTCTAGCTACTAAAAATTAGCATTAGCCGCTAATGTTAGCAATTAGCATGACGTGCTAGCCAATGACAGACAGACACCTGTCATTGTTCAACTTGGGTGCCAAAAGCCAAAATGGCCGCCCACAGACCAGTTAC
Source organism: Planiliza haematocheilus (assembly GCA_005024645.1). NCBI lineage: Eukaryota > Metazoa > Chordata > Actinopteri > Mugiliformes > Mugilidae > Planiliza > Planiliza haematocheilus. The sequence continues at coordinate 1,565,206 of SRSE01000487.1, forward strand.
TTCAGGTAGAAGTTTCCCGAGTGGGCTGTTTCCATTAACATTGCCCCAAAATGGCCGCCCTACAGACCAGTTGCTTATGTTTTCCCGCCTCTTTCTGTGGAGCCCCTGGTTGCCACGGTTACCAGTTTGAATTTCAGTTACGAAGACAGGGAGAGAGAGAAAAAATGCTGAAACTACGGCCTCGAACAGGAAGGCCTTGTGGCCAAACCGTGTGTCCAATCGTTGAACCGACTTCACTTTGGGCATCTTGAGGCTTTCCTGAACGTCTAGATATGCAGTTTGTGGGTAAAATGAAGAAATGTGAGCTATTTAAAGCGATTTAAAACAAAGGATTGCTTCTGCTTTGCTCCAGAAATTTAACATGACAGTCTATGGAGCTGTGGATAGGTGGTGCTGGCGCATCTTTGCGTCTCACGCCAAAACTATAAGACTTACAGCTTTAGCAGACGAATTGTGAGCGAGAAGACAAATTTTCCTACGTTTCTATGTATAAATTATGTCTGTGGTGTGAAAGTTGTGGCCACGGGAGCAGTTTCTATTTTATTTTTTTGCCTAATGTTCTTCTCTCCTCTCCACTCTAGCTGTTGGTGTCACCCCCTCTAGCGCGAACATTCCGCGCAATACACACCCATTATAAACCCCCCGAAATTTGAGTAAAAACCTACACCGATTGAGGCTCCGTAGTTTAAAACGGTAAAAGGTGTCGATAAGTGAAGTGAATCCCCGAAGAGAAGACAAGAGTACCTACGTTTTAAAGTTTAAATGAAGTCTCTAGGTGCAAGTATGCCAGAGCAGTGGATGTTGGAAAAAGTGTTGAAGAAGTGCGATGTTTGCAACTTTTCCCATTCATTCTCTAATTATTCGCGACTATGTCGCGAATAATTCCGACCTGGAGGAACGAAATATAGCACACCCGCTCCGACTGATCCGCACGTTCTGATGTATTATTCGTGTATGTGCGATGAACTGTGCGGGAGGAGTTAGCGACAGAAAATGCGTGGGAATAATAATAAAAATGGACGAGTATAACAAGCACAGCCCACTGCTGACCCCTATAGCTTTGCCATAAGGGTCAGTAGACTATGTCGCGAATTATTCGCGACCTGGAGGAACGAAATAATAGCACACCCGCTCCGATCGATCCGCACGTTCTGATGTATTATTCGTGTATGTGCGATGAACTGTGCGGGAGGAGTTAGCGACAGAAAATGCGTGGGAATAATAATAAAAATGGACGAGTATAACAAGTATGAAAAAATGCTACTTGCGAAGCACAGCCCACTACTGACCCCTATAGCTTTGCTATAAGGGTCAGTAGTGGGCTCTGCTATGCACAGCACCACTAACTAATAAACAGTACGAAAACAATAGGGTCCTTGCAACTCCGTTGCATGGCCCTGTTGGCCCCTGCACTTCGTTGCTCGGGCCCTAATTACTAATTCAGCTGTAAATCTGTCAGATATGATTACCTCACATGATTTTTCACGTTATTTAAAAAATAATAAAATCTTATTTCATGGTCTCAGTCTGCAAAAGGCTTTCTGGCTCTAAGCCTGGGCACAGCCGTGTTGATGAAATGTGAAAATCCATACTTTATTGTAGGACTGTAATAAAGATATCATTGGAAAGGTCTCAACCTGGGGAATAGCATACGTCAGTTAGGGGATTGTGAATGGCTCCTTCTTTGAATGATTGGCCTTTGAACCCCGACTTCTGAGAAGTTCTGAAGGGCTGTAATTTTGCACCAAAGGGGCAATAGACATAGGACAAAGTGTCTAGAATGCTTATGAACCCAGCTGTGTGACTATACCTAGTGGATATAGACAGGGGGCACTGTCCAAAATGTTAAACATATCTTTTCACCCACACCCAATTATATACTTAAATTCTGGTCACAGAAATGTGTTTCCCACATCCATAAACCCCCGGCCAGCTATAACCTTTGCTATTCTAGGAACTCACTAATCGTTGTAGAAACTACAAATCCCTTGAGTTTACGATGAGAACAATAATCCGGGTACTTTGCGCACTCTTGACACATCCAGGCATTTTTAGGTGAAACCTACCTGGAAATAGTAGAACGTGGTCTATGAGAAATTCAGTGAATTACATTTTTGAACGTTACCCAAGTTTTATATCTAGATATTTATACAAATCTAATCCACAGTACGATGTGGATAGAATACTAGACTACCAAATGGGCAAAACAAACAAAAAAACAAAAAAAATATCCGATATATCTTACCTGGAGGTAGTTCCATATGTCCCCGTAGTCCACATCTGGCCACGCCTTTGGGTGGTTCGCCCAGAGACCCGATTCCAGCGTCAAGGCACATCCGACATTGCCTATTAATTTAAGTTTTTCTAAATATAGACATCGGACAGCACTTGGGAGAGAGTTTGAATCACTGGTCTGCTGGCTGGCCATAGCATTAGATCTGTATAAATATCTAGATATAAAACTTGGGTAACGTTCGAAAATGTAATGCACTGAATTTCTCATAGACCACCGTTCTACTATATCCGGGTAGGTTTCACCTAAAAATGCCCAGATGTGTCGAGAGCGTGTAAAGTACCCGGATTGTTGTTCTCATCCATACAAAGTCACTTGATATTTTTAGTATTTCGGTTTTTAAACACATGTTAAAATAGGGTTGTAAAAAGATATACTAACTGATTACATCGAATATCTAGTATTGCCGAACTAGCAATGACATTGCTATAAATTTATATATGTTAAGAAAAAGTAAAGATGAGTAAAGTTTATTTAAGATGTGTTTAGAACCACTCAATATAGATTTATGCCAAAAAGCAATGCAGTTTGGTTCACCGGCTATATAGAACAGCAGCCTAGATATGATTAGGATTGGTTTATCTGCTGAAAACATAGAATATTTACTACAGCCGAACTTGTAATGGCAGTGATTATAGTTGTTTTAAGTTGAGAAATTACACACAACGTGAGTCGTTTATTTGAAAATATTATGAAGCTTTGCTGTAGCTTGGTTGAGCATCAGAAATCAAACGCAGCCAATCCACGGCGGACAGCTATAGACAGGAATCTAATGACTAGGCTTTCTGCCAATCTCATAAGCCTTCTTTTACCAATACAGTTCAAAATGCACATGTGTATCAGATTTAAGGAATGCATTGAGCAATGCTGCATCTAGCATCACGTTGAGGGTGTGGTAGTATTTTCACACTAATTGGCCGATCACCTCAGTTGGCTGGCTGCTAGCCTCTAAGATGACCGCTGTTCCCGGTCTGCATTGCATCGAGATCGGGACCACTGTTCGTCCCAGCCGTACAGTCTGTGGTACCAGCCAGCCCAGGTAGCCGGTAGCTAATATCATTGGGTTCTAACCTAGCGCCAACTGGTGGTATGTAGCTCTATAGCTACGGAGGCACACAGACAAATCTCCACATGCATTTGCAAATCGCTGCGTGCATTTGCGGATCTGCCGTGGCAGAAGTGCAGCAAAAGTCACGTGTAAGAACACATCAAATGGAGAGGCCAGCTATTTCACACATTTACAGGTTTATCTAAGCATACAGATCGATGTACGCATTTGTGGATTTTACACATTTGCACGTAGTTATAGACACAGATGTTTTTTTACACATTTGCAAATCTGGTTACACACACACGGATTTTGTTTTTTACACATTTGCAAATCTAGTTACACACTCACGGATTGAAATAGGCCTACACATTTGCAGATAGTTTTGCTACAATAATGGCCTCATAAAATATTAAACGTAAGTAAGTGACGCATTAACAGCTCTAGAGCGAGAATAAAAACAGCTTTTAGCTTGCTTATTACGTTGCCGCTAGAGGTCACTAGCGGGGTAGTCACCCTCAAACTGTCGTAACTTGGGTGCATGCAAAACAAATGTGACCGGAGTGTCGTTTTTACTCGACCGCGAGAGCACGTTTAACTCGTAACAGGGCGTAATACGCCGCTTGTACATGGAACACGAGTTCTATGTACAATCGTTTTTTTTCGAGGACAGTCTTGGTCATAATATTAGGTATGATCGGTGCACACACATACACACACATACACACACACAACTTATTTACTCATGTGATAATTACAAATACATTGCAAATATTGTGTATATATACATATATATTTGTATATACATGTATACAGGTTTTATTTTATTTTATTTGTTTACGTGTAATGAGCGCAACAACACCAAAGCAAATTCCTTGTATGTACAAACGTGCTTGGCAGTAAAGTCTTTTCTGATTCTGATTTCTCTTATCAAAATATACTTAACAGTTCAAACACAATCTGCACAGTTCCCTTTTTATTTAAATGGCTGCTTCTTTATTTACATCCAAACTGTGTATTGCAGTATTGAAACACCAAGAAATAAATAAATAAATAAATGTGCATAAGTGACACGATTGTGTTTGTAAAAGTAACTTAGAGAAATTGCCTAGAACTTATAACATTTTAATGCAAGGTAATATTAGGCTATAAAGCAAGAGTAATCTTACATAAGGTTACAGTGTCTCCATGTTTGTGAATCTGTAGCTACCACTCCCTTAAATGATCATTTTTGTTCAGTATCTTGTAAAGTAGGAACTTGAATCGCGGAAGTTATCTGGTTCCAATTTTTTACACTTAGTTTTTAAAGGTACTAGACAGTGAAAGGTACCAACGACATTAAACTATTAACGGTCTTACCGCAATGTCTCTAATTCGTCGATTTCTTCGGAAGACGCATCACTGTAAAAACTCACTCTCCAGAAGAATTCAGGCTCCACGTCTAAATTTGGAGGTCTTAAAAGTTCAACAGTTAAAAAGAGAAGTGAAAGCGGGTTGCTTGAATCGAACACGGAAATAAACTTTGAGGAGACATTTGTAATAATACCCGTCTGTCAGACCACTATTCATGAGGTTTTCAAACCCTGAAAAAAAAAAATAACAATAATACACAGGAAGAAAAGTGACAAATCTGAAACTCTGAAAATGTGTTGCAGAAAATTAGAATACATTTGAAGTTGAATAAAAACTTCTCCCTCCTGTAGGAGTGTTGTGATAAAGTAGGCTAGTACAAAACGAGCCGTCTCCTTCCTTGGGTCGAAATCACTAATCTCATTGCGGAGGGGGGCATGTGCAGGGACCTTCTACAAAATGGAACTCCGAGGTGCGCAAAAAATAATAATAATAATTATATCGAAAAATATAGTTTACTATTCTTTGTAGTGTCATCGAAATCATTACTCAGTAATATGATTAGCCTACTATTCAGTCAGGGGAAGCAGGTGAGGCACTGCCTCACCTATAAGGACGTAAAAGTGCAGTCCCCTGCACTTTTTCAGAGGGCCGTTTTGGTCCCCTGCACTTTTCTACCGTCCAAAAACAATGTTACGCTATAGTTAACAGAGACACGTCAAGCAGGACCAAGCGGAAAACGGCCGCTCAAGCTGACGCCTGCTTCCCTTAGTTTAGACCATGGTTTAGACCACTGATTCTCAATCGGGGGTCCGCGGACCCCTAGTGGTCCGTGGTGTAATTCAAATGGGTCCGTGAAAATAAAGTATCTTTTAAAAAAAGATCCTATGACATTTATACAAAAAGTATTATATTATTCAAATGTGACTGAGACCTTTATCTACCTAAACTACAGTGGGTAACATGACGTTTTTCTCTAATTCCATCTGTTTCACAAGTGTTATTCATTGTATTTTAATAAGAGATCCCTCACCCGTTTGCATTGCTAAAGTTACTGCATGACGCTGTTAATACAAACTTAACAGGATCTGCATTCTTTTCAAATTACGAGCCCCGTAGTGGGCAGTATAGGAATCTTATAGCATTTTGGGACAAAATATTATCGTAATCTTATAGGAATACTACAGTAATTTGGGTTTTAGAAGTACTATAAGACTACTATAGAAATACTGTAGCGGCTATAAAATATTATAGAGGTGGAACATCACAGAAGTATGTGATGTTCTGTAATACCTCATCCTAGAGCCGCTATAGTATTTATAGTACCTCTATAGTATGTCCGAAATTACTATAAGATTACTATAATATTTTGTCCCAGAATACTATAAGATTCCTATAGTAGCTCTCTTGATGAATGAATATCACTAGATAACGGGATCGCATGCACAATTCGGTAATCTGAACATTTAAAAGTAACGTTTATACGCTGTATATAAACCTTACGGTGTTTGCCGTCATTGTCAAGTTAGATTAACTATTCGTCTGATAACGTTAGCATTTATGCTAGTGGAATGTCAGATGATCGGACATTGTGCTTAAATAGGTATCGCCACGTTATCAACTGTATTATTTCTGTGTTAACTTTGCACAACAAGTTCACCTAAATTTGACGGAAAGCTATCGCAAGGCTTGTGGAAGTTGCATGGCTAAACGCATCTTTTCTGTCATATCATTAGCCTCGGCACCGACGTTACAGCCCATTTCAGTTTTGAAATGTGCTGTTACGTCAATTATTACGTCGGTCATCCTCATTAATGTATTTTAAATTGTTTTCATATTTAGATATGACGGCCAGAAAATTTTAACATTACTTTACATTTGTTACGTTAAGTCGGTTAAGTGCTATTGACTCCCATTGTTTTTAGGCGTTTTCCTTTAGTTTTCAGTCCGTAATGGCGGCCGCGCTGTCATGTCATGGGGGCAAGTGTTGCATTGGAGCGTTCTATTGAGTTTCGCCTCTTGGTATTCTATGCTCTTTGTGTGCACTTCGGCCGTCCTGACCAGTGAACGTTAGCAACTATCTTCTAGCTTTGTTGCTAAATTAAGCAAAACATGATAAGAATATCGCACATGTCTGTTTTAAAATATAGGCTATATGTGAGGATTCTTTGAACTCGTTTGAACACAGTCAGATAGCATACATGTACAGATGTATTGTTTGCACAACAGGACAGGAGCACGCAAAATCACGTAATCCATCACTCAATCCCTATGGACGAAATTCTCGTTTGTTCCACCGGCAATCGGGGGCCCCCAGCGGCAAGGGGCTCCAATCATTTGCCTGCCTTGCCTTGTCGCGCATCAACCAAATCTGGTAGGACTCAACTGAGCCGGTTCAACAGACAACTCGATCCGTGATTCTAGAGTCTTCTTTGGTGGCCGGTTCAATGAGCCGGATCCCGAATCTTTTTTCCACCGCTATACAACACATTTACCTGCAAAACTGGCAAAATTACACCAGTTCTGCCTCTCATTATGCTATATGTGACACAACAGGCAGTCTGGAGTCTGATCAGGACCTGTCTGCTTGAGCTGCAGTGCGCTGAGCCAGCTGAGGGGAACCGTGAAAATCAGCGGCATGTCTGACCAGCACAAGCCGAGGAAGGCGCCCCGTGGTCGGCTGCGCTGCTGGCCTCCACTGACCCCCCCGTGGAAGGTGAACACAGTAATTTTCCCCTCATCTCGCATCCCATTCGGGCTGATGGTAATAAAAACTGATCAAAAAGATGTATTGGGAGCCAGGGTGGAGCTCAGCACGGCCGTTCTGAGCAGAAATGACCAAATCCCTTTATCTCTCGAATCTGGCTTCTTTTCAACAGCCTGATCCCGAATCTTTTTTCGACCGCTAATAGGGAGCGACTGGAGCTGAGGCAGCAAGCCGAGACGAGCCGAGCCAAATTGAGGATTGCGCAATTACAGTCAAGGAAGTTGATTACAACGTTGATATTTTGCTTCCAACAGCCAGTTCGACTTTTGCAACTCGCTTGTAGGTTTCAGCAGGAAATTAGCGATTTTTACCAATTGATTTAATATCAGTGAAGGTTCTCAGTCATCCAGGTCATGGTATATCCAAATATTTTTGTCCTCTTCCCTATGAATGGTTCTCCAATGAGTCTTGTCCATCTGAAGCTCCAGTGTCAAGGTGTGAATGAGATTGAAACTTCCCACTGAAGAAGCTACTCGGATGAGTGGTGGAAACGTCTTCTCTAAAAATCTACAAGTACAGTTTCCTTTTCTGAAACTTTTTGGATACACATTGATTAATGGCATTCATTTTCACCCCGTGACCCCTAACAGGACTAACGGGTGTAGAAAAATGACTGACTGACTTTATGTTTCAAAGATGATGTTATTTGTGTCAAGGGTAATAAAAATTAACTTGTTTTGCAATGCTCTGTGTCACGTCATTTCCAACACGTGCTGCCTTTCCCCCACCAATGTCATCTCCAACCAACACATATTTTACCTAAAATTCATAATATAACATTTATACTAAGAATATTAAGAAGGTTTGAAACGATGCAGTTATAGCTAATGGCTGTTAAACAGTTAAAATGTCCATATACAGTGTCATCAAAATTACATCAAATAGCCAATTATACATATTAGCTGATGACGACTTTTAGGATAGCCAGTAGCTACTTCCTTCCTGAGGAGTTGGAAACACTGCACAAGTACCGTGTACAAATGTTTTACCATCAGGACGTTACATTATGCCAAGTATTATTTACTTCTAATGTCAGTGTGTCTTTTGCGGTTGATCGGTATGTGTGTGATCATCATAAATAAACACAACCTGCGGAGGGCAGTAATTACGCCCAGTAGCGTCAAAACTGCCAAAAATCCCTGAAGAAGAAGCCTGTCTTCACACCGGAAGTAATGCATGTCTATGACGTCTTGTTTTTTTTGCTCCCTTTGCTGCATGTAGTTGGAGTCGTATATGCGGTGTCCCTTACGAACGGACCTTTCCTGTATTCATCTTATCGTAGGTAAAAAATTTCTGGGTGTTTTCAAGGTCTGAGTTTGACCATTGTCTGCACGACTTCCCATGTTGAAACCACGAGCTCTCTAGTTCCAGTTTAAGGCAGCATTCGACTTGTGTTACGAAACAAGTGTTAGCTGCTTCAAAGATCTTGGCATTTTAGTAGGCTACATATTTTTGCGTCATGTTTCGGTTAACTATATCACCCATGGCCATGTCACACTGTGATAATAAGGTGTCTAAGTATCGCTCTAAATGCTAATTAGATACCGTTGCCATGATTTATTTTACATACAGTGCCCTTAATTACTTTCCTCTTTATCGATGAGAACGTTTAGCTAATATATATATTTTTTTCCTCCATCACAGTTGCCAAACTGTCTGGACAACACGATGTCTATTATGGCTGATGTGAGTATGGCCTGTCTGTCATTCTTCAAGTTAGTTTCCTCACGAGTCCTGTTCTCTCTGGCGACTAGTGTTGTGTCGTTCGCGATTGATTCGTTCAATGAACGAATCTTTTGAGTGAACTTGCTGATTGGAATCACTTCATGAGGATTCGTGTATTATGTTCAGTTAATGTATTGCGCAGATGACTCCAAGTGCATCGTGTAGTATAAACCAGACTAGCAGAACGCGGTGGTTACTATAAGGCGGAGTGCAGCTACTACGGGGCTAAGCTAGCATGGTAATATCGTTTTAAACATGCTTTTATTTGGCAACGGACACTTTCATTGTGTCTGTATTAGCATATATGTGACAGGCTGGTGTTTATCTGCAGTGGTGTTATCATTTATATTTTAGAAGTTTTCTGTTTGCTGTGTAATTGCTACTGGAACAGGAGCAGAACGAGTCAGCTGACAACACTACGTTTTCATGTTTGTCGCAGTGCCATCGACACTTTGTCGGCCAAGTATACTTGCGTATTGAGAGTGAGGAGTCACGTGCCGATTTGGGTGGATTGGGCGGGGTCTGAGCCGGTCGGCCATGATGGTAGGAGACCACATAGACATATGTCTATGGGAGACCAGTCAATGTAGGAGACGCTATGGGGAATGGCTAGCGTGACGTCACAAATCGCTAGGAGTTACTTCCGTGTCCATTTATTTTTAGGTAATGTAAACAAGTATGGCTCCAGCCGCTACAGCACAGGAACCGGTCACCTTTTATACAGTGGCAGCCTACTTTACTGACTTCCCAAGGTATGTTGAGAAGGGTCTTAACTCCTAATTCTAGCATTAGCTGCTAATGTTAGCAATTAGCATGACGCGCTAGCCACTAATTTTAGCATTGGTGTCCTTAGGATCCCCAGACTTCAAACAGCGCAGTACATCTTCTAGATAGCTTCACAAGTAAAATCAAATGGCTTCAACTGAAAGATCGAGCATATCATAATAACTGATCATTAATCATAATCATTTTAATAATAAAAGTCATTTCTGCCATCTTACTCCAGCTCTTTCGTCTGTCTGGATCAGCTGGAGGAAAACTATACACAGACAAATAATAATAAATAATGTTATGTAACATCCAACTCTTATGAGTGTTCAACAGCTCATTATTTATTTAATTGATCATCATTTGAGATCCAACTTACCGTATCAACTTTAGCCATCTCTTCGTCTCTTTTTCGTCGAGGGGAAATCGATAATAAGAGATCGTTTTGTCCACGATGTCCATGGTGACGTAGCACCTAGCCATTCCCATCGGCGTTCAGAACTTAACGGAGGCGCGACGAAACATTCCAGTGCTCTTTAATTTTTAGGCGTTTCCGGCGGGACAGATAGAAGAAAAGTAAGAAAGTAAAGCAAAGTAAGAGTTCTGGGGTTGGCTAGTTGATTTCAGACGAGGCTGCAGACAGATCTATGTGTTAGATCTGTCTGCAGCCTCGTCTGAAATCAACTAGCCAACCCAGAACTCTTACAGATCTAATGTGTTCTACACATTAGATCTGTCTGCAGCCTCGTCTGTATCTCATACACCTTGCTTTCACACTGTTAATGACTTTAATCTGACCAGGACATTTACATCTTGCAATCACACATTTAACTACCCTAGCCAGCCCAGAACTGGTTTGTCACTTTGCAGCCCCCAACCCAAAAAACTGGTACCATAGACTGTTCTATATATACAGTCTATGCCTGGTACAGTAGGCCTATGTGTCATTGGGCTAAAATTAAATTACAACTAAAAACCTAAACGTACGGTACACAGCTTTAGCCTACATCAAAACATGTTGGAAACGTTTGTGTACATTGAACATCTCGTCACAATCTAGTGTTTACGAAGCAGTTGCAGTTAATCACAAGCAATCCGGCGTCTTCTCGTCAGGTCAGGGACTTGCTCGATCCCTGATGCTGTGTCCATTTCAGTAACCTAAAAACTGTATTCCATTGTTCCTATGTTTTTCATATGTATCGTGTGAGGTACTGGAGCAGTTTTTAACGCAGCAGTGAGTTCCAGGCATGGTATTACAGTGCGGAATTGCGAGAACCTCCTCTACTTCTGGCCCGCTTATGCCTCTGTGTCCTACTTGGGGACCACTTTGCCACGGCATGGACCCCTTTATGATCGCTTGCAATTGTCTAGTTAATTGAGATATCTGCATTACCAAGTAAGGTGATTAGTAATTTGTGATTAATACTCCTGTTGTTGTTACAGCACTGGTATGATTTTATATTTTTATCCATTTTTAACATGTTTTTCTTTGCAGGACTTGAAGAGATACCTGTATAAACAATTGCAAAGGTACTGCATTAACATTTTGTTTATGTTTAGAGCTGTTAATGTAATTATCTGAATGTCCAATGTTTCATTCTCATTAGTGTTGAAGGTCTACAAGCTATTATAGTGACAGACAGGGATGGTGTCCCAGTTATCAAAGGTAAGAAACCATTTCTCTTTTTTTTTTCGGTCATATCATGGCCTCATGGTTTTCTACACTATTGAGTCCCGTTGAAGGCATCACTTTAAGCTAGACTGATCTAGACTACAGAAAAAAATCACCATTTTTGTCGACATTTCTTTTATCCCCAAGTTATTTTCAGATATACACATATGTAACGTGAAGGCTTTTTGTCACTTATACATGGGTCTTATTACATATAATCCCCTCAACTGAGATAAGTCCAACCACTGTCATGTCATTTTCAATTTTATGATAGAATTGGAGATATGGATGGGTGTATGGTTAAGTGTATAGAGTACAGCAGACTGAATACTCAGCAATGGGGAGCAAGTGCTGAGAGTGAACAATATGTGCAAGTCAAGCTTGATAGACAGAGGGCAGTGCAGAGGTGTTGGGTGAGGCCCATCTTTATCAGTATGCCCAGTAAAATAGTATTGAAGACATAGCCACAATTAACGAGCTAATTAAGCTGCAATTAATTAAATTAAAGAGCATCCAAATATAGGTCCTTCCGTGTAATCATCCAGAGGGTCCGGTCTGGCCCATGGGATGAATTTGAAAAGTAAGAGGAGAAAAAGAAGGAATAAGGAAGAGAGAAAAGAGGATGATATGGAAGGAGGAGTGGAAGAGGAAAAGAAAAGAAGACAACAGGATGAGGACAATGCAAAGTAAACGGGGAAGGCGAATGAGTATAAAAAGGAGAGGAAAGAATGGAA